>OZ018317.1:31124502-31619502 GCA_963969495.1 Ceratothoa steindachneri | reverse complement strand
ACTCATCACGATTTTCTCCCGTGTTCGGCTGCCGAAAGAGATATTGCCAAATCTTGGCCGCCAATTTACGCCCTAATTGATGAAATATATGGGCAAGTTGCTCATGGTAAATCCAGTGCTTACGACCTAATTCCACCGAGCCAGAAATGGGATGTGCGGAATGTTAAATGGCAGTCTCAAAGTCATTCTAAGGAAATTATTTGCCGAACAGCCAAGAGAATGCCACAAATTTCTTCCGGCAGCTGTCTTTGCGTATAGAGAAATTCCACCTCGCACCTTGGGTTTCACTCCGTTTGAATTACTATAAAGAAGAAATGTACGAGGCCCCTTGAGCATATTGAAAGAATTATATGCGAACCAAAAACTGGATCAGGAAATCCAATCCTCGTACTCATATATGCTTGAGTTACGACAGAGTATGGAGAAATGCGCCGAAATAACGTACCAAAATGCGAATGTTAACCTGGATAAATATAAAACTTACTTCGACTACAAATCTAAAGATATAAAATTTAAGCCAGGTCAGGAAGTCTTGTTGTTTCTCCCAACAGAAAACAACAAATTACTGAGCCAATGGAAGGGCCCTTATCAAGTGATCGAGAAACGCAGACCAGTCAATTATTTGATTGAAATGCCAACAGGAAGGAAGCTTTTCCAAGTAAATCACCTCAGGAAATATCATCGGCGCATGGATTAACCAGATTGTGGCTATAGATGAAGAATTGCCTATGGAGTCTAATTATTCTATGGGCTCCCTAAATGTAATGCAAGTCGCCATCATAGAGAAAAACAGAGAATATCTCCTACACGTCTTGCCAGACAAACCCTAACTCTCGTCGGCCGAATTAAAGGTGAGCGACCAGCTATCCCCTCCTCAGAAACCTCAACTGCAGTCCCATCTGAAACAATTGGGTGACGTCATCTCTGAAATTTCTGGTTGTGCAGCCCAATTCGAACACAATATTAATTTGACCACTTAAGAACCCATCCGATCTAATCCGTATCCGCTGCCCATACACCTAAGAGAAGAAGTATTTAATGCTGAGCTTGACAATCTGTTAGAGTTGAAAATAATAGAGCCGTCAAAATCAGATTATTGCTCCTCGGTTGTTATGGTTAAGAAACAAGATGGATCATACTGGATGTGCATCGATTTTAGTAAATTAAATTCGGTAACCGTATTCGACGCAGAGCCGATGCCCTTATCAACCAGAATTTTCATTTTTTTGAGAAGGCCAAATTCATAACCGAGCTGGATTTTTGCAAGGCCTATTAACAAGTTCCACTACCCGAAGTGGTCAAAAAATGCACAGCTTTCCCAATTTAAAAGGTGCTGATGAAATATCGAAGACTCCCTTTTGGCCTCGTAACTGAATGCAAAAAAATTAATCGGATGATGAGAAGGATATTAGATGGGTTGCCAAATATATCCTTTTATTTTTGATAATATTTATGTGGCTACGAATGAGTGGAATTAACACCTGAATGCTCTTCAAACACCTCTACAATGACTTCGGGAATATAATTTAACCATTGGCCCCAGTTATGTCACTTAGCCTACAATACAACCGACTATTTAGGCTTCCAAATTGGATATAACCAGCTAGCTCCCAAGGAGAATAAAATTCGAGCCATTGTTAAAATGCCTCTGCCCGCAGGCAAGAAACAATTAAGATCTTGTATGGGTTCCGCGTCCTTTTACCGTCGTTATATTCATAATTTTACCTTACTGCCCGCTCCTTTGTGCGAACTTTTGAAATAAAAGCTCCCGAGCTCCTTGTATGAAAACCACTAACGATTAAAAGTTTCGATCAACTTAAAGAGAAACTTGCGTCTGCACCCATATTATGCTTGCCCAATCCCGAAGAATCATTTGGCATACGAACAAACACCAACAATGATTGAATAGGTTGTGTTCTCGTTCAATACGGGGAAAATGATGAAAGCTTTCCCATTGCGTATGCAAGTCTAAAATTGCTACCACGAGAAAAGAACTATGCTGTGATTAAAGGAGAGACCCTCGCGATAGTCTGGGAAATTAAAAAATTTAAAATGTTTTCTGGTAGGGAAATAATTTATAATAGAGACTGACCATAAACCCTTATCCTAACTACGAAATGTAAAAAACAATAATGGTTGTCTAATGCTCTGGAGTTTGTTTTACAAGAATTCAAATTCAGAATCCTGTATATTAAAGGCTCCGAAAACTGTATAGGCAATAGCTTAAACGGGAATCCATTGAATTCCCCTTCGAACTGATCCCGATTGAGAGTAAATTTTTCTAACTTTAATATTGATTTTTTTTATGTACATATGCCCATGTAATATATCCAATTAAATTAAGAAAGCATGTACCCTTTTGATTTATTTTCTCTATACTGATTGTGTTAACATTATTGCTTATGGATTCAAAGCAGGTGACCCTCCTTCTTAAATGTATTCATTGATAATTGTGGTTATTGTCTATTGTTTTTTTGGTGATATTAATCTTTATACATATGTACTCTCCAGTCTCTATATTTGGGAATTTTACCCACGAATTTATTGCCGTGCATTTTTTTTTAAATTACGATGTCCTGTATACCCAGTGTTTAGCCTAGATGCCACATTAAGATTGTTATTATTGGTTGTCACTCCTACCCGGAAGTTTCATCTTGAGGAGAAGGAGATGATAGAGAGAGAGAGAAAGAGATGGGTAGGACGGAAAGAACCCGCGATCGGCTTCTTTTGAGGAAACTTCCGTTTGATAACACGCCCTATAGCGAGCCTAATTGTAACAACGAGAAGTTCCACGAGACGGCGTGAAGGTCTAAATTCGCTCCCGGTGCCTCAATATAGATATAGTAAAATCCACTTCTGGCGCCTTGGTAACAGTAAAGCATTAAAAGTAAAGCATTGGACTGGGTAAATTAGTATTGTGCTAAGAGGAGAGCTCGCATAAGGTAAGGTCTGTAGGGCCCTGATTGCTGTCTGAGTTGTGATAATTGTTAAATATTAACTAAAACATTCATTGCCTTCTGAATAATTCCGTATTTAAATAAGACCCGGCCATAATTATTGTAATACGACCCAGTGCACTGATTGCTTGCACCATCCTTACGAGTGTCTATTTTTCCTTTCTTTATAGCTTCTTTCTCTCGGCTTCTCCATACTCCAAGAACCTGAAGACAATAAAAAAAGAAACAAACGAGAAAATATCTCTCGAGCCTAGCTTCCTCCCCGGCAAATACTCCCTCGATCTCTACTTTCGAGGCTGACTGTGGTTACTGGAATACTGGTTGTATTTTCCGTCATAACTTCGAACAGCCCAAGTACTAATCGGTATTAAGTGCAAACTCAACCCGTGGTGTTGAAAAGTACTCGAGCTCAGTGCTCCTACCCCTCGTGCTCCTCTCGTCCAGTCGAATCTTTGGGTGGCAGATCCATCCGGAATTGGAATCATCTTTTGTCGGTCGTGTGCAACCGAGTGTGCATACTTTGATTTATCTTTCATGTCCATTATCTTATTTTTTTATTTATCTTTCATGTCCATTATTTTATTTTTTATTTATCTTCCATGTCCAGTATTTTATTCTTGTTTGTACAGTAGTAAGGTTTATTTTGTTTCGCCCAGTTTGATATACAGAACCCTCTAGATAGTTGAATTAATTCTGCCAATTATAACTAATCACTCTTAGATATTTATTGAAACTCAAAGTTCAATTGTATTTTTAGAGGCAAGGCTCAACTGCAGAGTTGTTCTGAGTGCTATCCGACAACCGTTCCGAGACACGGAAAGCAGATGGAGGTCAGAAGATCTAACCTGACCTAGGACAATGCAGTAAATTACTGAAGCACGAGCTTTGCGTCCTAGAACAGCAAGAGGCAAAGGAAGGGCATTGATCTCGTTGCGAAAGAAAAAGTTATACGATATCCTCAAGGTGGAAAACCAGTGAAAGCTATAGCACGTGATTTTGGAATGTTGCATTTGACATTCCCGAATATGATGGAATAGTGAAGTCTAATGACTAGACCGTCCGGAAACGATCACTATCGTGTCACCCACATACATGAGCTTCTCGAAGTATGGTTCTATTACTTTCATTACTGTTCGGCGTCGTTGTTCAAATGGCGTGTGGATGCATGTCGAGCGAAAGACCTGCAAGGTCCGCTACAACAACATAGACGAGCTGAAGTCCTCTGTCAACCGTATGTAGGCCAGCATGAGGAAGGACTTCGTCCGCAATGTGCGCGCGGCCCCAGGTCTCGCCTGGAGTGTGTGCTTGCCGCCTATGACGGTCACATTGATTAATATTATAATGTAGACACATATATATATGTTAAATCAATAAAAATGTGTCTAACTACATCAAAACAATTATTGTGTGTTTTTTTTTAGACCGTCGTAACAAGTGCATCAAGACCTTTTTTCAATATCCAGTATTTAAAAGGGAGAAACTGCTGATAGTCTGATTGGACAACCAAACGTAGAAAACATTTCTTCTCGGCACATTGTCGATCTTAGCCAATGCTTGCGGCTTATTTGAGATGTAAAAGAACTCATGACCAGGCTATGACATCGACTACAATGTTATTACCAGGTGGTTCCAATGCTTTGAACTTTGAGCTGTGTTGTATAACGTGAGTGTAAGTGGTAAATCTCAAATATTTAATATGTAAGCAACTTCATTGTTCTGGAAGAGAATGCCAGAAAGAACTTTTATCCATAGTGATTGAAAATGAATGCTATGTAAACGTTAAGGGAATCAATGTTGCTAAAAACAAGTTGGAACCTTTTGTCATCTAGCATAAAGAGAGTCCTAGGACTTTTCAAGAATGTGAACGAGCATACACTGCCTGTTCATTATATGTCTAATAAGAAGTCTTGGGGGATTTGCGTTCTGTTCAGCGATACTCTCTTTAAATGTTATGTCCCTGAGATGGAAAATTATTGCTTGAAAGATTGCATACCTTTTAAGATTCTTCTCATTGGGGTAGTGGTCCTGGGATCCTCTTTCTATTGGTGATCATCCCAGCATCAGAGTGGTGTTCATCCTTCCAAACACCACTACTTCAATACAACCTATAGGCCAGGGGATAATTGCCAAATTTAAGCATATTACCTTAGAATAGTATTTCACAGGATATTGCTGAAACAGACGCCACTGGTAAGACACTAGTGGAATTTGGAAAGGAATATAACATTTACCATGCCATAAAGAACTTCAATTTGACCTCAGAAAATGTCACTAAACAGTACATAAATAGCATATAGAAGAAGGTACCGAAGAGATTTGTGAATGTATTCAAGGTATTTAATAAGAAAAATTAAATCCCCCAGAATATATCAACTTTTTTGCATTGCAAACTGTAACCACAATTTGATATTGATGATGAAGACATAGAAGAACTCCTAGAAGTGGTACCTGAAAAGCTTACCGAAAACAGTATGGTTAAAGGGAACTCCTCCATAGGTAAAGGAGGTGCCTCAAGTTGACTCGCCATTTCCAGCAGTTAAAGAGGAAGGGAAAGGGCGCGCTTGGGTCGCGGCTCTCCTCTCCGTTTGCCAGCAGACAAACGGAACTTCCTTCGTCCGTAGCCATAGTCGAAATTGAACAAAGATAATGGTTGCATGAAAGGTAGATACTATAACCTCAGAATGCACTGGAAGGTTAAACAAAAAGTTCACAAAGGATCATACAATTCCAGGTGTGATCATTTGCACATACTCAGCTTGCAAATTCGAGTTAAGATAAGCCTTGACAATCTGACCCGCCGTATGGCGAATTTTTCTAGGGGTTTTGATTCATAAAAGATGGGGGCGGCGTAGAACCTTATATGTGTAACGATCCAACACATCCTATACCTAATCCTTTCCCTAAGCAGTGGGCTTTTGCCTCCATAGCAGGTAGTGACCGCATGACATATCCTGCCACTGAACTAGATTATGGTAAGAGGACGAAAGTGCGCCGAGCCACCAGAACCTCTCTGGATAGTAAGAGTATAAGTTGAAAGGGGAAAGAAAAGGGCATGTAATAAAGGGGAATAGAGATAGGTGAGTCACTAAGGAGTAGGGTGGATGCTCACCTATTATTACCATACCCAGACACTGGGTTATTCCAGTAAGATATGCAATCCTTCCAGATACTATGTGTAGGGAGCTAGACAAGATATCCTCCCTGCTATGGGGTGGCTGGTTCACCTCTCTCTCTTGACTCCGGTTCTGATGGTGGTGATTCTTCCCACCTTTTCTCCTTCTTGTGTACCCTTCTGGTCTCAACACCTGCAGTTTGCCCTCCCTGCCCCAATGCCTGGAAGAGGATCTCCGGCTATAAATTTTCCACACTTTTTCACTTCATCTACTTTCACTCTTTTCTTCACAGATCTCCCCTACAAACTTTCTATGTGTACGGCCTCGTTGGTATTTCAATTTAATTCAATAAAAATTGAATCGAGATCGCCAGCTTTTGTCATTTAGATAAATAGGTGAATTTTATTATCCGGTTCTAGGACCTCGTGTATGATTTACAAGAAACAGAAGACCTAATTATCTTAACTTAGCCTAGCAAAGGTGAATCATGTAATTATACCATAATAAATCCCCTTGAAACATCCTTAGTCTATTTTCTATTTTATCAACAACCGAGCCACTGTCACTCAAACTTGCCCATTGAGGATCTGTAGGATCAATACACTCTCACTTTCCTTAACTTTGCCCCTTACAAACTTTCCTCCTCTAGTATACTGGGAAAGGCTCCCTCGATTCTTTTACTTTTATTATTTTTAAAATAACTAACTAAATCAACTGGTATATAAGTAATTTGAATAATTGGATTTCGGCGTCTACCTTGTGGCACTCCGGTGTTTATAAATAGAAGCCATAAGAGAGAATGGCCATTATTAGATCGCGTCTCAATTCTTAACGAATTTCCTTAAAGATTTCTGTAAATTAGGGTTAGAGAAACCTTTTTGAGCCTTGGGCGAAAATTTTTAATCAAAGAAGTCGGTGGCGATAAATAAAGTTTGACTCTTGTAAATGTTGTTTAAATTTATTGCACGGTGCGATAGACTCGTATATTAATATCTAAACAAAAATTAATACACAACATTTTTATTGACTGTCCCCACGGAAATTGAGATAGTATTACTTATGAGATATTGCATTATTTTTTTAATATAACCAACATTGGGAAATTAAAACAATTAATCACAGGCTGAATAAGAATTTCGAAATAACTAATAATTGTTCGAAAAAATTAACATTTACTTTTATTTATCTTTCGTTGTGGACATACAAATATTATTTAAATTTCAGTATTGAAAATTTTTTCATACATATATATTACTCAAGGGACGAGGAAAATTGGGGTCCCGGGCGAGGGTTTTCACATCCCTGTTTTAAATGACATGAAATCTTAGACTTCGCCTTTAGAGACGTAAGAACAAAAACAACGGATAAAGAAAAAGGAGAAAAATAAAGAAAATTAAGACAAGGTTTCACGTGTTCAGCGGAAAAAGGCGTACGAAAGAATTTTCGCTGGGTGAGGGAGGAAACAAATAATTATTTATTAATTGTCTTCCCTGCGTTTATTCGTTATCTCATTAAGTCCTCGAGGCAGAGATCACATAAAACTGAATTTGCATTTTTTTTTTTCGATTCCCAGCGAGAGAGGATAAAAAAATATTTGGTGCTCGTAGGAAGCTGCCATCAACTAGGCTGCGGGTTAAGTTTGTGACATACAAATAGCCAATAATAACACTGTTGCCTCGTCCGTATTCATTCCTTGGCGCACATAGCACATCACTCTTCCGCCTGGGACTTAGCGAAATGGTTTCTAAACCACACTCCCCCGACGCGGAACGGATGGCTCTCTGCACTTTTCGCCCCAACGTGGAAAAGCCCTTAGTTCCTTGGTGCTTGCCATCGATTGTCTTTCTGATCTTTTTTGAATTTCCTAAACCTTCCTGGGACCTCTTCGACCATTAAAAAGAGACGGGTAGCGCAATTAACTAATTTTGATGAATTTATGGGATTTTTCAGTTTATTTTCTAGTTTCTTACTGTTCTTCCATCCGTCGGCATTTAGGTCCTTTTAATTGTGAAAAAAGATTTTTAATGGCCATATATTCAAGCAACATTATATCTGTTTTCTCTTAAATACCTAATGGGACAGTCCTCACAAACTCAATAATCAGTCTACCTATGTTAACAATAATCCTCCTTTGGAAGCTGTAAAAGGAAAATCACTAACCATTATACTATGTATAAATGAACTCGCGACAGATTTTATTCTATACACCGAACAGACAAAATGCATCAATTGCGAGGTTCAGAACACCAGAACCGTCGCTTTGAAATGGCAAATGCGGAAAGATGCTCTACGCAAAGACCAAAACAAAAAAAGGAAAACAAGACAAACAATGTCGAACTACACAAAAAGGACGGAAACCACCACAAACGTATCACTTAAAAAAAAAATTGGGGACAAGATCCCCTGAACAGATAATGTAATAACCAGAGAGGTCAAAAGGACAATCGATGGTAAGCTTAAGGCACCAAGGGTCGGTCGTCTTTGGTTGACTGTGAGTAAGGTGAATGGAACCCCGATGACGTCGGCACTCCTCATCGACAAGCTGCCTAACCTTTTCAAGCTTGCTGGCTCCAAACACTTCCTCATCATTCGGTCTACTGATGACAGCATGATGGCTAAAGGTCATATGTTCCATCAATGCCAGGCACTCGCAGGCATACTCTGTAGAAAATCGAAGGTCTCTCGTTTCTCGGATGGTGTCCTAGCAAATGTAACGAAATCAGCCCAGGTGGTTCTTCGGACACTCAATGGCTCGCCTGTGCAGGCGTTACTAAACCCTAATATTAATTTTTTGAAAGAAGTAGTCTCTGCAAGGAAAATCGTGGACTACTCCTTGGAAGATATCCCAGAATAGCTGGCTGACCAAGGGGCGGTCAAGTTCGAGCGTGTGATGAGAAAACGTTACGTTCGATCGTAACATGCTCCCTGAGTTGGTGCGCGCTGATTGGTATGGCTATCGCGTAGTGGCTTTCGTTCTATTACCGCAGAAATGCTACTACAGACACTGTTTCGGCCACACAAATCAATCTTGTAGACGTGCATAGTCGGGTCAACGCGAAATATGTGCAAATTATGTTATCTTTTTCAGAATTTTCGGGATGGTGACTCTCTTTTATTTGTCTTATTTGTAACTATTTTTAATTGACCTTTCTAAGTTTACAGTCACAGATAACGCTTTTATCTTCTAAATGACTAACCATATTTTCTCATTTTTTTTAAATTCTGAGGAATTCTGGATGTACTGCTCACAAAAATGGCTGGCATTGATCCAAAAATAAGATGTTGTGACTGCCTGATCCACTACTTATTTGAAGAGTATGACTCTGTCTTGGGCTTGGCCAGAGATGGAAACTCTAGGAAAACCTTGCTTAAGAGTGCAGATATCATGAAACATGCGCCAATCTTGGGCATATCCAAAGGCTTACCAGATGGTCTGATGCCTCCAATAAGTTACCATAAAGGGTATCTGATCATTTTCACTATGAATAAGGATCTCGAAGAATTATAGCCCAACAAGACAGTGAAGAAAAGACCGAAGCTAATCGGAATGGTTGGAGAGGAGAAAGAAGACAGCATTGGAATAAGGGCATATGAACCCCAATGCATTTTTCTGCAATTAATCCAGGAACTAAAATAACAAAGAGCAATAGAAACTCTTACCTAATATGCGAACTGAAAATAAATGTTCACCTAGGGCAACAAGTTGCAATAAAAAACAGGATAACAAGATACTTGCAATAACCTTCATGGAACTAGTCCCGGATGAAGGCCCCTACCATTGAGTCTGATACCGTCTATAAGCAAAGAATGAATATGCAAGAGCTATCAGTCACCCTGAGGGTGATAATGTTGATTCGGATTCTGTATATAAAGATGAAGCGAATCAGATACATAGTAAATTTTTGTCATATGCCAGAGAGAAATTGTTTTACAATCATTGGATAACACAAGTGATTTAACTTCGGGACAAGCCACTTTATATAAGGAATAATCTCGGTGTAACAAAAATTAAAAAGCCCTACCAAGAAAGATCCAATGTAGGCTGGAGGGTAAGTTGGGGGACTCCTGATACAGAAAATCTTATTTGAGACAAGAGAGTGTCAATGCTGTGCATGAAAATACCAAGTACTCCAGTCATCCTGATCTGCAACATAACAGAGTGGTGATGTCTAAGCTTTTGTTAAACTCAAAGAAAGCAGTGGACTCAATCAATGTAGCCACGAGTAAACCGAGATGGTAAACCTGTCTACTAGGTATTCTCACCAGGTATTGTAGTTCATCCTTTACAAATTTTCAAAGTGGTGGTAAAAGCCTATTGAAAATTTAAGCATGAACACTTATAGGTTATAGGTAGATCCAACGACCAACATTTTCCAAGACAAGATAAGGCTTTTGATTGCTTAATAGTTTAAATGGTATTTTACGTCTTCAGATCGATTTCAATCGAGAATGCGAAAAGATCTACCAGAAGCTCTGACAATAGCACAAACTAGTTAGTTATTGCACCAAGCCCAAAAATCTAAAGTTGAGACAAAAGTCCCTATAAATCTTGATAACAATACGAATTTATTTCAGTTCCTGGTATAAGTGTGTCAGTAACCTTAAAATAGGGAAGAGGCGCAGAACTAATCTTTATATGTAGCATGCGGAGAACCATGCGTCTTGGTCACCATGGATCACTGGAATCAAGGTGAAAATCTGAAATCAATGCTGAAAGAGACTATTAATCGCTTTCTTCTATGCTGAAAGAAACTATTAATCGCTTCCTTTTACATACTCGTACCAGTCATTAAGCAGATAAGGAATATGCATCAATATTCATAACAGCAAAGGGTATTGATGTGCTATCTCTTAACTTCAACAAGATCTTTTGCCGGATGCATCATAAGCCTGGAAGCCAGAATAGGACCATGTATTTAGCTAGACATAACGAAACTTGCAACATTTCTGGGTGATGGTGTATGCCAGTCCATTGTAAGACATAATGCTTTCACGGGAGTTGATACAATCGGTGCATTTTCAGGCCCTGTGATGCTGAGAGTACTAAAGCTCATGGAAAACAGCGAATTGAGTATCCCAGAATAGGTATTAAATAATATATATTAGTTTACAATCAAGATGTATGCATCGTCGTCAAGTACCATGCAGATGAATGCAACGAGATACGACTCATTCTGAGCGAAAAGACGAGAGGTGGAATCTAGCGAAGTTCCACATTGCAGATATTGCCTCAAACAAAATGGGTTGAGAGTAAATTACTATACTGCATTTCGGTGGCGAATACTTGTTAGCCAGCCACTAATACCAGACCTCCCACCCTCTAGGTGGAGTGCTGAATCCGATAGGAACCTCTTCATAGAATGGATGAAGGGATCACCAGTACATGAAGCTATTTCAGAACTACTGACCTGCAAGTGCCAGCGCACATTCAAACTCTCTAACTGTAGGTATCTAACGAAACGAGCTAAAGTGCACATGCACGCGCGTTCTTGCAGCTTGTTGAATTGCAGCTGGTTGATGAACATCATAAAGGCACTGATAATTATAAAACATGAATGAACTGTTTACACTAGATTACAAAATAAATGTTTTAAGTCCTCTAATATTTTTCAAATGATTCAGGACAATTTTGCACCAAGGAATCCTAAAATGGCATCCGTTTTCTTCGATCCGGTCAGGTTTTCGTTCTAAGCCTATTTTTAAAAAATCCGATCTTATAACTAAAGTGATTACATTTTTGTAACATTTTCGGTTTACATTTCTTAATACTTCTCATCTGAAATAGGTTATTGAGATAAAACCGTTTGCTAGCACAATTTATTAATTAAATTAATTTATTAATTAAAAAAATTAATAGTAAACATTGATAAAGGTAAGTACATGTAAATTGCATATTAGGACATCATTGTTCAGAATTCAGGGCGTAAACTGCCGTTTCTTTCAACTAGATAATGCTCAGTGGTAAGGAAGTCTCTCTTCAGATCCCAACAGTAATCAGCCATCATGACTGCATCCCAGTGTCCCTGATACCTGGTCTCCATCTTTTTGATGTCCTGATGGAATCTCTCCCCTTGCTCGTCGCTCATTGATACCAGATTCTCAAGAAACAGATCCATATGTGAGAATAAGTAAAACATTTTGATTCTCATGTTGCATCAGAGGTTTCTGAAAGCAGTCAACATATTGATGACAAGTTCTATGGAGGTCTTGGCTTACTTGTTGCCAAGAAAATGCTTCACTAACAGAAGCAAAAGCTTTTCACGCTTTCAATTCCACTTCGTTCATTGAGTTTTCAAACTCTGCAACTTTGATGAGCTGACGGAGTTGACAACCGTCGAAGATGCCATATTTCAACTTCTCCAAAGTCATTTCTGGAAAAGCGTGGCACAAGTAAGTGAAGCAGTCACTTTCCTTGTCTAGAGCTTTGGTAAACTGTTTGATAAAACTGAGATTCATGTGAAGTGGTGGAAAGAGTATCCTGTTTCTTTCTATCAGGTGGAAGTTTATGAAATTTATTGCTCTGAAAAGCACTAACTCCTCTCGTACAGACCGGCCAGTCCTTCTTCGTGTAGTGCTAAGCTTGGTCCCTGCTATCCCACGGGTACTTGAAGACCCTGGACTGTTGTCCAAACAAGGAGTTTACCATCTTTAGATCAACAAATACGAGGGGAGTTCAATAAGTTTTGCGAATCGGTAGGGCAAAACAGAGGAAGGGGGATGGCTGTTTGTGGGGGTGTTAGGGCAAGTTATAAAAAGTCAGGACCTGTAGCCGCACGCTCCTGCCTCGTCTATTTAAGAAGCAGTAGCTGATCGCCGATCGTCAGTCATTTATTATTTTATTGCCATCCTACCGACTGACCTACAAACCAATATAGTAACTTAAATAGAGTCGTGTGCACGCGACTAAAAACGAATCAAAGTTAATAGTCTAGAATATCTCGTATGGCCATCCGCGATATCCTAGACTCTATTAACACAATGGCCCTAAATTCTCAAGGGGGCGGAAGGTTCTACAGTCCAAAATTAATTGAAGCCTATTATTATAATGTGAACCAACTCCATACCCTCTTAATGGCTGGAATAAACGATCTATCCAAAAACATGGAAGAAATATTTTCATTATGCTTCTGGAATCTAGCGATTGTTATTGGTTAGTTTTTTCCCCAAATCTCCCGTAATGGAATTTGATGGGCTAAGAGAGACAAGCAAATATGGTCATTCGATTCTCTTAATTTATAACTAAAAACTGTTTCTCCTAATTAGATTCTCTTCTCTAATTAACTTGATTTACCTAAGAGTTTTGGTTTTAGTCGCAGAGAAGTACTATTTTTTTAAAAGAATCACTTAAATTTTTCAGTAATACGACTAATAATACAAAATAACATAAAAAATAAAGAAATCTAAAAAATATTTTAGGCAGAAAAAGATACAAGAATGGTAATTGCGTTATTTGACCTAAATAATAAACCTCCGACTATGATTTGTAATTTCAGAGTCGCTATCTTTTTGTAGCCTAAAAATCTCTTCTTGCTAGTTAACCTCATATTTTGCTTTTTTATTTGATTGCACCAGTTTCCTGCACATTTTAAAGCGTTCCAAATTATAGAAGAAAATTTTAATTGCTTTCACAATAAAGGTTCAATCGAAAACAACAAAAATTATAAAAAAAACAAAATGTTTCCACTTCTAACAAAATGCCTTATCCGCTTCTTTACGAAATCAATGGAAGACGGCTTACCGTGAGAGAGCTACGTAGTGATGAGTGTTGGTGGTTGAAAGCGTTAAGGTTTCTTAAGGTTTCAGGCTCTTTTCAAGTGTATGGATAAATGGCCCGGTAATTTCGGTCCACGAAAATTATTGCGACTTTTCTCTCTAATGCACCTTGTAAACAAGAGGGTCAATAATCAATACCTAGTCGACATCTCTAGTGTCGCCACTTTAAAACTTATTCCCAGAAATAAAATGCGCCGTGCAATAAGAATATATAATATAGAAGTGTTCTTCGTGTGAGCTCCCTCTTCCACACCTCTCCATACCTCTTTTGCAGCTCTTCATTTCCTTCCTAATTCCCCGTCCCCTCATTCAATTCGGATTAAAAATGGACGAGTGTGCAAATAACATCGTCAAAAGAGCTTCTCGTAAACTTTTCCAAACTGAATTTTTTTCTCAGAAAATTGATCGCCGAACTAATGGTAAGAAAACTTCCTATTCAAAACAACATGGTAATCAATAAAGTCATATATTCATATTACATAACTACATACATATTTATATCTGAATATTTATATGTGCACATGTTTATGAAGGTGAGTTCATGAAAATGTATAATTTTTTACCCTTTATTATGGGAAGTGAGAATCAACGACGAAAATGAATCCACTTAAGGTCAGCCATTAAGAATTAGCATATAAAGTCTCTTTTTTTTTTTTAGTAATGAATATCATATATCTTTATCACTCAACTATAGTTTTTATCGTTGATGAAACTGGCCACTTAATGTTTTCTTTTGTACTGTTGTTGTAGTTGTCTTGGGGTGTTTTTTATTGCTATCATACCAACTGAGTAATCTTCTCTCGTTAGAAAGCCACGCTTTCCTTTTTCCTTCCCAATCTTTTTTTTTAACTCCGTAGGAAAAACAAGGTAACATGCAAAGAGTAACTTCCACCTTCACGAATCAAAAATCCCAACTCTTTCCTCTTTCCTTCTCAATCTTTTTTTTTAACTCCGTAGGAAAAACAAGGTAACATGCAAAGAGTAACTTCCACCTTCACGTATCAAAAATCCCAACTCTTTCCTTTTTCCTTCTCAATCTTTTTTTTAACTCCGTAGGAAAAACAAGGTAACATGCAAAGAGTAACTTCCACCTTCACGTATCAAAAATCCCAACTCTTTCCTTTTTCCTTCTCAATCTTTTTTTTAACTCCGTAGGAAAAACAAGGTAACATGCAAAGAGTAACTTCCACCTTCACGTATCAAAAATCCCAACTCTTTCCTCTTTCCTTCTCAATCTTTTTTTTTTAACTCCGTAGGAAAAACAAGGTAACATGCAAAGAGTAACTTCCACCTTCACGTATCAAAAATCCCAACTCTTTCCTTTTTACTTCTCAATCTTTTTTTTTAACTCCGTAGGAAAAACAAGGTAACATGCAAAGAGTAACTTCCACCTTCACGTATCAAAAATCCCAACTCTTTCCTTTTTCCTTCTCAATCTTTATTTAAACTCCGTAGGAAAAACAAGGTAACATGCAAAGAGTAACTTCCACCTTCACGTATCAAAAATCCCAACTCTTTCTTTTTTCCTTCTCAATCTTTTTTTTTAACTCCGTAGGAAAAACAAGGTAACATGCAAAGAGTAACTTCCACCTTCACGTATCAAAAATCCCAACTCTTTCCTTTTTCCTTCTCAATCTTTTTTTTTAACTCCGTAGGACAAACAAGGTAACACGCAAAGAGTAACTTCCACCTTCACGTATCAAAAATCCCAACTCTTTGGAATATATATAATTTTCATTCCTCACATACAAGAGGAAAGAATTAATTATGAAATTTAACCGAGATTAAAAGAAAGCAGGGAAATAATTATTACATTTTCAAAGCAAAATTCACTGGATGCATTCTATGGTTTCTTTAAGGATATTCAGATATTCTCTTTCTGTCTGTTTATTTATTTATCCATCTGTCTATCTATATGTCTGTCTCTCTTCCTGTCGGTCGGCTTGTCTGCCTGATTTATGTTTGTCTGTCTGTATGAATGTGTATGTATTCATGTCTGATTTTGCGTATGTTTGTGTTTCTATGTGCGTGTCTGTGTGTATCTATAGGTGTGCTTGTCTTAATGTATGTGTATCTGACTGTATCTATTTGTGCGTGTCTCTGTGTCTAGGTCTGTCTACCCACCTGTGGGTGCCAATCAAAATTAAATAGTCGGTGAATTTATGTGGTTATATGTTGTGGAAAACAATTTACCAGGTCGAGATATGACAGATCGTCCAAGGGATAATTTTGAGAGTCAGTGGCACTTAAGGGATTATGGGTAAGATTTTGAGGGCCACTTAGTGCTCCGGGATATGTCCATTATTGGACCTACAGATTCTTGTCTGATAATATTGGAAAAAAAAACAGTTTTGCTTGGAAGTGAAAAAGAAATTTTTGTTTTCCCTTATCGTAAAATAATTTAAATAATTGAAAAAGGACATGTTTCTAACAACACTCATTAGATCTGCAATGATGAAAAATGAACAAAAGAAGAAGAAAAACGAAGATGAAAATAAAAGAAAAGGAGAGATCAGACGTTGACGAGGATTCCTAATGTAGATGTTGTCAAATATATCTGATTAAAAAATTTAAGGATGTATTTTAAAATCTAAAAAACCTATATTTTCAAAGGAATGAATTTTAAGATTGTTGGTATGAATTTAACTACAATTTTCATCCAATTTAATTATTTTTCTCCAGTCGAACCTACAAATTAATATCGGTCAACACCGTGGGACACTAAAGCATATAGCAGTTACCAGAAGAAGTGCTATTTTAACCCGGGTATACCGTAGTCTTCTACCCTTTTGTTGGAAATCAAAAAATAAATAAATATTCATATAATCCTAATTTAACGTAGTATTTCACCTATAAAACAATCCTTTAACGTGCAAATTAATTTGGATCCTATAACTCATTTTGACATTGGCACTTATGTCACCTTAATTTAATAAATCTTTTTATCGCTACGTCTTTAGAGAGAAGTTTCATTCTTATTAAGTTACATCGCATACACAAAGCATATATGAATAAAAATTGCCAATGATTCGAATGAGATTAAATAGAGATTTGTATTCGCTTTAATAGGCCTTGTTTGACGATTAAGTTAATGCGTTTTGTAAACAATTTAACCTGGTTTACTTTAAGGCTTTTATTGAGCTCTCGGTGTATGATTTGATTTGATCGACCCCCGTAAAATACATTCGATGTCCTCAAGAGCATATTCAGAAGAGCTGCGTGCCCTACCATGATCTAACACCTCCAATAGACACCTCTTTTGAAACTACCTATGTACGCGGGGCGGTCAATAAGTTTTGTCGGGGTGTTAGGACAAGTTATGACAAGTCATGACCTGCAGCTGCACGCTCTTGCCTCGTCTATTTAAGAAGCAGCAGCTGATCGCAGATCGTCAATCACAAATTTTTCAACAATGGAGAAGGTTGACCACCGCACAGTGATCAAATTTTTGACCAAGGAAGGCAATAATGCAAAAGAGATCCATGAACGTATGGTTGCAGTGTACACCGACACCACCCCTTCCTATGCAACCATTGCTCACTAGAATAGGGAGTTCCGCCATGGTCGTGAGTCCCTTAAAGATGACCCCAGGCCAAGACGCCTGTTAGATGTGACCAACGAGGACAATGTGTCCCGTGTGGAGAGGAGGATCCTCGAAAATCGACGGGGGAAGGTCGAAGAAATCGAGCGAGAACTTGGAATATCACATGGAAGTGTTATCAACATCATCCACGACAATTTGGCCATGACCAAGGTCTGTGCCCGTTGGGTCCCTAGAAACCTCACGCCCCATGATCGACTTCAAAGTCGTCAAATAAAACAATAATAACTCGAGCAGGATAAAGATGGCCTCTCTAATATCCGAGACCAAAATAACTATGGTCAGTCTCACCTTTTCCTTCTCAGATTTCAATCATAACTTGGCATTTTAAATATGGTGGAAAGTGGGACTTAGCAAAATTGACGAACATTCTAAGAAATTATCAGGAAAAACGCTATATACAAAAAGAGTACAAAATACCTGTTACTGGAAAAAATAAACTTGATTTAAATCAAATAGGAGCCTGCTTGGAGAAATGCAATTCTTCTGAAACCCTAGGTGCTCTATAAAAAGGTGCTGTCAAGAGATTAAGAACCCACAGAGATAAAGACAACTGCCCTAACTATCTTCGCTTAATGAAGGCTTAGCCGTGTAAGAACATCGTTTCCATTATCAACATTATTAAAGGGCGATGGGTAAGTTAGTCGTCAAGTGGGGACCCGATTTGATTCTGCTCAACAATGCGTTGGCTGCCCTATTTTGATCACCCTACTCCCTGGGTCGAATTCGACGTTAGCTTGTAGGTATTCACTAAGAGGTGCATCGCAATGCAAAAGGTGATACAAACGTACAAAACATAAAATTTCAATACAAGAAAAATCAGAGACGGAAATCGAGACTTGTTGTAGCGGTTTATCTGCACGTGACGACAGAATTAGGAGAGAAAAATTCAATGTGATCCAATTTGAAAGCGTAGATTTGGTTTTATTTATAAATAATATACAGCAAGCGTAAGTAAATCTATTTTTATTCATTCAATATTTTTTTCCCTAGACGCAGCCCTCCCATTTTTTCTCACGAGCTGCCACAAGAGACCTTTATAATTCAAGGAAGTATATTCCTGATCTTGGGAGGCAAAAATGATCATATAAAGTCTCGTTAACAGTCAGTGTGCGCAGAAAGTACATATGCTCTCAAGAGTACGAACACAAAGTTACCAGATAGATGTTAGTACTGAGAAAAGGTTGCAAAAACTAGAGCAGAGTGTAAAACCACTACCTCACCAGCCCTTTCAGAAAAAAAACCCCTAAGATTCTATAATAGAAACTATTTAAATTCCTTTGATTTCATTAACGTTCGTTACCTAATCTAGAAATTACATCTTGATAGGAGAGTTGTCATTAAATGGTATATATGATTTACTTCGCCCATACCTACATACTTACCTAACCCTAGAACACGTACAAGTTCGTATTTTTAAGTTTCGATGGCTTTTGTTTAAATTTCATCCTTCAACTTGATTTAACTTTAGTTCCACAATTTTTCAATTGCAGTCGATGTCATTATTAGTGTTTTTTTTTAATTATAATCTCGCTTGAATTTATTACATGTCCGGTTCTTCATCATTTAATTCCCTAAACAAACAGTCTAGTTTGGGGATATACGAATCTCTTTACTTTTCGCCACAAATAAATATATAACTGTGCACAATCGAAATGAGCTTTGAGCGTTAATCGAAGCTGCAACGTTTGTTGTCATTCTCAATCGTAAAATGACCATTCCCGAAGGACAGTTTATCCAACTGCTAACTCGCGTCTCATTTTTTATTCTAAGTTTGCGTTTTTACAACCTACACTTTCTCGTCATTCCGCAATTAAATAAACAAGGTTTTAATTATTTGGATTAGTAAGACAATTCAAAAGCTGTGTATGTCTATTACCACGCATTAAGACTGGCACAGAGCTGAAATTTTTGGTATAACAAGTTTTTGAGCGTGGAGCGTCCGGAGTAATTTCCTGTATGTACCGAAGTACAATTAAAAGTAGAGTGGAAATTCGGTTCTGAAATTGTCAAAATTACTGCGCAAAATCATTGCTCCCTAGTCACCAACCCTAAAATCTAAAAAAAACAGTGGGGGGAGTGTATGCGTTGGGAGTTTTTCTGATAAAAATATGATAGGAGAATATATAGTTGGCAAAGAAATGAAGGGTATTTATGTGCGGCAGTGTTTTTCTGTATATGAAATGAATGAACTTTTAGAGGTAGGTATAAAGTTAGTATAGCAATGAGTAGCAACCTTAATACTGCATCCAGTACGCCTGAGGGACGTTCTTCATCCACGCAAATCAAATGACTATTCAGTAGACCACCAATCTAACACCCTTAAAAATCACTGTATCATTTGGATATTTTTACCATCACTTTTGCCGCCGCAGTACAAAGGGTCGTTTTTGCCCACTATTGGGGGCATTATATATCTTATATTGCAGTTTTCCTTACTAAAAAAAAGAAGGTTAAAATACCTAATATATACAGTTCTTTTTCGGGTTGTTACAGTCACTTGATTGGCGTGGATGAAGAGTGTCCCTCATGCCTACTCTATGCAGTTTAGAGGTTACTACTCATTGCTATAGTCGCATACCATCACTGCATAGACTGCAGTTTTCCTTACTGAGGTAGGCATAAGAAAGAAGGAAAGGATGGTATATAATGAAGATTTCAGGTTCGTTTTTATCATAAACCCGTTTCATCCGAGGGTCGGGCAAAGTCTCTCCAAGAAGCTTCCACCGATCACGTTTCAAGGCAGGAGTCTGCCAAGTTACTTCCCTCATTGAGTGAATTTCCTCTTCAAACTTTGTGGAAGGTTGTTTTTGGAGTTTGTATGCATAAAGGGACCTAATTTACGATTTCTTACGTCCATCTTTTGTCGTTTCTTCTAACGTGTCATGCCCATTTCCATTTCATAGCTTCAATTCCTTTTTACTATATCACTTATATGTGTGTATTTAGCCCCGTATCCCTTGAATAATGTATATAGTTTATTCCAACATTGTAGTATCCCACGTTAATCTGAGCTCTACTCAGCTTCTGCTTATTTTTGTGTTCATATTTCAAGTCTCACTGCCAAAGTTAAAACTTGGGAGATGGAATGATTAAATATTTTCCTTTTAAACATGAAGGCATGTTGCTTATTGAATACATATGTGGCTAGGGTTGACTATCGATTTGCAGCCTAATTTTGTTCTTCTACCAACTTCCTTTCCTATGCTATACATTCACCTTCTTGCCGAATTGAATAGTCCAGGGAACGCCTCTTTCTTATCACAGATTGGTGGGAGAATTCACATATGGGTGCACATGAAAGACCTCATCAAAAATAGTTTGGCGTAAGTTACCAACTGTAATAAGTATAGTATACGTATTCTTCTAACTGGTCCAAAGTTTGATTGAGAATCCTAATTGCTCTAACTTCTGCAAAAGAAATGGTATTTTGTTCAGCTATGAAAATTTCGTTTTTTAGTGCGACTCTCAGACTTTATGTAATAATTCGCTTCTCTCTCACTGTAATTATTCAGGATTTTAAGCAAATGATACTATGTCATCGGCAAAGTTCAGATAATTAAATTAAGTATCTCATTTAAATTCGGGTTCTCTTTTGCTCCTGCTCCTTTCATAAGATTATTTCAAACAGTTTTTGGGGGGGGGGGGAAGAGAGCCCACAGTCTTGCTCCATTTTTTAAATTTTCATTTATTAGTTACAGGGTACATCTTGAATGATGTCATGTAGAGATATATTCCGTATCAATTTGATTTTTCAATGATTGTTAAAATGTCTGTAGATAATTATAATATGTACTATAGTTACTTTTCAAGCTTGCCTGTTTTCTGTGTTGAATGCAGTTCGGTAGTTATTAGTCTTTTGCGTAAGACTTTTACCGGGAATTTATTTGTTTCTTATAAGAGACTAATGGGTTTGTAATTATTTAATTCTTTTTGATTGTCTCTGTTAAAAAATGCAACAGAACTTTTGGAATCTTGTTAAAATTGTCCCAATTAATCGTTAACTTTATAGTGGACTTTTTTGTGTACGCCGCTGAATGGCGACCCCCCCTGCCCACTTCCTCCAATCTTTCACAACTTATTTTATCCAGTTACAGTTTGGCGGAAAAATTCGCATACGGGTACACATTGAAGACCCTGTCTCGAAAAGTTGGGGGGAAGCCTCCCCCCAATTGCATTCAAACTGTCCCAAAACCGAAACTGAAGTATCTCAATAAATTTTCCAAATTTTCATTTTTTACTATCTAACCAACTAAAAGGATGTTGAACTCCTTTTAACCATTTAAAATTATTCAGATTTAAATAAAATTTACAAGATAACTCTCCTTGTGCTAAAATCATTTTTAAATTAATACAGAATCTTGATGCGAATATTCCGTTTGCAATGTAATTATCCCGGCTCTCTATTATGCAATTTCAATCATGTGCTAATGAGAATGAATTTCTTGAATACGAATAAAAACAAACCGAAGTCGCAATACCAGCCATCGTTAAGGACCCTGACATACTTATCGATCAGCATGGATTAATAATAAGGAAGGGAAGTATTTCTAAATAATCTCACTTTTATGACTATAAAAGTCTATTAGGATCTTGATCTTGAGTGATCTTTGGCCGCAACTTGTATCGAAGGAACTGATATATCTTTAAAGAAATTTTTCCGGTTGAAGAGTATGTAATCGATGACAGGTTGTGCATATTTAGTCCCATCCAGGTCCATATTCTGATTTGGCTCTTTAAGAAGAGGAAGGTCATAATTTAAAGGTTTGCTCCTTCTGCAACTTTGACTAGTGTCTCCGGATCTACTAGTATCTCCTCCTCCCACTGCGGATTTTCCAACCGATGGTTTAAGGAGTTCTCCAATAGTTGCATTAAAGCCCTGATCATCTTGTACATGAGTACTCCATAGAAGTCCTCTACTGCTTCATCTTTTTCCTTTTTTTTCTTGCTGTGCTTTGATCTGCACTGACACCTCTTTGTGGTATAATTTCCTAAATTTTTAGTATGGCTCTTTGCATGGTCTGTAATAATAATAATAATAGGATCGTCACTTTCGTCCATCGCATCGTGGACGAGTTCTCCGACCAGATAATGAATATACATAAAGATAAGGATGACACTCACTTGTGAAATCCGAAGTAACCAGGTGTTGGTCCTCGTGTATGGGGGGGGGGTTATCGGGTAATATTGTGTTTTGACACAAATCAGTGATCATAGAACCTTTCCTAGTTCTTCTTCCTTAGGAGTAAGTGGATTTGAATACAACCCCCCCCCCCATAAATGACACTGGTACTTCACCACGTCGTATGTGGGTATAAGTGCCCTCATAGTAGATACTAGTACTCTATCGGCAGGTCATCATAACAGAGGAGAGGGTGGTTATGTTGTCCTGTGAAGGCGAGAAAGAAAAGTATGCGCGTGGGAGCTACTTACCCTGTCATCAGTAACAAATGTAACGCCCCTGTGATGTGTACCGCGGCTATAAGAAAGTAGGAGACCATTTTTTTATTATATGACAATAGTCCTTAAATTTCTAGTGCCAAAAAAGCCAATGTAATAGCTAGTCCCTTAATACATAGATAAAAACAGCTAATCCCCTAATAGCTAGACCAAAAACAGCAAGTTCCCTAATAGCTAGACCAAAAACAGCTAATTCTATAAATGCTATACCAAAATAATTAGTCCCCTACTAGCTGAACCAAAAAAAATTAGTTTCCTAATAGCTACACCAAAAACAGTTATTCCCCTAAGAGCTAGACGAAAACCAGCTAGATCCTTAATAGCTAGATCAAAAACAGCTAGTTCTCTATGATGTAGATAAAAAATTGCTAGTTCCTAATAGCTAGGCCAAAAACAGCTAATCTCATAAAGCTAGACCAAAAACAATTAGTCCCCTACTAGCTGGACCAGAAAAACTAGTCCCCTATTTACTGGACCAAAAACAGCTAGTCCCTTAATAGCTAGACCAAAGACAGTTAGTCTTCTAATATCTAGATAGAAAATAGCTAGTGAGACAAGAGGGCCTATGGGACATAAAAACTGGTTGTTAAATAGCAGGACCAAGAGAGCTGGGTGTCACCAGGATTTGTCACTGTTCCACGCCCTCATTGTGCAACTAAATCCGCACAGCTAAAATTTCATACTCCTAATTTTTCTCTCTATAACATCAAATAAAACTGAGCTAAATAATATATTTTAAACTAAATAAGGGTAACTAAACTTGTCAATGGTTTAACTAACCTAAACTAATCGTAAAAGATAAAGAACTAAATGAAAAAATCAAGACCACAATTGTGTGCACGCAAGCAATGAAATTTCTACAGGAGATTTGTTGCGACATATTTAGCTATTAACATTTTGGCAAAGAACTTAATTGTAGTCTTTTTTTATCAATTTAATATGTTTTATAATTTTTTCATTTTGTCATTTGGCCTTTTTGTAGCATTGTTCTTTTGATATAACTATTTTGGGACGGATTATTTTTGTTCAACTAGTTCTCTTGGGGTAGTTGTTTTGGGCTTATCCATTTCCGGACTTCCCTTTTGGGGGCGATCCACCATGTTTCATTTGTATAGTTCATTACCCTTTGCGATTTCTAGGCGTTGACCTAGAGATAGGTCCTGTCAGATACAGGACCCTGGTGCTTTACAGACCCCCTTCGCAACCCGTTGAGAAGGACAGGGAACTGTACCAGCTGCTGGGTGAGCTTGTTCAAGGCAGAGTGTGCATCGTTATGGGCGACTTCAACAGACGAGTTGACTGGGAAACCAGAGCAGCCTGTGGCGAAAGCGCGCTACTCCTCGAGTTCGCCAACAACGAGTTCTTCACTCAATGGGTCAGAAAACCGACGAGAGGAGACAATATCCTCGAATTTGTCTTCACCTCTGAGGATGATATCGTTGAGGATGTCTCTGTAGGCAAAGATCTCGGTGGCAGTGATAACCAGCTGGTTAGATTTAGCGTCAAGATCCCGAAAGTAAGGTCTGTTGCCAGTCAATCAAGGAAACTTTACTTAAGAAGAGCAGACTTTGCAAGCCTTCGTGCTGGGCTGACTGATGTAAGGCTAGCGGTATGCGAAGAGGTTGAGGATTCGTGGAACAATTTCAAAAATAAATTCATGAGTCTTCAATCAAGTTGCATCCCTCTGAAATGCCTCTGTCGGTCTTCTGTTCAACCAAAGTGGTTTAATCGAGAAATCAGCCAACTGCTTAGGGAGAAGAGAAATGCGTACCGCTGATCGAAGATCTCGGGTGCTTTTGACGAGTACCGGAGGCCAGCCAGGAGAGTGAAATCCAGCATAAGGGCGGCTAAGCGTACTGGAGAACTCCGAGTGGCGAGACTCTGCAAGGAGAATCCCAAGGAGTTCTTCGGCTATGTAAATAGCCGTAAACCAATCCATCGTAGGATTGGGCCCTTAGTGGACGAGGAGGGTGCATTAACTCAGTCAGATGCAGAAAATGCTAACCTTCTCAATGACTACTTCTCCTCAGTGTTTACTAAAGAGTGTGGTCCCATCCCCCAGCCCACGGATTCATACTCGGGGGAAAAGCTGGAGGCAATGGACTTCACCGAAGGAGAAATAAAAAAAAAGATCGCTGACCTAAAGACGAATAAGTCCCCTGGACCGGACGGGTTTCTACCCAAGGTGTTGAAGGAAGTGTGCGATGAAGTATCACAACATCTGTGCGCTATCTTTAACATGTCAATCCGGACCGGATGCGTTCCTAGAGACTGGCGTGAGGCGGAGGTGACTCCGATCTTCAAGAAAGGAGACCCCAGCCATCCGTCAAACTACCGACCTATCAGTCTGACTTTGATAGTCGGTAAACTCATGGAAAGCATCATGGTGAACAAAATAACGTCGTATTTAGAGTCAAACCTGCTACTGAGGAGTTCCCAGCACGGCTTCCGAAGGCAACGGTCATGCCTGACGAACCTTGTGAAATTCTTCCACTTTGTCTTCAGTGAACATGATCGGGACAAGGCGGTGGATGTGGTTTACTTAGACTTTCAGAAAGCCTTTGATAAGGTACCACACCGCCGTCTTCTCCGGAAAGTGTGAGCGCTGGGCATAGACGGAAAAGTAGTCGGCTGGATTGAGAACTGGTTAAGTGGCAGACGGCAACGGGTGGTAATGAATGGACAGGCTTTTGAGTGGGTGCCCGTTACTAGCGGGGTGCCTCAAGGTTCTGTCATGGGACCACTACTATTCATCATCTACGTCAACTACATGGACGGTGACATGGTTGCCAAGATTTCCAAATTTGCCGACGATACCAAGCTTGGTATAAACGTTGCAAAGGATGGAAATACTGCCCACCTGCAGGAAGATCTTGGGAAGATTGGGGAGTGGTCGGACACGTGGCAAATGCCTTTTAACGTGGGTAAATGCAAAGTAATGCATATCGGCCACAGAAACCCCCAATCTCAGTATATCCTTAAGGGCACTGCTATTGAATCCACCGACACTGAGAAGGACTTGGGTGTAACTATCACTAGCGACCTCAAGTTCTCGAAACAGTGCATCGAGGCAGAAAAAAAAGCCTAAAGGATGTTAGGCTACATAAAGCGCCAGTTTGGATCCTGTAACAAGGAGATAGTACTTTGTCTGTACAACTCCCTGGTTCGGCCGCACCTGGAGTATGCCGTACAATTTTGGAGTCCTTCGTTTCGAAAGGACATCGCAAGGTTGGAACGCGTACAAGCTAGGGCAACCAAACTGATTCCCTCTATCCGACATAAAAGTTATGAGGATAGACTAAGGGAATTAAATCTGTTCTCGCTGGAAGCCCATAGACTGCGTGGTCAGCTCATCGAAGTTTTCAAAATACTTCGAGGGTTCGACAATGTTGACTACCGGGATATTTTCACACTCAGTGAGAACAGAATGCGCAATCACGGCTTCAAACTTGAACTGAAGCGTTACAACCGCAATCTGTGTGGAATTTTTTTTCACTTACAGTATCTGCGGTAAGTGGAACGCACTTCCAGTGGAAGTTGTCAACAGTGAATCTGTTGACCAGTTCAAGTCAAGACTAGACAAAGTCTTGAAAAGTGGCCGTTTAGGGACGCATAACAATTGAGCAGCCATGTGCCCGCTCGATTGCTAGTCCAAAGGTACCCTCTTTGAATGGACCGTAAGGTCTCCTAGGGTACTCTCTTTTTTTGTAACTCCTTGTAACTCCATCTTGCTTCGTTGAAGCTATTGATTTTCCATTTTTTCCTCTTAAGTAGTTCTTTTAATTCGTGGAGCTTAGTATCACATGAGTGTATCCAAATATTGTAAGTAGACAAAATCGTCAATCATCGGTAGTCTTTTCTGTAAGCCCTGGTATTCTCAGCACCCTCTGCTCTCGATCTTACTTGCCCGTCGAGGAATGAGGTCCGTGTTCAGTTTGTATCATTATGAAGGTAACGGTTGAAAGGAACTGCGTTGTCACATTTCGACCGGTGAATTCTTCGGCTCACGGTCCAAAGCGAACAGCAGTATTAGAGATGCGGCGATCTTCAACGTTGCATCCCCGATATGCAGATGAGAACTCGTTTGTTATGGGTTTTCTCTCATTTCAATGTTATCTGAGTAGGAGGGGTTTTAGTTTAAAATTTGACACACAAAGTAAATATTAACTACTTTCTAAATTGAACTGGCAAACAACTTCAATGAACCCAATGACAAAGGGACAGAATCTCGTTAGAAAAGTGCAAAAATAATATTTTTAAAGGAAAGTAATATTCCAATGATATTTTCAAACGCCTTTGTTGTATATTTTTTTAAAAAAGGAAACAGAAAAGACGTGAAGATTTATATACCAATCAGTCTTTAATTAGCAACATATATTACTTAAAAAGTCATAACCATCGGACTAACGCAAACACACGACTGTCATCAGACAATGGAAGAGGAAGTTTCAGAAGTAACTATAACATTTATGATCAGGTTGTAAAAAGCTATAGCATAAAAATGGATACAAAATAACTTTCTAGATGTATTCGTAGACTGAAAAGGCCAATGATTCTTTAAACATTGCAGGAACATGGCATTGACAAAATCATATTAACAATCTTCTTTTTCATATATACTCATGCAACATCATCACGTTGGCTACACTCGGTCAGTAATAATTATAAACATAAAAAGGAGTAGGATAGGGGGATCCTACCCATTTTACCCTAAACTGTTTACAATTGTACTTGAGAAGATCTTCAAATATTGGAGTAGAAGCCAAAGGGAATCAGAATTAATGCGACATATTAAAGTCTCCTTCGCTTTGCTGATGACAATATTATTTGATTCAAATCCAGAAGAATTACAATCAAGGATACAAGAATGATTCCAAGTCAGACTCACAGTTGGACTGAAAATGAGCATTTCTCACAAGAAAAAAAAGATTTATTGTGTCCATAGTATAAAGCAATTAGGATTGACCACCATATTTTGGACCAGGTAGAAGAATATCTACAATCAGCACAGTTTGTGACTCCAGATGGTAGTATGAGAAAGAAAATCAATAGAAAAAACAAAATTAGGCTGCAGAGTAGTAGGAAGTCTTAGGTACAGCTTCAGTATTGATATGACAATGATAAATCCTTAATTCAAGTCATCACACCAGCCTTAACTAATGGATGTGAAATTTGGACGCTGGGCAAAAATATACGCCAAAACTGAGAAAAACTCAGATAAACATAGAAAGAATATATGTTCAGAATAGCGTGCAGTGGCAAATAAAAAAATACATGGATAAGAAAACAAATATGCATGACAAAGATAGTAAAACGAATAACAGTTCTGAAGTGGGAATCGGCAAGACACACCGCTATAAGAAATGACACAAAAGGAACGAAAGTAATTTTAAACTAGGAACCTTTATACATAAAGAGACAGAGAACAACATCTTGAAGGTCGAAGGATGAAATTTGTTCGATGGTAAGGGTAATGTGGCAAACTCATCCAATGGATCTGGAACGCTTGCTTCCTAGCTTGAGAGAAATCAGGCCTCAAGGATTCTCACTATGTGATGCCTTACCTGTCTCTTATTAGAATTATCAGCATGTTTTCTCTCCAATCTCCCTTTCTAATCATCACTAACATTTACCTTTTTGCCTCTAGATTTATTTTAAAGCCAAAGTCTAAAGTGTGAATCCCCGTGGTCGGGGACGCTTTACTGAATAAGCTTAAAATGTAGCTTTGAGCGAAGCCTGAACCAACCTGTCTTTTCCAAATGCATCTTCCACAGAACAGGCTTAGAAAAGGCTTTTATATAAAATTAATTACGGTATACTCGTATGTTAGCATTAATTGTTTGATTGATGTTTAACAGTTTGTCTCGGAAAATTCCTTTTGGATGAATTCCTCCTCTCGGTTGTTGATAAATTCTGCTTCGTTGATTGATCCACCAACGGCGTCGTTAAACGTTATGATAAAGGATCCAACTTTCATCACCAGTAACAAGCCTGCATAAAATTAGTACCTGAAGGTGTTGTGAAAGCAAAAATTCACAACAAGAAACACGCCGTTGCAGATTCGCCTTGGACAGTTCGTACAGAACCCATTTTCCAATCACTGGAACCTTTCCAATCATTTTAAGTTGGCGTAGGACAGTGGTATGGATTACATTAAATTGTTTTGCGATTTCCCTAAAATTTGGAGCAGGATTTGGTGTGACCACAACTTCCAACTCTTTGGAATCAAGTTCTTTTGGGCGACCTTTTTTTGGTACGTCTTTCAGACTTAAACCCCGAATTCGGAAACGAGAAAATTACCTCTTGCAACTTCTTTTATTTATTGTATTATCTCCATATGTGCTCTGAATGGATTTTGCCGCTGTACATATATTGACACCTTTAAGAAAATCAGAGTAAAACATGTCTAATGTGATCTTTAGTTGAGACAAAAATAGGGGTGAATACCGAGAAGATTATGAACAATATTTTTATAATCTGAAAGAAAAAGGTATAAATTTGTCATTACATCATTCATAAAAGATAACAAGAGGCACTACTTTAATAAATACTTTCTAAAACTTTATTCTAGAAAATTTGACATTAGTTTTGTTTCAACCTGATACAATGTGTACTGTGTGATTTAAACAAAGAAAAATTAACTTGAAAATCTAATTATGGAAATGGGATACGGCTAGTAACCAAAAGGCAGCAGTGCAGATGATGGATGCTTATTGAGAGCGGGTTAGCCTTCAGAATATATAATGATTTAAGTTACCGTAGATCGGAATTCGTATAGAAAGAAGAAGGAATAGAAAATTTATCGATTTTTACCTGAAAAATACAGTCTTATCCCAACATGATCAGGTTTTGTGCGGGTGCGACTCGTTCTACCAGGCCTTCCAGTGCGCTGCTCAATTCCTAAGTGTAGGTCTCTGTTTGTTGAACAGTTAGTGGTTATGTCGCATGGCGAACACTTATATTGATAAATTACGGATGAACGGCAAGCTAATAGAAGTGTCTTTGTTACTGAAAAGTTAGCCCATTATGAAGAGGTTTAAACTAGTAATTTTAGATCCAATAAATGGAAGTGTTTCTGGATTAGAGAGCAGATTTCAGTGGTCATTTTATTGCTTTGGAGGACTGAAAAACTGAACAGACCAAAATCGCAAATATTTTATCTGCCATTCCTCTAATTACGAGGGGATTAACGTAGCATTAGAGCGTTTTCTTAATGAGGCAGTTTATTATGGGCAGTGAGACTCCATTATGTATGAAAAGGCTTGTGAGGAAAGAGATTTCTTGGCGTAAAGTTTATAGTAGAGCACACCTTAAGGGCTCCGTGAAGAAGAGTAACGATATAGTTAAGTTTAAGGGAAGGTGGAATAAAGCTAAAAAAGCTGGTTCCCAGACCGGTAAAAATAGGCTTGCGGTATAGGGAAGAGGAAAGACGAGTGGGAGTACGGATTAAATTAGCGCCTAAATAGGTAGAGAACCATTATTTTCCAATTCTATGGTGAATTTTATGTTTTAGCGTTGTTGGTTAAGAAATTCTAGGAACTTAATGGGGTTTTCCTTTATACAGTGCATAATCAGAAAGGCGTTGATCTAGTGTCCATAAAAGACGACGAATGAAGCCTGAAAGTTGGTCAGAGGAACCAAAATGTCTATTTAGTATGATCGATATGGTTTCTTGCAGTGGGATAGTGAAAAACTTTGACGCCAACACTAGGTAGGGTATATTTTTGAGCATTGGAAATATTTGACAATTGCTCAAATTGATCAATGGAATTTCTAAGGGTAAATTTGTTAGTAGTATGAGGACTAAAAAAATGATTTGAGAGTAAGAAAGAGAGTCAATAGCTGAAAAAATGGATCGAAAAGGGATTGGAAACCCATCAAGAATACTCGGGGAAGAACCAGAGGTAAATATGCCTATAGGGTTACGAATCAATTAAATCAATCAAATTAATATGCATTGAAGTCCAAGACGAAATGACCAAGCTATTCTAATGGTTGAAGTGGTATTATAGGTAAATGTAATCTGCTGAATTATTATAAATTAAATAGGAGAATTTTGTGGAAGGTCAAAATGCAAAGGGTGACTAAGATGATTCATGGGTTGAACCGCTTAACTTAAGGTGAAAGGCTTAGGAGACTAAATCTACAGATGTTAGAAAGAAAAAAAGTTCGATGGTACTTGATTGAAGTCTTCAAGTGGGTAAAAAGTTATAATAGGGGAGACATAGGTGAAGTTCTAATTTTTAGTTAACAGGGTAGTACAGATAACAATGGGCTTAAGCTGGATTAGTTTAGGTTTAGGAAAGAGGGTGGTAGAAATTGGTTTACAAATCAAGTTGTAGATGAATGAAATTGACTCAGTGGTCATATGATAAAAACTTCCTTCTTGTAGAGTTTAAAAATATACTGGATAGATTTATGGATGAAGATGGTTGGTGAGAGTGAAGTGGTTGATGGGAGTGGGAGCTGCCTCGTATAGACTATTAATTAGCCTTTTGCAGACTCCCTATTTTCATATGTTCTTTAGTTTCTTGGATTTAGACAGTGAACGATAAATTATATCTTTGATTTTAAACATATTATTTTTAAGGGACGAATTATTTTTAATATCGGATAGAATTGAAAGATTTTTTAAATATAGTCATCTCTATTTAAATAAAAATACCATTGCCTTTATGAGGACGGCAAATGACTAAAGAAGATTTATCAGAAGTCATTTTCTTTATATGTCTCCAAAGTAACTTTTCATAAGTATTGGGGTAAATATTTTCAATGGTTTGAAGTTATAAAAGTATTTGAATAGAATAGACTGGATAGAACTTTCGATGTGATCAAAATTACCTATTCCATGTTCACTAGCTTGTGTTTGCAAGGAAGACGCAAGTTTTTAAAATCGGAGAAATATTTATAGAAATTAATGTTATATATTGGAATAGCAAAGTCGAGACCAAAGACAAAAAGTACACAAAATCGACTAGAAGAATGATTTCGAGGAAAAGTTAAATATTAGGGGGGAGGAGTCACACGGTTTGATGGAGTTATAACACCCTCCCCCCCCAAAAAAATTTCGCTAGTTTACTTTTTAAGTAACGAAAACAATTGAAGTATAGCGTGAAACACACTCCTAAACAATTTCCTTAACGAGTCTATATTCAAAGAAAGAAAGATTAACTCTCAAATCGTTGTTCACAAAAGAAACACTCGTGGAACTTTTGTGAGATTATGATTTTTAAAGTTACTATCAAAAATCCGCCCTACGGGCGTTTTTTACTACGCTTGTTCGCTTCGCTCACAAAATTAAAAAAGTGTGCGAGAGAAATTTTTTTTTATTTCACGACACATTAAATATTGGTGTGCAAGAAAAAAAATCCCGCTCTCGAAATTCTTTTTAAAAAATACACAGATGGGCAGATACAAAGACAGACACGCTAGGATAATTATAATAAGAAATTCTTCGTTCAGAAGCTTAGCTCGGCGTGGAATCATTTTGAATGTGGCCGTTTGAAAAAGAGAAACTCGGGGAAAGACATAGTAGGTCTTTTAGTGTTCCAAGATGTCCAATATACACTGAACAAGATTTTTACAGTGATCCAGAGTTTCATTGTATAAAGTGAAACCAGGCATTTTACGAAGAACCACAATCAGAATTTCCAAAGGCAATATAGGGAATAACTGGTCCTCACTGCCCTTTTGGAAGATCAGGCCACAGCTCGGAGTTCGAAGATCTCACAAATCCACTCATTTGACCATCAGTGACTTCCGTAAAACTCTATGCTGGCCTCCTAACCAATTTCGAGTGACTAGTTTGAAGGCTGAATCAACTCATTTTTTTTTCATTTTAGATAAAGTGAGAGTGGGTGAAGAGAGAGAGGTGTAAAGTGCAAGAATTTGAAAAAAAGCCCGTATATAAAATATATGAGAATAAAAGAAAGTAAGTAGCGGTGCATAGATATGTAAGGTGTCTGGAGATCAGACTAATCTCTTTATTTATGTTGCTTGATATTATGTCATGTATTAAATGTTATGAAGGGTAAGAACGATTTTTGTGATGTTTTTTTGTCTTTTGTGCGTTTGCCTTTTGTATGTAGATTGATGTGTATAGTAGGTTTTGTTTGTTTGTTTTGTTAGTTTTTGTTTTTGTTTGTTAAGATGAGAGTAGGCAGTAAATTTTAATAGTATTGTTGAAATTTTGGTAAAAATAGTTGATTTGTGACATTCGTGGTTGTCATGATTGCTAGTTAGCAAGTATTCTTTGCTATTGCTTCTGACTTTATATGCGCGATTTTCATGCGAAAATTGCCACTACTTGCCTCGTACGGAGAGTGTCAAGGACATTAGGCAAGACTCTGTGACGTCTTTCTTCACCTGTAGGCCTGAAAGGGATTTTGAGTTCTTCCTCCAACTTTCTGCCATATTTTCTGTTCTTGTCCTTAGCGTTAATTTAACAGGGCTTATCTTAGCTGTGGCATAGAACAACAAGCTTCAGCAGTGCCCCTGGCTACGCCTTCCTGTTATGATGAAGAGTGCTTTATTCTGCACTTTTTGGAATTTGACGATTATCGTATAATGCCCCTTTTGGTCACCACACACCTGACACCGCTTTTGTCGTATAATGCCCCTTTTTGATCACTCCACTCCTGAAACCACTTTTGTCGTGGTATACCTTGTAGAACGTGATGTACTTCTTTAAAGAAGTAGGCTTTTATTTAAGAGTGCGAATTTGATGTTTTAAGGAAGAGCCGCTTCAAGACGTAAGGATAAGAGGAAACACACCGGAATTATCCCAAAATAAACATATATTTTAAATTTAACACTTAACTATGAAAAACAAACAGTAATCACATTTATATCTTCGTCCTAAGCTAAACTAGACTATCCCGGTTGGCAACTGGGCCTATTACAATATCTTCAATGACAAAAATAAATAAATAGGCTACATGTAAACACACCAATTGCCGATTATTATTTTTATCGCGACCCTTTTTGATTAGCGTTAAACATTAAATTAAAGTACTCTCGTCTACTAGCAAATATGACAGGGGTTCACGCACAATGGTTTCTACTTCCCTTAAATCGAGAGACGTACTCAACTCATACTATCGCAATATGAATATAAATGTTCTTTCTAACTTACATGACAGGAGGGATCAGGGGTTGCCGGATGTCGCTGGAGGGCTTATCTCGCGCTTTGGAGGGTTGCCGTGGCCGCTGATAGAATTTCGTAGAGACAGGAAAATGGATTGGGGTGGGGGGGGAGGTCAACTTCTTATTGCAAATTTGCTTCGGTTACGTTAAGAAGACGGAGAGAGTTACGGTGCTTTTCACTCCAGGAGTCCTCTTCTGGATAATCTTGAAGCCTATTGGTGTCTTATTCTTCAACGTAGAGTGCCCAACTAGATTTGGGGGTATTCGGTGAGATTTTTACCGTGATTAAAGAACGTAACCTCGTTGGGGCTGGGTTCTTCTCCTCTTACTCTTACGGAACTTGAGTTGTGAGAGTCACTCGAGTGTGAGCGGGTTTACTTTTCTCCAGCCAGACTTTTTCTAAGTCTGTAAAGGATTCTTCGGTATAACACCGATACAAAACTTGACGATTTATGTTAATTTGGCCCGGGAAGGGAAGATCGATTTTCTCAATCTGATCATGTCGTTTCTCACGGGAATCGTCTTGTATGGTTGAAGGATCGATCTTCACGATCTGAACCTTCTTCTTTCTTATCGAATTCTAATCCTTCTCTCTTTCTTTTGGGGGCTTATTTATAGGCGGACCACCGCCCCATCTAAGGGGGAAGGGGCAAGACCACAGAGAGGAGCTCGAATGGTGATTTCGCATCTGGTGAGAGCGAGAAGTGCAGAGGTTGGAACTGAGGTGCCCAAGTCGGCTTGCTAATTAGAGGGACTCTCAACCGCCCCACTCCTTGGCGTGCCTTTTGACTAGCACCGCTTTTTTTGTGACATAACCAGGGGTGTATCGATCTCGTAGGTAATTGGATCGTCAGAGCGTCGTTTAAGGGCCTAATGTGATTGCCTTAACACATATGGTTGCTCCAACTACCTAAGCGGTGGGGAGATCAAACAGAGTAGGCAGTTACTGTTATTCGCCGGCTACCGTTCCCACGATTCTCCTCATGGGGCTCGCTTCTCCGGCTTTCTCCACAAGGGGGAGGTGGTACTTTAAGGTATATTTCCTCCTGGCCCTCCAGGATGCTTTATGTAGCCATTTCTCTACAACGATGTTATGTTTGGACGATGTTAACAGAGTGGTAGCTGGGTATAGGAGAGTGGCCTAAACAATTGCAAAAAAATCGTTTGGTTTTTCATCTTAACTCATTTAAAACATAAGAGGATTCTAAGCGCCCCTTTCCCTTCACCATTTCTTTCTGCTACGTGCTTGGAGTAGCCAGTGGAAGTAAGTTTGAGGCCGAGTATCTTCCCTTCACTGTTGTAGCGATATTCCCTCTCATCACCCCTAATGACATCAGTTTTTTTTCTGAAGAGAGGGATGGCGGTGAATTTATCGTTGTTAGTTTCAATTTTCCATTTCTTCTCGTAATCGTTGATATTAACGATTCCACGAACCGTGACAGGAATGTCCACTGTGCAAATTTAATACTGCGTTTGGGACAGACACCCGCCTTGGGTGAAGCCTGCAGCCAGTTGAAAGATCTGTCATTTGTGCCCTTCGATCGAAATGAACGCCCTGCGCTCTAGCACGTAATCGCAAAGGAGCCTTTTAAGATTTTGATTGAGGCCCAGTTGAAAAATCTTAAATTGCATTTCGAGCATCCATACTTTGTCGAATGCTTTGGATACATCACCACAAACTAGGCCAGCGCTTGCTCTTTCAGATTTCGCCCTTGTAATTTTTTCTTGGATAATCGCATTTAGTGCTTCTTTTATTCTAATTCAGAATTGTCTTGGCTTTTGGAATTCCCTTTTTTTCTAGGTGTTTGATAAGCCTCCTATTCAGAATTTGTTCGAATGGTTTACCCAGTATTCCTAAAAGTAAATTAGGGTGAAAGTTATCGATACTGTTCGGAGGCTATTTAGAGGCTGTCAGGAAAGTAACTTGTATTCAGGCAGGCATCGAGGACATTTGTTAGCCCCCTATGATGTTAGGTGGGGCTTTTTCATAGTTCAGTTTGGTGAGACCCGAGTAACCAGGTGTTCGTTGCTTGAAGAAGTGAAGTACGTTTTTCAATTCGGTCTTTGTAATTGACTAACCCACTCTCGTGAGCTACTGTCTCTCCCGGTCCACCTGATGAGGGGGGTGAATTTTATATACTTCCTTTTTAACTCGTTAATGGCTATTTTTTAGTGCTTTAGGTCGAAGTTATCGTCTTCGTTTGGGATAACATTGAAGATATTCCCCCAGTGTTTCCGGAATCTTTCTTTGATTTTGTAGGTTCAACGCTAGGGTGCTCATTTTCGTCTCTCAACTCAATTCTTTTCGTGGGGGTGCCCCGTAATTGTTTAACAATTTCCAGAATACCTTAGATGGTGCTTGTTAGTCTTCTCTTGCTGATGTTAAAGATTTTAGGTTAACTCTGTCTTCAGTCTCCTCATTTGTATCTATATATCGGGTGGGCCGTCCCAAATTACGCATTTTTTAAATAATAATAATTCAATAACGTCCTTCCTATTCATGACAATTTTCATATACAAAATATATACTTTTAATCTTCTTTCTTCGAATGCAAATAATGGAATTTAGATATCTTTTATAGTTTTCTTTTATTTACAAAAATAACAACATGGGTAAAAAAACCCGAATATCTAGATAAAATATTATTTTATTGTGCAATATCATACAGGAATTTTTACGTTCTTACAAAAGCCTACAGGAATGAAAATGTCATATTATGGATATCTATATTTACAGTTCCTCAGTACCCATAACGACGTTGTCAGAAGAAGATCGTATTCTCATTAAAGCTTGTTATTGTGAAAAGGGATGGAAGACTGGAAGAGTATTGCGAGAATTTCCTGTAAAAATGTGGAAAAGACGTCCTGTGGAAAGACGCTTAAAAAAGATTTGCGAAACGGAAAGTGCTAACAGAAAACCAGGGAGCGGTAGACCTAAAAGAGCTTCAGAACCTGGAAATGTGAATTACATTAACGATAACATCTGCTCTCAAGAAAATAAACTAGGAAGTCATTTATCTCAAAGAACAATTGCTAAAAACTTGAATATTGGAAGGATTTCTGTACAACGAATAATTAAGACACAAAAACTAAAAACCTTTAAAAGAATAGTATCTTCTAGAAAAAGTAGTACTGTTAAGGATAAAAGAAAAATAAGATTTAGACAGTTACTTGATAACTTCTCTGTCATTGATGTTAAATATTTTGTCTTCACGGATGAAAAAAATTTCACTTTAGAAATTCCGCGAAACCGCCAAAATGATGTTGTCTACATGCGTGGTAAGAAGTGTGACATTCCGATAAGCCGAGTGTATCATGAAACTTCAAGATTTTCCAAAATGGTTATGATATCTGCAGGGGTCTCTTGGAGTGGCAAAACAGATGTGCATTTTATTGATACTGAAAATACAGAAGTTAATTCTGTTAATTAGATTGAACTGCTGAAAACAAAGTTGTTGCCTAATTGTCGTCGCTTGTATGAATAAAATGACTATTTTTCAACAAGATAGAGCACCTTCGCATACAAACCACGCCACACAGTCGTTTTTAATTATCAATACGCCAAAATTAATAACAAAAAATGAGTGGCCATCGCAAAGTCTAGATTGTAACCACATGGATTATTCAATTTAGGAGTTACTAAAAATAAAGGTTTACTGAGGTCGGAGAGAAAAATTAACAGAACCAGAATTGAAAAGCCAAATACGTGAATCTTGGCAAGAAATTGGCATTAATGAATTGAGAAAAGTTTGTGTGTGTGGAAAAAAAGACTCAAATTAGTGATTCATCAAAGTGGTAGTCCAATCGATCATTTCCTGTAGGTAAGTTAAATTTCTGATTATTTATTTCTTTACACTCGATATTTGTTTTTTTTACCCATGTTGTTATTTTTGTGAAGTGCAAGAAAACTATAAAAGGTATCTAAATTCCGGAGGTTTTTTGCATTTGAAAAAGGAAGATTGAGAGTATCTTGCATATTAAAATTGTCATGAATAGGAAGGAGGTTACTGAGATTATATTTTTTTTTTAAATGCGTCATTTTGAGGGGGCCACCCGATATTTCTCTATTGGCTCCCACGGTTCAAACTCGATGTATGACGTCATGGAGTTGTCTATTTTTTGCCTTTATTTCCTCCGTTTATCTGGCGTGCGGTAAAATTTTGTAGCTCGTCAAGGAGACGGATTCTCTGTCGGCCTGTAATAGTACATCATCATCATTTAAGGCATTTGTCTCCCACTGCCGAGAGAAGCCGTTTCTCATCTTTCTGAATCTTTGTCGGTCGTGTGTAATTAGTTTCCAATTTTTAAAATATTTCTGAATATCATCTCCTCTTGTTTTTGGTCATTTTTTATCGAGTTGAGTCCAATCAATAATTTTTCTGGTACATGAATCCTTTTGAAATATTACCATATAGCCTGCCCAGCTCCACATCAGGTTTCTTATAGATTCAACTAAATCCTGAAGTTTGGTTTGTCCACGTATCCAAGTGGCTAATTTTCTGACGCGCTAAGTTAGCCACGTTATAATGCGTCCAAGGACAATTTGTGCTGCTCTAAGTTTTATGTAAGTTTTTTGGTCAGATTCCAAGTTTCTGCTCCATAAATCTTAGTTAAGATTATGCATTGTTTGAATACTTTTCTTTTCAAGCACATGGGCATTTTGCTTTTGAAGACGATCCTTGCCTTTTAAATGCTTTCCATATATATATATATATATATATATATATATATATATATATATATATATATATATATATATATATATATATATATATATATATATATATATATATATTAATGGAAAAATTATTATGGAATTTTGCTTTTTTTCTGTAATTTTATTTATAAAGGTCAAATAAACTGAATTTATTTATTGAAGATGATTTATTTTCTATTATTAATACAGAATACGTAGTTCAGTAGTCAGTTTGACCCCCTTTAGCAGATTTCTAGTGAAATGTGCCAATAACGAGCCGTCGTTATGTGGCAATATTCAATGCTGCCATGCGGTCAAATTGCTGCAGCCCACGTTTCCTTCAGTTATAATCCAGTAGAGCTCTGTGTAGGGTGTTTTTTGTGTTCTAATGCCTTCTGTAGCCATTCTTTGTTGTATAAATTACAAATTTATGTAGTAAGTTTTATTTAAAGTGTAGGTTACGGGTTATTTCAATTACAAATCGAGATGGGGAAAAATAGTGATATTCGTCCAGATAAAATTGGACAAATAAAAGTGTATTTGACTGAAACCACATTTAAACAGGTAGAAATTGCAAAAAAACTAAATGTTTCAACTTAGACAATTAGTGCCATTAAGAGAAAATTAGAAAATAACAAGGATGTGTTACCAAAAAGGGTTAGGAACTGTGATCGTAAGCGATTACAACCACAAGGATTGTAGGAAAATCAAAAGAATGACTCTTAACAACGGGAGAGGAGCTTGTAGTAAGATTCCCCGTGTATTAATGGAAGAGAACATCACTCTGCATTCTAGAACAATTAACAACAGACTTTTAGAAAGTGAATTACACGCATATCGTCCAAGTAAAAAAACTAGGCTTGCCCCGACGATTGTGGAGGCGCTCCATGCAGGGGCTAAAAATCATATTGCATAGACTTCTGAACAATAGAACTAGGAAAGACCATCTAAATAGTGGATTAGGCTCTTTATGTATTGCGCGATGATAAAATATAACATTTTTTGATAAAATAACATATTATGAATGATCTCAATCATCAAACTAGCTTTATGAAGAATTATTTAAAAATGATTTTTAATTTCTGATTGCCAATAAACTAAAACAGCTACAAATTATTAGTCAAGTATGGTTTTCAATTGTTGCAGGTAGTGTTTTCTGACGAATCCACCATAGCAGTGCTAGATGATCGGGTGCAAAGCGTGAGAAGGAGTCCTGGGGAGGAATTTCTAGCAGATTGTCTTCGAAAAACGGTAAAATTTCCACAAAAGATTATGGTTTGGGGGCAAGTTGTATCCATGGAACTAGTCGCCCAAGATAATTGAAGAGACTATGAACAAAGACAGGTACATAAAGGTAAACAGAGGCTGTCTACCACCACAAGTTAGAAAATAGTATAAAGCTAGATCTTGGATTTTTCAACATGATTCGGCATCATGCCATACAGCAAAAGCGGTGAAGAAGTAGTGCAACGAAAATGGCGTTAACGTGTTACCATGACTATAAAATTAACCTGACATAAACCTCATCGAGCGTTTATGGTCTCTGTTGAAAGATGAAATGCATCAATTCCCTATTAAAACGAAAAAAGAGCTTATTGAACGCCTCATAGAAGTGTAATTCCATTCGGATAACATCAAGGACCTTTGCAAGAGACTAATTGGTGGTATGCCTCGTCGTGAATAAGCCCTTAATACTGCTAAATGGGGGAAAACTGACTACTGAAATGCTATTTCTGTATAACTAATAGGAAATAAATCATATGTAAATAAAAAAATTCAGTTTATTTGACCTTTATATATAAAAATATACAGCAAAAAGTTTTCGAACACATCGGAAATTTAAGGAATTTAGATAAATGCAGGATCCTAAAGTTTATATTTGTATATGTATAAATATGAATATAATAGTGAAATAAGGAGAAATAAATAAAATATATTATATATACCCCAAAGAATCAACAAGAATTAACAGAATACAAAATTTTCCAGAACATGTAACATCAGCAACAAATAATTAATAAGCAGATAAAGCTCTGCGAAAATTATAGCGACAATAAACTGATACAAGAAGCTCCGTAGTATATCGAGACTTCTTTGGTAGTGATGAGAACATTTATTCTTGGAGGCATATTCTCTATTAGAGTGCTTCATTGGGATGTAATCCTTGCCCACTCTTGAGTTGTTCATTGGAGGCTGGCTGACGACATCTTAGTGGCTCTTTCAGGTCTTTTCGGGCTCTTTCAAGTGGATTTTTATCCGGAGACTGAGGTGGCCATTTCATCAGAGTGATATTGTTTTCCTTGGAACCACTTTATGGTGGAAGCAGACTAATGACATTGGGCATTGTACTGCTGGAGAATCACATGCTGGACATTTCTAGAGAAGTCTCGAGCAGAGAGCAGCATTAAATATCTTCGAACAGCTTGGTAGTTATCAGAATTCATGGTGCCATCACAAACTATGAGACGACACACCCCTAAAATTGACATACAGCATTATACCATTACAGAACGGCCATTCTGCTTTACTGTTGGGACTATGGACTGTCCACTCCACTGATCTACTGGCCTCTTGCAGACTCTAGCGCTGCCTGGGTTCGAAAACAACTGGAACGTGGACTCGTCGGGCCGTAAGAGACGTTGCGTCCCCACTGACGCATAGTCCAGTTGCGTTAAGCACGTGCCCAGACCAATCGACGTATGTAGCGTCTGCTTAATGTTGATCAGCGGCTTCTGGCAAGCTTTACATGACTTCAGGTTATGTGCAAAAAGTTTTATTCCGGTTTCGCTGTATATCAGCTATTTCTGTGACATTCAACAAGAATTTGCCGAATAATCAATTGGGGGAGTAACGTAGTCATCGCAATGAAGTGCAGACGAACGCTCCATCAAATGGCCGTGCGTCGCGGCATTGGGGGATAGGTTCATGGGAACAGTTGCGGCGCAATGGCATGCAACTTTAAGTTCTCTTCGGCCGTCTCCCATCTTATTTACCAAGCAAGCCGGATAGCTGCCTTGATTCCTGTCATGTAATTGGTATGAGGAAGAGCGAAACGCTAGGCTAATCGCCCAGTCATAGCACACTCTTTGGCACCCTCGTCGGTGTGCTCATTTCACGAAATTACCACATGTCGAGAAACCAAGCAGAAGATAATCTCGATATCTACCCGGCTCGCGTCACCCGTAACGTCACAGATAGCGCAAACCACGGAGTGTGGCGATTCTAATTCCCCAATAGCATACATGGAACTTTGTGAGTCGTTAAAGATCACAATCCGGTCTCCGAACAGTATTCGACGCATTATTTCACGTACCGAGCAGTATATTGAAACCAGCTCGTCCGCGAAGACAGACGCAGCGCTTGTTAGACTTCAAACAGAGGGGATACGGCGTGGAAACCGACCTCCTCCTGAGACTCGGAGCCTTCCGTATATACTGGTCTGAATCCAGCGTGACACGAAGTGTGCTCAAAAAAAGGCCGAACGCAATACTCCCGGCGCTGTGGAAGTTATGGGTACAAAGGCGTGTTAAAAAATAATATAAGATGGTACGCTTCAGGGTAGTATCCTGAGCAAAACCAGAGACACTACCGGCCCGAGATCCACACTGAGCTCTCGTAGGCATTTTCTAGTCCTAAACCCAAAAGGCTTAGGGTATGAGTGGCGTCTCTTGGCGGCACAAGCACTGTCAAGATCAGCTGCAGATACAGTGAGAGCCATTGGACGACTAAAGGAGGGGCCAGGCTCGCGCGAACAGGCGGATGATGTAATGCAGATGGCTCAGAGCGAGTGGCATTCCCCAGCATCGACAAGTAGGTTCTCATGATGGGAGATTCGGAAGTCATCGGTTACCAGGCGTATACCTTCCACTATGCAAGCTAGGCTGCAGATACAGAAATTTAAATCCGTAGTCAAGCTTCTAAAAAACAAAGATCGATAGAAAATAAATGTAGTAGCCATATCAGTACCCCGGATGCTAAACGTCATAAAACGAAGAGTGGCCATTGAGCGGGTACAGGAGAGCCTAAGGCTGCGAATATAAACCTCCCAGGAGAGACTCGGTCGAAAACAAGACTAAGGAAACGGTACTAATCCACCACTTCCCAATGAACGCCATTTTGGGACAATTTCGGGACAGGGTCGAACGGTGGATGGCGGCAGAAGTGCATTACCTTAGTCTTGACAACGGAAAATCGAAACATGTGCGCTTCAGCATAGCGATAGTTGCAGTTGCATGCCTGTTAGAGTTGATGGCCCAGAGTTTTAATCTAGGCCGCGCCAAAGGAGATCGAAAGGTGTTCCACGTAGAGCATAGCGAGAACAGATTACATCCGCCCCGAGGCGACGCCATTGATTCTCAGGACAAAGAGAAAGACACTGAGGACACTTCCCTGCGGGACACCCTCTTCTGGTAACAATGGGACAGACATTTATCTCCCACACATACGCAGAATTGACAATCTTGCAAAAACTCAGAAATAAAGATTAGGAGGCCTACCTTCACCCCCATTTTGCAGAGAGAATCTCCATAGTATCCTATTGCCATGCAGTATCATAGGCTTTCTTCAGATCGTATAGCACCGTGGAGTAGCGCTGTCTACAAAGGAAGGCCTCACAGACAACATTTTCCAGTCGGAGCAGAGAATCCGACGTGGAGTGGAACTTGCGTAAGCCGCAATTGTGGAAGACAGGTGGCATCCTCTGTCCGGAAAAAAAGGCTAATCTAACATTTACCAATTTCTACATCAACTTGCACACGTAGAAGGTTAGAGATATTGGGTGGAAACCGGCTGGGGCAGAGTGATCTCCCCACGGTTTGCGAAAAGCGAGCATAATAAGCATTCGCCCGGAGTCTAAGTGGATACCCTCTACCCAGATCCTATTGAACAAATCTCAGAAAAAGGCCCTTCTTCGCTCACTCAGATGTCGAAGCATGGCATACGGGACATCGTCCGGGCCAGGCAAGAGAAAGGAATATTGGAAGACATAAAGTTCAACAAGAGAAAATGAATGCTAAATTAACACAATCCATTATGTGCGGATAGAAATATCTTTCCGGGAAAGATTTGAAATATCCTGGCCGGGAATCGAACCCGGGTATCCCGATTGCATGTGAAAGGCTCTACTACGGAGCTATCAGACACAGAACTTAAAACCTACCAAAAGCGTCACCCTGTCGGTCCTAATATCTCTCCATACTAGAAGGTATTTCTAAAAGAATTTTATACGAATTGCACTCTCTTTCTTTTTTTTCTCTCTTTACCTCTCTTTATCCTTCTCTATAATAAAATTGCAATCTACTTTAGCAAAGTTTTTCATGTCTTGCTTTTAATTTTCCGTTTCATAGAGCTTTTTTAATCCATAATCCTTCTGATAGCCTAGTGAAGATCAGTATATCTGTTGCTACCAGACTTTCGATGTAATCTCGATGAAATCATCTTTGTCTCGGTCTGTTTCTCTCAGTCTCTCTCTCTCTCTCTCTCTCTCTCTCTCTCTCTCTCTCTCTCTCTCTCTCTCTTTCTCTCTTTCTTTTTCTCTCAAAAAGCGAAAATGACGTCAAAAAGCGAAAATGACAAAAGCAAAACAAATTGGACCCGGAGCAAGAAAATACACCTTCAGCAAGTTTGGGGTGCTGAGATGGACGGAGCAGTTTGCTGGCTTAAGTGTCAGTAAATTGACTCCGTCGAGGGTTTGCGATCCTTGCATGTTGGAGGATGGTTTTGCAAAGCACCTGGAGGAGCAAAGCCATTTTCCAAAACCAGGCCTCAGAACTCGAAAGGAAGTATGAAGCGAGGTTAAGCCAATTGGAGCACGAGTTGGAGAGTCTCCGTGGGGAAAACGGGCAATCTCCTTCTCCGAGTCAAATACATAATAAAGTGCAGAAACTTGAAACAAAGAAAAAGAAAAGTAAGAAGAAAAAGGAAAATATCATTGCTGGGTAAAAGTAGAAGAAAACAAAAACGAGCAAAAGGACCCCGAGACAGAACTAGAGCTATCTGCTGCAGGACTGGATCAACGAGCCAAAAGGAAGAAGGGAAAGAAGAAAGAAGAAGAGAAAGTAGAAAGAGAAGAAGAGAAGCCAAAGGAACATAGGTAAAAAAGGAAGAAGCAAAAGAAGAGAAATATGTAGAAGAAAGAGGAAACAGACAAGTCGCTTCTGAAAGGGAAGACTCTGTCCTCTGCAGCCAAATATGTGAGGGTAAACATTATTGATGATTCTCAAGCCCGGGATCTACAACCCCTGCTAGCGGCCCGCCTTCGTACCAGTGTGAAGGTAAGCTGCTTGCCAGGACGGAGAAACCACCAAATTAGAGTATTAGCGGAGAAATTTCAGAATTTTGAGAGCTCAGTCGTTGCTCTGATGGTAAGTGGCAATGACCTCTATCTCAGAGGAATTAGGGTAGGCCCTACAGGTAAGATTCTCCACACGGTCATGGAAGCTGTAGATGACTGTGGGTTGAAAACCTGCAGACGTCTTTTTGAACCGACGCCTGGCAGACTTGTGACCGCACCTTTTATAGTAGGAACAATCTCTAACAGAGGGATGGAGTACAACTTTCCTTTAAAGGAAAGGCTGTACTCTGTAACATGATGCAGGATGTCGTGGAGTGTACCGAAAGAAGTATCAGGCCCAGAGTGAAGGCGGAGGTGCGCCAGTACGCCAGTGTCACTCCTGGAATGACGTACTTGGACGTCGCTAGAAAGGGTGCCACCACGCCACTAACATAAAATAGAGAGATGGACAAGATGGGAAACGGGAGAGCGTAGGGAGTCCTACATTCGGGGACTCCCTGAAAGTTTTTTTGTTTAAGGCGAGGTTAATCATGAACAAGTTTCTTGAACTTCGTGGCATCGTAGCGACGGAAAAACATGAGATGGTGGCCATAACAGAGTCTTGGCTAAAAACGAAAAACCTCAAATCGAGATTTTGTGGGGGAATTCACGATTCTCGGTTACTAACTATTCCTAAAAGATAGGCAAGACAGAGAGGGTGGCGTTGTGATGTTTTATATTAAGGATACATTCAAAACGACGAACTGCAACATTGCATCCGACCATGGGCTACTAGATGTAGACCTAGAGATAGGTCCTGCCAGATACAGAACCCTGCTGCTTCATAGACCCCTGTTCAACTCGTTGAAAAGGACAGTGATCTGTACCAGCTGCTGGGTGAACTTGTTGAGGACAGAGTGTGTATCGTCATGGAAGACTTCAAGACTCAAGTTGACTGGGAAAACAGAGAACCTTGTGGTGAAAACGCACTGCTCCTGAAGTTCGCAAACAACGAGTTCCTGACTCAATGGGTGAGAGAGCCGAAGAGAGGCAATAATATTCTCGACTTTGTTTTGACCTCTGAGGGGCACTGCCACCTCTGATCGGTGGCAGTGACCACCGACTAGTTGTGAGGCTGGAAGGGTGTGAGTATGTTGAAGATTTGTGGAATAGTTTCAAAACTAAGTTCATGAGTCTTCAATTACGATATATCCCTGTGAAACGCTTGCGGCAATCTTCTGTTCAACCAGTGTGGTTTAATCGAGAAATTGGTCAACTGTTGAGGGAGAAGAGAACTACTGTGTACCGGAGGTCAAAGATTCATTATGACTTTGATGAGTACCGTATGCTAGCTAGGAGAGTGAAGTCCAGCATAAGGGCGGCAAAGCGTACCGAAGAGCTCCATGTGGCGAGACTTTGCAAAGAGAATCCCAAGGAGGTCTCTGGTTATATAAACCGCCGTAAACCAATCTGCCACAAGATTGGCCCTTTGGTGAATGAGAAGGAAGCATTAAAGTAGTCAGATGCAGAAAAGGCAAACCTCGTGAATGACTACTTCTCTTCAGTGTTCATTAAAGAGTGTAGTTCCATTTTCCAGCCTATGGACTCTTACTTGGGTGAAAAGCTGGAGGAAATGGACTTCACCCTATGCGAAGTAGAAAAAATATCAATGACATTAAGACGAATAAGTCCCCTGGCCCGGACAGGTTTCTACCTAAAGTGTTGAAAGAACTACGCAATGAAGTGTCATGAAATCTGGGTACAATCTTCAACATGTCAATCCGGACTGGATGCGTTCTTGGAGACTGGCGTGAAGAGGAGATGATTCCAATCTTCAAGAAAAGAGACTCTATCCAACCGTCGAACTACCAACCTATTAGTTTAACTTTGATAGTTGGTAAACTCATGGAAAGCATGGTGGTGGACAAAATACCGTCGTATTTAGAGTCAAACTTGCTACTGAGGAGTTCCAAGCACGGGTTCCCAAGGCAATGGTCATGCCGAACAAATCTTGTGGAATTCTTCCACTTCGTTTTCAGTGAGCACGATCGGGATAAGACCGTAGATGTTATCTACTTAGACTTTCAGAAAGCCTTTGATAAGGTACCACAGCACCGCCTTCTCTGGAAACTGCGTGCACTGGGCATAGACGGAAACGTAGCAAGCTGGATAGAGAACTGGCTAAGCGGCAGACGGCAACGGATGGTGCTAGAATGGACAGGCTTTTGAGTGGGTGCCCGTTATTAGCGGTGTTCCTCAAATTTCTGTCCTGGGACCACTACTATTCATCCTCTATGTTAACGACATGGATGGTGACATGGTTGCAAAGATTTCAAAATTTGCCGACAATACCAAGCTTAGTATGTAATTATCACTAGTAACCTTAAGTTCTCTTAGCAGTCTATTGAGGCGGAGAAGAAAGCCCAAAGGGTATTCGGCTACATAAAGTGAGAGTTTGGATATGGGAATAAGGAGATAGTACTTTGTTTGTACAACTCCCTTGTTCGCTGTACCTGGAGTATGCCGTACAATCTTGAAGTCCTTCGTTTCGAATGGATACCGCGAGATTGGAAAGTGTGAAAGCCAGGGCAACCAAACTGATCCTCTATATCAAACACATGAGTTACAAAGATAGGTTACGAGAATTAGATTTGTTCCCGTTGGAGACCCAGAAACTGCGTGGTCAGCTCATCGACAGTTTAGACTAGAGGGATATTTTCCAGCTTAGCGAGGACAGAACAAGAAATCACGGCTACAAACTTGAACTGAAGCATTATCACCGTGATATGTGTAGCAAATCTTTCACATACAGCATCTACGTTACTTGGAACGCACTTTCAGTGGAAGTTATTAACAGCAATTCTGTTAATCAGTTCGAGTCAAGAATGGACAAAGTCTGGAAATGTGGCCGTTTGAGCACGTAAACCGTTGAGCAGAATTGTGCCTGCTTGACTGCTAGCATAAAGGTACCCTCTCTGAATGGGCCGTACGGTCTTTAAGGGTACTTCTTATCCTTGTAGCTCCTTGAACCTCTCAAATTGTACTGTTCTCTAGTCACACCTCATCTAGAATACGCCGTTCAATTCTGGTCCCCCACACTGCGTGAGGACATAGATAGACTGGAACGTGTCCAGGCTAGGGTCACCAAGCTAATTCCCTCAATTAGGCACAAATGTGTTTTGCGCTTTCTGGGTCCGCAAAAGCGAGTGGGATAGGTGGGAAGGGGGATCCTACTCCTGTGCTATGCTTTCTCTTAATCTATAGGTTAGGGCCTTCCCAAAATATTACCTCCACGGTATGGACAGCAATGGCCTTTTAGGTACAACTTTTCCTTGTGGCTTGTGACGCCTTGTGACACTCTCTCTCCCTCTCTCTCGTGTTTTTCTTCAATTACCTAATTTGTCACTTTTAACTCTCATTTTGTAAGAAATTTGATAAAAACAGTATTTGGATATTGTGATTAATCATTACAATTGCATAAATTGAATTGTATATTTATTTATCAAGTATAAGGTGAAGTGTATATATATTCCAATACTAAATTTAATTAAGTTTAGGATAAAGTGTAATGAAGTGTTGGAATTTAAGTATTTTATAAAGTGTAATAAGCAAACTAAACAATAAGTGTAATTTATTGAAGTATAAAGTGATAAGTGAATAAATTCACGTGGATCATACTTTGTTTATAATCTAAAGAGAAAATAATCTATTTAGGAAGATGAAGGAGCTCATAAGCTAAAGCACTATTGCTTTAAATGCACAAATACTAGATGGATAATAGACCTCCCAGACCAGCCTTTTGATAATATTACGTCATGGAGTGGATGCAAATTTTGTAAGATCCAAGAAAACATGAGATGGAAACATCAAAGTGGATATCTGTTATAAGCCAAATGGAAAATCGTATCAAAGTCCTCGAATTAAAAAAGTGTAATTGCCAAAGAAGACGAAGCAAGAATAACCAGAGTCGATCAGAAAATCGTAAAATTACAACAAGAAGTAGCACTGCTTACACACAAAACGGATAATAAAAACATACGCGAAAATAAACAATTTATTGAAGTCAGAAATATGCTCCCAATAAAACCAAACATACCAAAAGAACAAGTTATATCAACACAAAATAGATTTGAAATTCGGTCCAATGAAGAAGAAACTTAGTTGGTGAACAGCAAGAAACGCAAATTTCGCTCCTACCCAGGAGTAAAAATTAATCGTGTAAGAGAAGAAATAAGGAACTTCGAGATAAACAGCAAAACTGTCCAATTATAGTTAATGTTGGGAGCTAGATGTGTTTAACGGAAAAAAACTACCAAGGATCAGAAAGCATAATAAAAGACTACACGAACATGGTTAAAACAATCAAATCGAAACGGATAATAGAATTGTTGTTGGTATACTCCCTAGAATATATGAGAAATATGAAAATTTAAACCGAGCTATTGGGATAAACGAACGTTTAAAAGATATTTGCAAAAAGGAAAATGTTAAATTTGTTGACTTGTGGCTTTTATTTATGCCCAACAAGGACATGTATACTCAAGATGGGATCCACCTCTGCGGATAAGGAAAGAAAACCTATGGAGAATTACTACAAATAACCTTAAAGGACCTTTTGATAATAAACCTCCAGTACTAGAAGCACAAGTAGCACAGGGAAACGGCCCAGGCCATTCAACAGAAGAAATCGGATAAGTACATTAAAAGCCATTTTATTCAATGCAAGGTCAATTAGAAACAAGTTTTCATAGTTTTGAGCGTTAGTATCAATTAAGGATAACGACATTATTGGTATCACTGCCACTCGAAGGGCATTATTTCAGAATTTCAATTACAAGAATGCAAATTATTCCATAAAGATAGAACCGAGACAGAGAGTGGAGGCGTTCTTTTGTACGTTCGTGAAGATTTGCATCCTATAGATTGTAGCATTTTGAAATAATAGGAATTAAACTAAACCAAAGGAAGAATTTACATGTCAATTTGGCTTACAGGAAGCCACATCAACTTCTGGAGGTAGATGATAAATTTTATGAATTCTTGACGAACATCAGTAAAGATAAGCTAACATAGTTCATTGGAGATTATAATTGCGCTAAAGTAAACTGGCCTATGAAAACTGCCGACTCAGAAGGCCAAAAATTCGTTAGTTTCATAAATGAGAATTTCTTGACTCTGTGGGTGAGAGAACCAGCAAGAGGCAAAAATATATTGGATTTAGTATTAAAATCAGACGATAAATCAATTTCAAATTTAAATGTAATAGTGATCATAATCTAATTGAATTTGGAATTAATACTCTTCATGTTAGAAAAAGGTCAACATCGCCAAACTAAATTTCCAAAAAGGCTAATTTTGCTAGACTAAGGAAGAGTTTGAGTAATTATACCGTAAATAATGAAGATATTAATGAAACATGGCATGAATTTATATCTACAATCTCCTAAATAAACACCTCAATTTATACCATTAAACTTTAGTAACGTCAAAAATTCAATAAACCAAAATGGTTATCTACTGAAATTAAAAAAAAATCAATAAAGACAGAGATAAAGCGTACAGAATGCTAAAATCTAAAGGAAACATAGAGAATAGAAATCATTTTATAGAAATACGAAGATAAATTAAAGCTGAAATCAAAAAAGCCATCGAAATGAAGAGATAAGAGTTGTTTTTAATTGTGAAAAAAATTGATAGGAATTTTTTGCTTTAGTAAATAGTAGAAACCCGATAAATAACAGCATTGGCCCTATAAAAGACAAAATGTGATATTTTGCAATTTAACGATATTTATATAGAAAATACTTTAAATGAATACTTTGCATCAGTGTTTACAAAAGAGAATATGATTAATAATCCCATACCAACTGTTATAAATGCTGGCAATAAACTTGAATCGGTTAGATGCACTGCCAATACTATAAGAAAGCTTATTGAGAAAATGAATAAATACAAATATCCAAGAGTTCTACAAGAAATTAAAGATCAAGTGGCTAAACATCTAACCCATATCTTTAATTTATCATTAGAAAATGGAATCGTTCCTTAAGATTGGAATTTGGCAAATGTAACGCCAATATTTAAAAATGGATGCAAAGATCTATCTAGTAATTATCGCCCGATAAGTTTAACTTCAATAGTTAGAAAACTACTCGAAACCTGTATTGCTAAGAAACTATTAGAGCCTTTAAAAAAGAATAAATTATTAAATCACTCCCAGCATTGCTTTAGGAAATACAGGTCATGCCTCACAAATATATTAGATTTTTTTCACTATATTAATAGCGAATATGACACTAACAGATCAACTGATATTTTGTATTTAGATTTTCAAAAAGCATTTAATAAAGTACCGTATAAGAAGATGATATCTAAAGTAAGAGCCTTAGGAATAGAGGGAGAAATAGCAAAATTGATTGAAAATTGGCTTACTGATCGTAAGTAGAGAGTAGTGGTGTTCCTAAGAGTTCTGTCCTTGCACCTTTGCTTTTTATTATGTATGTTAATGATGTAGATGATGACTTGCTTTCAAAAATTTCTAAATTCGCAGATGAATGCAAGTTACGAAAAGGAATAATAACTGAACAAGTTCTTATAGAATTTCAAAATGATATTGAAAAGATAGCACAATGGTCGGCAGAATGAGAGCTACCCTTAAATCTTAATAAGTGTAAAGTAATGCATGTTGGGTATAAAAACTCAAGAGCAGAATATAAACTTTCTTATCAAATAATTACAGAAACTGATAATAAAAAGATCTTGGAGTCTATATTTCAAATGATCTTAAGTTTTCTCGGCAGTGTATTGGAGTGGAAGAGAAAGCACTAAAGTTCTCGGATATATCAAGCGTCAATTTAATTATAAAAATAAACTACAATTTTAAATATGTAAAATGCATTGGTAAGTCCACAATATTGTGCTCAGGTCTGGTCACCATACTTAAGAAAATATATTGAAAAATTGGGAAAGGTACAAGCAAGGGCCACAAAATTAATACCAGAATTACTAAATCATAATTATGAGGCAAGATTAGAAAGGCTAAGCTTATTCAGTCTAGAAAAAAGACGATTGAGAGTAAAACTAATAGAAGTGCTCAAAATCTTGAAAAGAATAGATAATGTAGACGATACTACTTGGTTCGAACTCAGCACAAATAATACAAGAAATAATGGTATGAAAAGAGCGCCGAAGCATTTTGGAACAAATTTATGTGGAAACTTTTTTTCATACAAAATTGGAAGCATCTGAAACTAATTACCTGAGGATGTGGTGTCCAGTAGTTCAGTCGACGCTTTTCAAAATAGACTGGACAAAATAATAAACAATATTAGAAAAAACATTGTATGTTGAAGAAAAAAAGCATGTTCTATGTTTAGATTAGTAAAATATAATTATCTGTTTTAATATATTAAAAATCTATTATATATATGTTTATATCAAGTATACCTAATAAAACATTATTGGATGTGAATATTTCTCAAAATATCCTATGGAATTGCATGTCGATGAAAACCCCCCACAAAAAAACGCATGTTTGAAATTTACATAAGTAAGATATACATACTATTATTATTATTAATTTTTTTTAATGCATTAACAAGGTATTGTATATATTTTATGTCACACTTTTAGAATAAGAATGGACTTAGTGAGAAAAATAAGTAGATGATAAATGAAAAATCATTGAAAGGGATAAAAAAATTGAAAAGAAAAAAAGAGCATGTTCTAAGTTTAGATTAGCAATATATGTTAGTAGTTTTAAGTATATATTAATGTGTTCCTGCTTTCCTGTTAAAATTTCCTGGTCGTGTCTATTTTTCAACATTACCAGGTATATATTTCACTTTTCCAAACCCGGAAACGGGTGGGAGAGTTGGGTGGGAAGAGACTTCATCTTTGCTATCCTATTCCTTATATGTATTGTATATATTTAGATTAAAAACAAGTACACCCACACCCACACTCTCTCTCTCTCTCTCTCTCTCTCTCTCTCTCTCTCTCTCTCTCTCTCTCTCTCTCTCTCTCTCTCTCTCACTCTGAGGACGCCACCTTGTGAGGAGAGAGCTTGCGGGTACCGTAGAGTTTCCGAGCTATGTTGTCGAAGGCACCTTTTGTGGTACCCCAGTTAGGGTTACCCGTTGTTAAACTGGTGGGAAATGAGGCTCTCTCTCTCTCTCTCAACTTTTTCATAACGAAAATAGAGGGAGAGGTGACGCCCCCTTGTCGCTAGAAGAGAGCTTGTGTGGACCTTGGACTTTTCGAGCTATGTCGGCGGGGGTACCTCTTCTGGGGACCCCTGGTAGGGCTTCCCTTGTCGATTTGGTCGGAAACGAGGTTCCAGATTAAGTGCGTCATTCCTTCCTTTTTCTACTCTATCCCTCTCCTTTTTACTTTTATCCTATCTCCCACTCATACAAAAAGAAAAAAAACAACAAAAAAGCCTACTCCTATCGTGTCACTCTTTCCCTTTCTTCCTCTATCTACTTATAAGGACCTGGCAGCTACCTCATGCGTCAGAAGAGAGGCTTTGGAACCTCTATAAACAACGCCAATCGACGCTCACTGGTTGCGAGGGACTAGGACTAGAGGTGTCCTAGGCGATGGGGCACGATGAATGGGATGATGGTAGTGCCCCGTTAACCCCTTCCCTTGCGCGTAATTATTGACTGTTCCCAGTGCCCGTTGACGGGTGCTTATGGTAGCATTGGTGTGAGGTGACGGCCCTTTGTTCCCATGTTGGTTGCCAGGCCAATAAAAAGCCTTGGGTCGAGTTCCTTGGTGTGGAGGAATATCCATTGAACGCTACTCCGAGATCCTGGCCGTTGTGAAGGGAACTAGTAGGAGTTTAGTAAGGGGCGTGCTTCGTTGTTGTTCACCTGGTGACAAATCGAGGGCCCCTTCGGGGACCGTCAGTGCTGCTTGGTGGGGAGCCACGGCACGCGGAGGTTTGACGACTCGATCGGACGAACAGCAGTACATGGAGCGTGCCTTCTGAAAGATCCTAAACCTCTTCGATCGATAGGCGGGAGCGACTCACGCGGGGAGAACTCACCAACCCCCTTTTTTATCATTGCTGGTCACGAGTTTTCAGAGAGAGAGAAAGCGCTCAAAATAACAGGCAAAAAAGGTCCCGTTCGTCTCAAACACAACTGTGCAACATGCCAGTTAGAAAAGTGGTGCGTTGACTTTCCGGAGGGCTGCTACTCAAAATGCAGCCCTGAAAGTATCTGCACTACTTGCATATTGACGCGAGAGGTAAAGAAATTAAAAGACCTCTAGAGAGCCTCAGAGGAGAGAGCTAAGGTCCTTGAGGGAAAGTTGGAGAAGCTCGAAGCCCTTAACGCAGCTCAGGTACGATGCCTAGAAGAGGCTCCGCCCACTGACTTGTCGAAATCCCCTGGTAACCAAGCGGACATTATGGCCTCATCTGAGGATAAGCTAGCTGAGGCGAGAGAAAAAGAGAAAAAGAAGAAAGGAGAAACAAAGAAAAAAAAGAAAAAGGATAAAGTTGAAACAAAATTTGAACCAAAAAATAGAAGAAAAACAGATAAAGAAGAAGAAAAAGAAAGATAAGAATGTGGAGAGTAAAGAGGAAAAGGGGAGGCCTCTTCCACAAGGGAAGACCCCGTCTTCAGAGACCAAGTATCCGAAGGTCACCCTTATAGGTGCCCCACAAACACGGGATCTGCAGCCGCTGCTAGCGGCCCGCCTTCGCACTAGCGTGAAGGTAAGCTGCCTGTCAGGACGGGGTAACCACAACATCAGAGTAGAGGCAGAGAAAGCTCAGATTTCTGAGAATTCAGTTGTTGCTCTGATGGTGAGCGGAAACGACTTCTACCTCAGAGGGCGTAAGGTTGGCCTCAGTGGTAAGACCATCCAACCGGTGATGGGAGCCGTGGATGACATAGGGCTTAAAACCCGCAAACGTGTGGTGGTTGGGATACTTCCAAGGAGAGGTCCATCCCGAACCGCTCACAAAAGAAACATCACAGTGAACAGAAGGTTGGCGAATCTCTCCACGGCAGAAGGAGTCTTCTTCGTGGACCCCTATCGTACCTTTATCGGTAGAGACGACCTCTACCAAAGAGACGGGGTACATCTCTCCTTTAAAGGAAAGGCCTTTCTCGCCAACCTAATTCAAGATGTCGTGGAACGCACGCAAAGGAGCGTTCGAAACAGAGCGAAAGCGGACGTGCGCCAGCATGCCCATGTCACTCCTGGAACGACCTTCTCGGAAGTCGTCAAAAAGGGTGTGACCACGAAAACAGAGAAGCCGGGAAACGGAAGAGCGTAGGGTGTCCTACACTAGGGGACTTCCTCAATGTTCTGTTCAATGCGAGGTCAATCAGGAATAAGTTTCTTGAGCTCCGTGGCCTCGTAGTAACAGAGGAACCTGAGATGGTGGCCATAACGGAGTCGTGGATAAAAACCTCAAGCCGAGATTTTGAAGGTGAATTCACGATTCCCGGTTACCAGCTCTTCCTGAAAGATAGGCCAGACAGAGAGGGTGGCGGTGTGATGTTGTATGTCAAGGATACTCTCAACTCGACGGATTGCAACATCGTATCCGACCATGAACTACTAGGTGTTGACCTAGAGATAGGTCCTGCCAAATACAGGACCCTGGTGCTTTATAGACCTCCTGCCCAACTCGTTGAAAAGGACAGAGATCTGTACCAGCTACTAGGAGAACTTGTCGAAGACAGAGTGTGTATCGTCATGGGTGATTTCAACACACAAGTTGACTGGGAAACCAGAGAACCCTGTGGCGAGAACGCATTACTCCTGGAGTTCGCGAACAACGAGTTCCTTACTCAATGGGTGAGAGAGCCAAAGAGAGGAAACAATATCCTCGACTTGGTTTTCACCTCTGAGGATGATATCGTTGAGGACCTCTCTGTTGGCGAAGAGCTCGGTGGCAGTGACCACCGACTAATTAGATTTGTAGTCAAAGTCCCGAAGGCAGGGCCTGCAACTAGTAAATCGAAGAAACTCGATTTGAAAAGAGCAGACTTTGCAGGTCTTCGTGCTGGACTGACTGACGCGAGGCTAGAAATGTGCGATGTTGTTGAAAACTCGTGGAACAGTTTCAAAACCACATTCATGAGTCTTCAATCGCGTTTCATCCCTCTAAAATGTCTCCCTCGATCTTCTGTTCAACCAAAGTGGTTTAATCGAGAAATCGGCCAACTGCTTAGGAAGAAAAAAACTGTGTACCGACAATCGAAGATCTCTGGTGACTTTGACGAATACCGGAGGCTAGCCAGGAGAGTGAAGTCCAGCATAAGGGCGGACAAGCGTTCTGAGGAACTCCGAGTGGCGAGACTCTGTAAAGAGAATCCCAAGGAGTTTTTTGGATATGTGAACAGCCGTAAAACAATCCGTTGAACGATTAACCCTTTGAGAAATGAGGAGGGGACATTAAAGCACTTAGATGCAGAAAATGCTAACCTCTTCAACGACTACTTCTCTTCAGTATTTACTGAAGAGTGTGGTCTCATCCCCCAGCCAATACGTTCCTACTCGGGGGAAAAGCTGAAGGATATGGACTTCACCGAAGGGGAAATAAAAAAGAAGATCAGTGACCTAATGACGAATATGTCACCTAGCCCGAATGGGCCAGGTGTTAAAAGAAGTGCGCGATCAAGTGTCATGACACCTGAGCGCAATCTTTAACATGTCAATCCGGACTGGATGCGTTCCTAGAGACTGGCGTGAAGCGGAGGTGACTCCTATCTTTAAGAAAGGAGACCTAAGCCAACCGTCGAACTACCGACCTATCAGTCTGACTTCGATAGTCGGTAAACTCATGGAAAGCATCATGGTGGACAAAATGATGTCGTATTTAGAGTCAAACTCGCTACTTAGGAGTTCCCAGCACGGCTTCCGAAGGCAACGGTCATGCCTGACGAACCTTGTAGAATTCTTCCACTTCGTTTTCAGTGAGCACGATCGGGACAAGACGGTGGATGTGGTCCACCTAGACTTTCAGAAAGCCTTGGATAGGGTACCACACCGCCGCCTTCTCCGGAAAGTGCGAGCGCTTGGCATAGACGGAAAGGTAGCCGGCTGGATCGAGAACTGGCTAAGTGGCAGATGGCAACGGAAGGTGGTGAATGGACAGTCTTCTGAGTGGGTGCCCGTTACTAGCGGGGTGCCTCAAGGTTCTGTCCTGGGACCACTACTATTCATCATCTACGTCAACGACATGGACGGTGACATGGTTGCCAAGATTTCCAAATTTGCCGACGATACCAAGCTTGGTATAAACGTTGCAAAGGATGGAAATACTGCCCGCCTGCAGAAGGATCTTGGAAAGATTGGGGAGTGGTCGGACACGTGGCAAATGCCTTTTAACGTGGGGAAATGCAAAGTAATGCATATCGGCCACAAAAACCCCCAATCTCAGTATATCCTTAAGGGCACTGCTCTTGAATTGAGTGACACTGAGAAGGACTTGGGTGTAACAATCACTAGTGACCTCAAGTTCTCGAAACAGTGCATTGAGGCGAAGAAAAAAGCCCAAAGGATGCTAGGCTATATTAAGCGCCAGTTTGGTTATCGGAACCAGGAGATTGTACTGTGCCTGTACAACTCACTTGTTCGACCGCACCTGGAGTATGCCGTACAATTTTGGAGTCCTTCATTGCGAAAGGACATCGCGAGATTGGAACGCGTACAAGCCAGGGCAACCAAGCTGATTTCCTTTATCCGACATAAAAGTTATGAGGATAGACTAAGGGAGTTAGATTTGTTCTCGCTGGAAACCCGTAGACAGCGTGGTCAGCTCATCGAAGTCTTCAAAATACTTCGAGGGTTCTACAATGTTGACTGCCGGGATATTTTCACACTGAGTGAGAACAGAACGCGCCATCACGGCTTCAAACTTGAACTGAAGCGTTACAACCGCAATCTGTGCCGAAATTTTTTCACTTACAGTATCTGCGGTATGTGGAACGCACTTCCAGTGGAAGTTTTCAACAGTGAATCTGTTGAGCAGTTCAAGTCAAGAATAGACAAGGTCTTGAAAAGTGGCCGTTTAGGGACGCAAAACAATTGAGCAACCATGTGCTGTCTTAATTGCTAGTCCAAAGGTACCCTCCTTGAATGGACCGTAAGGTCTCCTAAGGTACCTTCTTTTCTTGTTGTTACTCCTTGTTGTTACTCCAGACAAAGTGCGTCCATCCCTAAATCATCTATCCTGTGCTATTATATGCTTTTTCTCTCCCTGTGACCATCCTTTTAAAAAAAAACCTACGACCTTCTACTAGCTCGCCTCTTTTCCTTCTATCTAATATTTAAGGACCTGACGGCTACCTCATGCGTCAAAAGGGAGGCTTTGGAACCTCTAAAAGCAACGCCACTAAACCCCCCCTGGTTGCGAGAGACTGGGACTAGAGGGGTCCTAGGCGCTGGGGCGCGATTAATGGGATGAGGGTAAGTGCCCCGATAACCCCTTCCCTGGCGTATAATTATTGACCATTTCCAGTGACCGTTAAGTGAAGCCTCAGGTAACAACGGTCCGAGGTGACGGACATTGTTCCCAGGTTGGCTGGCAGGCCAATAAAATGTCTTTGGTTGAGTTTCTAGTTGTGGCGGGATATCCTTTGAACGCTGTACCGAGATCTTGGCCGCCATGAAGGGCACTAGTAGGATTTAGTACGAAGCATGTTTAAACTGTTCAACTGGTGCAAAATCGATAGTCCTTTGGAGAGGGTCAGTGCTGCTTGGTTGGGAGCTACAGCACGCCCGGCTTGGACGACTCGGTCGGACGAACAGCAGCACATGGAGCCTGCCTTCTGAAAGATCTGAAACGTCTCCAATCGATAGGCGGGAGCAACTCACGCAAGGAGAACTCGCCAACCCCCCTTTTTTAAATTATTGATTGGTCGCAAAGTGATATCGTGATATAAAGTGTTCAAAATAACCAGAAAGAAAGGACCAGGTTTTCTCAAGTACCTTGTGCGACATGCCAGAAGGATAAGTGGTGCGTTGACCTCCCGGAGGGATTTTTTTCGAAATATCATCCGGGCAGTACCTGCACCGACTGTATTTTGAAAGGTCAAGTTGAAGAATTGAGAGAACTATGTAGGGCTTCTGAGGATAGGTCTAGGAGGCTAGATATGAGACTGCAGAGCCTGAAACAAGAACACGCCCGTCAGATTTGCAGGCTAGAGGACAGGATCGCAGAGCTAACCACAGTTTGGTCAGCTTGGATGAACCACCAACTGCCGTGGGTGGTTCCGCGATCAACCTCTCGCTCATTTAGGAAACACTGTATCTGCAGTGATACCAGGAACGCTTGGGCCACATGCTACTGGAATTGCTCACCTAATCAAAAAAAAAGAAGAGAAAGAGGAATAAGAGAAAGAAGAAAGAAGAAGAGAAAATAGAAACAGAAGAAGAGAAAGTAGAAACAGAAGAATAAAAAACAAAGGAAAATAGGGCAAAAAACGAAGAAGAAAAGAAAGAAGACCAATTGGAAAGGAAAGAGGAAACAGAAAATTCAAATCCGAAAGGGAAGACTCTGTACTCTGCAACCAAATTTGCGAGGGTCATCCTTATCGGTGATTCTCAATCACAGGATCTTCAACCCATGCTAGCGGCCAGCCTTCGCACCAGTGTGAGGGTAAGCTGCCTCCCAGGACGTGGGAATCACCAGATAAGAGTAGAGGCTGAGAAATCTCAGATTTCTGAGAGTTCAGTCGTTGCCCTGATGGTAAGTGGCAACGACCTCTACCTCAGGGAGGTAGGGAAGGCCATACAGACGAGATCCTCCAAACGGTCATGGGGGCTGTGGATGACTGTGGGTTGAAAACCCGAAGACGTGCCGGGGTCGGGATGCTCCCGAACAAGAGGTCCAAGCCGGATCACTTACCCGATAAACGTCTCATTGAACCGACGACTAGCAGATTTATGTACGGCGGAGGGGGTGTTTTTTTTCGAATCCTACCGCATCTTTTATGATAGAAACGATCTCCACCAACGGGATTGGGTGCACCTTTCCTTTAAAGGAAAGGCTGTACTTTTCAACTTGATACAAGATGTAGTGGAGTGGACTTAAAAGACGGCCCGACCTAGAGTGAGGGCGAACATGCGCCAGTACGCCAGAGTCACCCCTGGAACGACCTTCGCGAGATCGCCTGGAAATGGTGCCACCATACCACCAAAAGAGAATAAAGAGATAAGTAAAACGGGAAACTGAAGAGCGTAAGGAGTCCTACATTCGGGGACTCCCTGAAAGTTTTTCTGTTTAATGCTAGGTCAATCAGAAACAGATTTCTTGAACTTCGTGGTCTCGTAGTGACGGAAGAAACTGAAATGTTGGCCATAACAGAGTCGTGGGTAAAAACCTCAAACCGAGATTTTAAAGGTGAATTCACGATTCCCGGTTACCAACTCTTCCAAAAATATAGGCAAGACAGAGAGGGTGGCGGTGTGATGTTGTATACGAGGGGCAGTCAATAAGTTTTGCAATTCGAATATAACGAAACGAGATATGAGGAAAAGTGTTTTATTATTTTTCAATATAACTACCCTCGACCTCAATGCACTTGGGCCACTTGTCCCTGGGGCTTCGAATTCCCGACAACCAGAAATCTCCCGAATGCTGTTCAATCCACTCATGGACGGCGAGCTGGACATCTTTATCGTCCCCAAACCGGCGTCCACGCAGTGCAGCCTTGAGATGGCGAAATAAAAGGTAGTCGCTAGGGGCCATATCGGGACTGTAGGGGGGATTGTTGAGCTTCTCGAATCCGCACTTGTGCAGGGCAGCTTGTGCAACTCTGGCCTTATGGACTTTGATGACGTTGAAGTCTATCATGAGGAGTGAAGTTTCTAGGGACCAAAGGGCAGAAACCTTGGTCATGACCAAATTGTCATGGATGATGTTCATAACACTTCCATGTGATATTCCATATTATCGATTTTCGAGGAACATCCTCTGCACACGAGCCACATTGTCCTCGTTGGTTACGTCTGACGTGCGTCCTGGACGGGGGTCATCTTCAAGTGACTCACGACCATGGCGGAACTCCTTATTCCATCGAGCACTGGTTGCATAAGAAGGGGTAGTTTTGGTATACACTGCAACCATGCGTTCATGGATCTCTTTTGCATTCTTGCCTTCCTTGGTCAAAAGTTTGATCACTGTGCGGTGCTCAACCTTCTCCATTGTTGAACAATTTATGACTGATGATCTGCGATCAGCTACTGCTTCTGAAATCGATGAGGCAGGAGCGTGCGGCTGCAGGTCCTGACTTGTCATAACTTGCCCTAACACCCCCACAAACAGCCAACGCCTATCCTCTGTTTTGCCCTACCGATTCACAAAACTTATTGACCACCCCTCGTATCAAGGACAAACTCAAATCGACGAACTGCAACATTGTATCCGACTACAAGCTACTAGGAGTTGACCTAGATATAGGTCCTGCCAGATACAGCACCCTGCTGCTTTATAGCCCCCCTGCCCAACTCGTTGAAAATGACCGGGATCTGTATCTTCATGGGAGATTTCAGCTCCCAAGTTGACTAGGGAAACCAGAGAACGCCGTGCCGAGAACGCGCTGCTCCTGGAGTTCGCAAACAACGAGTTTGTGGTGAGATAGCCGACGAGAGGCGAAAATGTGCTCGACTTGGTTTTCACCTCTGAGGACGACATCGTTGAGGATCTCTCTGTAGGCAAGTAACTCTGTGGCAGTGACCATCGACTAGTTAGATTTATATTCAAGGTCCCCAAGGTAGAGTCTGCGACTAGTAAATCTAGAAGAATAAATTTTAGAAAAGCAGACTTTGCAAGTCTTCGTGCTGGGTTGACTGATGCAAGGCTAGAAGTGTGCTAGGATTTTGCATATTCGTAGAATAGATTCAAAACTACGTTCATAAGTCTTCTATCACGATTCATCCCTTTGAAAATCCTTTGTCGGTCTTCTGTTCAACCAAAATTGTTTATTCGAGAAATTGGTCAACTGCTGAGAGAGAAGAGAACGGTGTACCGGCAGTCAAGGATTTCTGGAGAATTTGAGCAGTACCGTAGGCTAGCTAGGAGAGTAAAGTCCAGCATAAGGGCGGCAAAGCGTGCCGAAGAGCTCCGAGTTGCGAGACTTTGCAAAGACAATCCCAAGCAGTTCTTTGGTTATGGAAACAGCCGTAAACTAATTCATCGCACGCTTGGCCCTTTAGTGAATGAGGAGGGGGCATTAAAACACTCAGATACAGAAAATGCTAACCTTCTGAACGACTACTTCCCTTCAGTGTTTACTGAAGAGTGTGGTTCCATACCCAGCCCACGGATTCTTACTTGGAGGAAAAACTGGAAGAAACGGACTTCATCCAAGAAGAAATAAAAAATAAGATCACTGATCTAAAGACGAATAAGTCCCCTGGCCCGGACGGGTTTCTACCTAAAGTGTTAAAAGAAGTGCGCGATGAAGTGTCACGACATCTGAGCACATTCTTCAACATGTCAATTCGGATCGGATGCGTTCCTAGAGACTGGCCTGAAGCGGAGGTGACTCCTATCTTCAAAAAATTACACCCTAGCAAGCCGTCAAACTACTGACCTATTAGCTTAACTTCAAATAGTCGGTAAACTTATGGAAAACATCATGGTGGACAAAATGACGTCATATTTAGAGTCAAACTTGCGATTGAAGAGTTCCCAGCACGGGTTCCCAAGGCAACGCTCATGCCGAACGAATCTTGTGGAATTCTTCCACTTTGTTTTCAGTGAGCACGATCAGGATAAGGCGGTGATTGTTATATACTTATACATTCAAAAAGCCTTCGATAAGGTACCACACCACCGCTTCCTTCGGAAAGTGCGTGCGCTGGGCGTAGACGAAAATGTAGCAAGTTGGATAGAGAACTGGCTAAACGGCAGACGGCAACGGGTAGTGTTGAATGGACAGGCTTCTGAGTGGGTGCCCGTTACTAGCGGTGTTCCTCAAGGTTCTGTCTTGGGACCACTACTATTTCTCATCTACGTTAACGACATGGACGGTGAAATGGTTGCGAAGATTTCTAAATTTGCCGATGATACCAAACTTGGTATGAACGTTGCAAAGAAAGGAAATATTAATATTGCCCAGCTGCAGGAAGATCTTCGAAAGATTGAGGAGTGGTCGGACACGTGGAAAATGCTTTTTAACTTGAACAAATGCAAAGGGCACTGCTCTTGAATCCACGGACACTGAGAAGGACTTGGGTGCAACTATCACTACTGATCTCAACTTCTCGAGGCAGTGTATCGAGGTGGAGAAGAAAGCCCAAAGTATGTTTGGTTATATAAAGCCATAGTTTAGATATCGGAACAAGGAGGTATTACTGTGCTTGTATAACTCCCTTGTCCGACCGCACCTGGAGTATGCGGTACAATTTTGGAGTCCTTCATTGCGAAAGGACATCGCGAGATTGGAACGCGTACAAGCCAGGGCAACCAAGCTGATTTCCTTTATCCGACATAAAAGTTATGAGGATAGACTAAGGGAATTAGATCTGTTCTCGCTGGAAACCCGTAGACAGCGTAGTCAGCTCATCGAAGTGCTTAAAATACTTCGAAGCTTCGACATTGTAGAATACAGGGATATTTTCCAGCTTAGCCAGAGCAGAACAAGAAATCACGGCTAGAAACTTGAACTGAAGCGTTACCACCGCTATCTGTGTGGGAGATTTTTCACATACAGCATCTGTGGTAGCTGAAACGCACTTCCAGTGGAAGTTGTCAACAGCAATTCTGTTGATTAGTTCGAGTCAAGAATGGACAAAGTCTTGAAAAGTGGCCGTTTGGGTACGCAAGCCGTTGAGCTGAACTGTGTTTGCTTGACTGCTAGTACAAAGGTATCCTCTCTGAATGGACCGTAAGGTCTTCTAGGGTACTTCTTATCCTTGTAGCTCTCTATCTTTCTCTCAGCATTCTTCAGCGGATATTTTATTGATTGCTTGCCATCCCTGCCATATGACCCACAGCAGGATCTGCGGATATATATCTCCAACACATTTTCACTTTCTCTACAGATCTCTCCTTACAAAGTTTCTGCGAGAGATGCCTTCATTGGTCTTCGCTTAAGATAAAAAACTACCCCTCCTAAAAGATCAGGTTGATAAGTCTCACTGGTTTCAATTCATTTTTTTTTAAGTCTATTGCAACAAATATCCATTTTATCCTAATTCCTTTTTTCATCTATGCAATCTTAATCTGTTGGGACGAAACTAGAGTAGAAATAATTTAAATAAAAAAAGGCAAATAAATAAAATGTGAGTAAATAGGTAAATGACCAGAACTAGAATGATTTAAAAATTAAAAGGAAAAAGGATTAGTTTAAATAGCATTAAATGTATAGGAGCTGAGACAAAAAAAAACGTGCATTCCAAATGGCCGATCAGACCACATCCAGGTATACCAGAGGGAAGCTTCTGTTCGTACTTCCCAATGGACAGATTTGTTTACGTACTCATTCCTGCAGGATTAAAATAACTGCCAAATAAATTCATAATTTCCTTTTCAACCATGCAAACTTTGTCCTCTATCTAACCCCGGATCTTTCTTTCTTCGCCCAATTCCGTGAAATACCACTCGAAATCTCAGCTTATTTCATAAATTGATTCAATTCACTTCCATGCAACGTCCAACTGAGGAACCCTCGCTAGCCTCGAACTGCAACGGACTTGTAACGTCGAGGCACGGGCTCGTTTCCAGCGAACGAGGACACAAACCTTCCAGGGGCGTCATAAGCTAACCGCCCATTAGGCGGATACTCTGATACTGGGGGTTAAGTAGCTCCGCCCACCCCTGACAAAAAACATGAATGCCCTTCCCTGGAGTCACCAATAGTTATACTATTGTCGATTGGTGCCCAAAACACACAATGCGACTCCCTCCTCCCCAATGACGACTGACCCTGGTTTCTTAAGGCTCAACAGTGAGTGTCATTCTGATCTTTATGTGCATTTCATTATCCACTCGGAGGATCTTGTTCATGAATCGAGAATCAAATGGTGCTACTTTTCAATCATTCTAATTACCTACAGAAGTAGAATTTATAACGATGCCCCCGGCATCACGTGACGTCCTCATTTAAAGCATTGGACAAAAACATTGATACGTTTTATCCACGTAGTTAATTTCAGTCTTTCTCGAGTGGTCAACTATCGTTCAAATACTAATTTATTATGACTCCTTATCCAGGGTAGATTAAGAAGATGTCAATCGCATATGAATTCATTCTTACTTGTAAATTTCAGACACGAAACGCCACAAAGAAAATTTCAGCTCTTCAGAATTTTATACTTTGTGCATAGAATTTATAAAACCAGTAACTTATTTTTATTTATTAAAATCCTTAAAATCAAATTTTATGAAAGACGATTTTTAAAGTGTAAAAGTTGAGGGAAGTGAAAATGTGGAAAGACCACATAGCTAAAATATCTAGAAATATTACTTTTAATCCTGCTGTGGCTAGATGAAAAACTCCTCCCTCCAGGAGACATATCTTTTATATCATTCTGCCTATATATATTAGTCCTTTCATCGGTTTTACATTAGTTTTCTTATTCTTACACCTCTACTCTAGTTTTGCCTCTCAGAACACCACAACACCGGTGCTCTGCCAATATTTCCTTTTCTCAGAATAAATCAGAACTTTTCCTCCCTTGAATTTAAAAACTCCTCCACCACCTTTACTTATCGTCAAGACCAACACAAGGACCTCCTTGAAGATGACTTTGAAGTGACTAAGCACGACTACAGTCAAGATTCGCTCACTCACTTCGTTTTTTGCTTTTAGAGGTGACATCCAACACTTTGAACCTTCCTGGGTGATTGTTGCCAGAGCCTATGTAAAAGAGTCCACGATTAATGAAATAAATCAAAGCTTACCCTTTGCTGCTTTATATTTACTATCATATTCCGGGAAGCAATTTCTCGCATTTACATAACAGCCTCCCTACCCTAAATCACAAGTGTGCACAATCCATTAGTACACTCTTTCTCTCATCCATTTTCTAGCTAAATAAAACTACGCTACGATTTTTTTATCATATAAATAAAAACAGAAAATTAGTTGTGCTTATAAATTCCATCCTTTATTCTACACTATAGTAAAAATTCTTTTTGCAAAACTCCTCTTTCTCGCATAAATACAATGAATTTAGAAACTATCGAGATAATTTAAGAGTTTCTTTTGCACTGTTGTAAATCTAGATTATTAAAGGGCCTTAAGATTACAGTCCAGAACAGTTTGCCAAATTAATGCAATAGGGAATGAGGCTAACTGTGTCCTCTTATCAAGTAGAACATAGTGTCCGGTGGGGACAGATAGAAGAAACAATGCAACATAAGTAGATGAGACACCTCCGAAGAAAAATAGAAGAACGTGAGTAATACGTGAAACATCTTAATTCAAGGGTATTACTTTCAGTACTTTCATACAAAGTAACGATCCTAAAATACCCACCACCACCATCTTTTTATGTCCGATCATGCAGAAAACCACCAATTATTTTATCCATGACAAGTTTCTCCGTGAGAGCGAAAAGGCACTATGTTTTGCAGCACCTAGTTTAGTCATGGTTCCTCCCTTGGCAAAAGGCCTTAAGTACACCCTCTCTCATATCATATACAATATCATGCGTTTGCCTACCAGCAATTTTCCTCTCAAATATGTAACCACCTCTTCTCATAAACCCTTCTTTAGTTGGTTAATATCATTTTAGTTGTTAGTATTATTTTTATTATTATATTATTATTATTGTTATTATTATTGTTATTATTTTTAATATTATTGTTATTATTATTGTGATTATTGTTATTATTATTATCTTTCACACAACAAATTTCCAACCCAAAGACTAAACTAGAACTCTAAATGGTTCGAGAAGCAAGTAGTACACATCAACAGTAATAAAACCTCCCGAAGAACCATCAACAAGAACATCATAACTAACGGAAACATTTGTAAAGGGATATAAAGAAATGAATGAGATTGATAAAAGTGAATGTGTATGGGGATTGATAGCAGATATAGCCTAAAGAAGAGAATAATTGGCACAGCTTGGAGTGGTCGGGCATGCAACTCTCACACGAGTAATATTTTCGAGCGCTTTTTCTAAACCTTAAAATTTAGATGACATTAAAGGAACGTTGTCCAAATTTTCTGTCAATTACTTTCGATATACAATTTTCTTACCTCTAATTTATTGAGACGCTTTGAATTTTAATAGCGAGTTTTAAAATCCATTCCTGATTATGGATCAATTATCCCATTGGGCATAAATTTAGTGACATGCAGGGATATAATTAAGTATTAAATACACGCTTTGAATATAGTTTTGCATTAGTAACCTAGTTTTATTGCAATTATATTCTCCATAATTTTAAGGCGCGTAGGTTTAATATCTGCAATAATAATTACAACAAAATGTTCACTAAATAGTTTTATTATAAGTATACATAGCAATTATCGTAAGATTATAGGGCGAAAGTGCATTCAATAGTCATTCTTAAAATTGTCTCAGTTAATTACAAAAGAGACTTGCACTTTCTAAATGGCACCTGCAATTCATTTAAAAAGTCTCCTTAACAAGAGAAAATGTTAGTTTAATGGTGTAAAAAATATATGCTTTTGGCACCCAACGTTGCAAAAGGACGCGGAATGCCAAAGATAAAGGAACATTCCGTGGATCTCACAGATGCCGTTGTTATTTTGTATATTTAACGTAAACTAGCAAAGGTACCCGGCATTGCTCAGAATAAAAAATCTTGTGTCAAATCAATATAGATGCATATTGTTTGCAATTATTATATTTGGCATAAAATATCTTTACTTGCTGATTATTATTATTATTTGTGGGATAAAATCATATTCGTGAGAGTTGAGCACTCTCCCTATTATATAATATCATATAATATACTTACAGTGAGTAAATCTTCGTCAATGCAACATTGCTTCTATAGTTTGCAAGTAGAATAAACGGATCAGCTCTTGATTTTCAGGTTCAAAGAGTTGGATTTGCTAGATGAAAATGCCCGAGTGACAAGCCAAAAAAAAACTTAAAAAACATTTCTGACGATTCTTTCCTTATCAAGCTGGGTTATGCTACTGCAATGATGTATCTAGTCTGTTGATGCAATTCAAATTACATGGAATGCAAATGAGTGCAGACACTTCATTGACAACTCTTCAAGAAACATTAAAGGTGTATTTCTCCATATTTGCAATAAGCATCCATCCCTTCCCATGGTTCATTCATATATCGAAAGAAGCACGACAACAGCGTCAAGCTACTGCTGCAAACTTTGAATTATAAGGAGTACGGCTGGCAAGTGATTTGAAGGCATAATATTAAGCATGAACAATTGATATAACCTCAAAAGATGTTTTTCCTTCTACTGAATTTTAAACTAGGTCTCATGAAGCCCTTTGTTAGAGCTCTTAACAAAGAGTTTGCAATCTTCAAATTCCTTGAAGAATTCTTTCCCAAATTCTTTGAAGCAAAGGTGAAACCTGGAATCTTTGTTAGACCACGAATCAGGAAAATCAGTGTCCAAATTTCCCTGAAAAGCATAATAAAAAGAAAAAAAGATGCCTTGAAGTGTTTTGTTTAGTTGTGCAAGTACGTTGGGGACAAACACAAGGCTAACAATTATGTAAAACTGGTTGAGAATTGGTGAAAAGCTATGGCTAAATGGGTTGCAAGATGTCCCTGAAGGTGCACATCCCCAATGCCCATCTTGACAGGTTCAAGTTCCATGAAGATACACTAAACTATGAACATACATACCAAAGGAGTATACAATGAAAACATGGTGGGAGACAACATTTGGGGACATGTAGGGAAAGTGATTTACATCGCGAACAGAAATCCAGGAAAACTGTTTACTTCTAACGTTTTTTACTTGTTTTTATATATTGCTGGTTGAAGTTTCAATAAAATTGCATAAATGAAGCTGTTTTTTAGCCCTACAATGGATTTATAAAAAACTTTGCCTATTTTAATAAATATTTTATCATACAAGCCACAAAAGCAGTTAAAACAAATAATAGCTATTTCCTATTGTTTTGCAATAAAAGGAGTTAGAAAATATTACTTACTGGCCAAGAACAAAAATTTTATGAAATAGTGTAATAAAATCAATATATTAATATGGGCACGTCGGTCTCCTGTTTTCAAAATGAACATCTGTGTTTATGCTCGGATCTTTGTAATGTAAACGATCTGAATAAGATTTGCCAAGACGATTGGTTCGAAATAGTGGAAAAAGAATGTTTAAAACTATGACTTCTTATGAAAAGCAACAAGGATCTTGCATTATTAAAAAAGGTTTTTGGGTTTAAAATAGCGAAAGAAGAGTGTTTAAAACTAAGGATGCTGTAATAAGCGACTACACGCTGTAATTACCAACAAAGGCAATTCCAAACTGTATTAGATACAACTTTTATTGAAATGTTGAATATAATTTTAGGATGTCTTTAAATTATTGCAATATTATTTATATATAACTGAATTTTTTATGTTTTACTTGATATTATAGCAATGCAAAGCAATACTAAGTGATCACATATCAACTTTCAGATTATATAGATAAAAGAAAATTTCAAAATATCCGGAGACAGAGAATTCATCCAATGCCTATTAAGGCGTTAAATAAAAATGGGATCATAACGCCAATCACCCAAATTTTTTAACAAATTTGTAATTTAAAATTTGGTATTATACCTCCAATTTTTAAAAGTAGGAAATATATCCCACAAATTATAGACCTATTAGCTTAACGTCGATTGTTGGTAAACTTTTGTAATCAATTGTAAGAGGAAAAATCGTAGATCGCTTGGAGAATCATTAATTAATTAAAGGTAGCCAACACGATTTCAGAAGACGTCGCTCACATTTAACTAATTAGTTGGAATATTTTCACGATATGACAAAAGTATGATCGTTATAAAGCTTTAGAAATTAATATCTTGAGTCAAAAGAAGCGTTCAACTCTATCCTCCCTTTTAGACATCTGAGAAATCTTAAAGAGCACGAGAAAAAAGATAGCCTTTTTCGTTGGATCGAGAACTGTCTTACAAACTATATGTAGATACCTTAAAAAGCCCGAGAAAAAAGATAGACTTTTCGATGGATCGAGAACTGGCTTACAAACTATATGTAGATACCTTAAAAAGCCCGAGAAAAAAGATAGACTTTTCGATGGATCGAGAACTGGCTTACAAACTATATGTAGATACCTTAAAAAGCACAAGAAAAAAGATAGCCTTTTTCGATGGATTGAGAACTGGCTTACAAACTATATGTTGATATCTTGAAGAGCACGAGAAAAGAGATAGCATTTTCGTTGGATTGAGAACTGGCTTACAAACTATATGAAGATAGAAGGTAGTAATAAAATGCATAGAGAATCATCTGATTAGGCTAAAGTCACTAACGACCTGACTTCGGGTCAGTTTAAGGTTTTGAATTATTTTGTATGTTCGGAAACTACTTAGATTTTAGATACTACACTTTGGCGAAATAGCAGAATACGACCCAGATCGAGAAGAAATACAGCAAAATATAATGGTCTTGCTCATGCTAGGTGAATATAAATTTCAATTACAACTATTTGTTCATCTAGAAAATTAATGTTTTGTTTCCCTCTTATTCTTAAGTATATTTACCACATAGTCAATTTGTTCACGTAATGTGAATCATACAATGCATTTTCCATTTAGTTTTTCACTGTGCTTGTATTTATTCATGTCATCTTCTATCTCAATTTCTCTCCGTCTAAGTGTGTAGATGATCAGTAAAAGGTACTTATTTTCTCATTTTAAACAATGAAATACATAGGCCTATATTAAACTCTGCAATTCTTTTCTTAGTTCATTTTTTTCCCAATATCTTATCTGACCAAAGCTTGAGTCTAGATTTGCATTCCCCTTTGTCTTTTCCACCTTTGCTAATTTTATTCTCGGGCTGTTTTACGTCAAATCCCTTTGTCTCTTTATTACCCTCTAACAAATTTCCGTAACTCGGAACTGAAGATGAAGATTGACTTTGAGACGTGTATCCAATGATACAATTCCCAATTTCACGATGCGATTCCAAATTAATTACATGTTGTGTAATTAGATTTGATTCTATCTCGTATAGATGAAGATTCCTGTCTCATCGTAAGGAAGAGCGTTGCATATTAAAATGGCGGAGATAACCCACAATCCGGACTGGATGCGTTCTTGGAGACTGGCGTGAAGAGGAGATGACTCCAATCTTCAAGAAAAGAGACTCTATCCAACCGTCGAACTACCAACCTATTAGTTTAACTTTGATAGTTGGTAAACTCATGGAAAGCATGGTGGTGGACAAAATACCGTCGTATTTAGAGTCAAACTTGCTACTGAGGAGTTCCAAGCACGGGTTCCCAAGGCAATGGTCATGCCGAACAAATCTTGTGGAATTCTTCCACTTCGTTTTCAGTGAGCACGATCGGGATAAGACCGTGGATGTTATCTACTTAGACTTTCAGAAAGCCTTTGATAAGGTACCACAGCACCGCCTTCTCTGGAAACTGCGTGCACTGGGCATAGACGGAAACGTAGCAAGTTGGATAGAGAACTGGCTAAGCGGCAGACGGCAACGGATGGTGCTGAATGGACAGGCTTTTGAGTGGGTGCCCGTTATTAGCGGTGTTCCTCAAATTTCTGTCCTGGGACCACTACTATTCATCCTCTATGTTAACGACATGGATGGTGACATGGTTGCAAAGATTTCAAAATTTGCCGACAATACCAAGCTTAGTATGTAATTATCACTAGTAACCTTAAGTTCTCTTAGCAGTCTATTGAGGCGGAGAAGAAAGCCCAAAGGGTATTCGGCTACATAAAGTAAGAGTTTGGATATGGGAATAAGGAGATAGTACTCTGTTTGTACAACTCCCTTGTTCACTGTACCTGGAGTATGCCGTACAATTTTGAAGTCCTTCGTTTCGAATGGATACCGCGAGATTGGAAAGTGTGAAAGCCAGGGCAACCAAACTGATCCTCTATATCAAACACATGAGTTACAAAGATAGGTTACGAGAATTAGATTTGTTCCCGTTGGAGACCCAGAAACTGCGTGGTCAGCTCATCGACAGTTTAGACTAGAGGGATATTTTCCAGCTTAGCGAGGACAGAACAAGAAATCACGGCTACAAACTTGAACTGAAGCATTATCACCGTGATATGTGTAGCAAATCTTTCACATACAGCATCTGCGTTACTTGGAACGCACTTTCAGTGGAAGTTATCAACAGCAATTCTGTTAATCAGTTCGAGTCAAGAATGGACAAAGTCTGGAAAAGTGGCCGTTTGAGCACGTAAACCGTTGAGCAGAATTTTGCCTGCTTGACTGCTAGCATAAAGGTACCCTCTCTGAATGGGCCGTAAGGTCTTTAAGGGTACTTCTTATCCTTGTAGCTCCTTGAACCTCTCAAATTGTACTTTTCTCTAGTCACACCTCATCTAGAATACGCCGTTCAATTCTGGTCCCCCGCACTGCGTGAGGACATAGATAGACTGGAACGTGTCCAGGCTAGGGTCACCAAGCTAATTCCCTCAATTAGGCACAAATGTGTTTTGCGCTTTCTGGGTCCGCAAAAGCGGGTTGGATAGGTGGGAAGGGGGATCCTACTCCTGTGCTATGCTTTCTCTTAATCTATAGGTTAGGGCCTTCCCAAAATATTACCTCCACGGTATGGACAGCAATGGCCTTTTAGGTACAACTTTTCCTTGTGGCTTGTGACGCCTTGTGATACTCTCTCTCCCTCTCTCTCGTGTTTTTCTTCAATTACCTAATTTGTCACTTTTAACTCTCATTTTGTAAGAAATTTGTTAAAAACAGTATTTGGATATTGTGATTAATCATTACAATTGCATAAATTGAATTGTATATTTATTTATCCAGTATAAGGTGAAGTGTATATATATTTCAATACTAAATTTAATTAAGTTTAGGATAAAGTGTAATGAAGTGTTGGAATTTAAGTATTTTATAAAGTGTAATAAGCAAACTAAACAATAAGTGTAATTTATTGAAGTATAAAGTGATAAGTGAATAAATTCACGTGGATCATACTTTGTTTATAATCTAAAGAGAAAATAATCTATTAAGGAAGATGAAGGAGCTCATAAGCTAAAGCACTATTGCTTTAAATGCACAAACACTAGATGGATAATAGACCTCCCAGACCAGCCTTTCGATAATATTACGTCATGGAGTGGATGCAAATTTTGTAAGATCCAAGAAAACATGAGATGGAAACATCAAAGTGGATATCTGTTATAAGCCAAATGGAAAATCGTATCAAAGTCCTCGAATTAAAAAAGTGTAATTGCCAAAGAAGACGAAGCAAGAATAACCAGAGTCGATCAGAAAATCGTAAAATTACAACAAGAAGTAGCACTGCTTACACACAAAACGGATAATAAAAACATACGCAAAAATAAACAATTTATTGAAGTCAGAAATATGCTCCCAATAAAACCAAACATACCAAAAGAACAAGTTATATCAACACAAAATAGATTTGAAATTCGGTCCAATGAAGAAGAAACTTAGTTGGTGAACAGCAAGAAACGCAAATTTCGCTCCTACCCAGGAGTAAAAATTAATCGTGTAAGAGAAGAAATAAGGAACTTCGAGATAAACAGCAAAACTGTCCAATTATAGTCAATGTTGGGAGCAACGATGTGTTTAACGGAAAAAAACTACCAAGGATCAGAAAGCATAATAAAAGACTACACGAACATGGTTAAAACAATCAAATCGAAACGGATAATAGAATTGTTGTTGGTATACTCCATAGAATATATGAGAAATATGAAAATTTAAACCGAGCTATTGGGATAAACGAACGTTTAAAAGATATTTGCAAAAAGGAAAATGTTAAATTTGTTGACTTGTGGCTTTTATTTATGCCCAACAAGGACATGTATACTCAAGATGGGATCCACCTCTGCGGATAAGGAAAGAAAACCTATGGAGAATTACTACAAATAACCTTAAAGGACCTTTTGATAATAAACCTCCAGTACTAGAAGCACAAGTAGCACAGGGAAACGGCCCAGGCCACTCAACAGAAGAAATCGGATAAGTACATTAAAAGCCATTCTATTCAATGCAAGGTCAATTAGAAACAAGTTTTCATAGTTTTGAGCGTTAGTATCAATTAAGGATAACGACATTATTGGTATCACTGCCACTCGAAGGGCATTATTTCAGAATTTCAATTACAAGAATGCAAATTATTCCATAAAGATAGAACCGAGACAGAGGGTGGAGGCGTTCTTTTGTACGTTCGTGAAGATTTGCATCCTATAGATTGTAGCATTTTGAAATAATAGGAATTAAACTAAACCAAAGGAAGAATTTACATGTCAATTTGGTTTACAGGAAGCCACATCAACTTCTGGAGGTAGATGATAAATTTTATGAATTCTTGACGAACATCAGTAAAGATAAGCTAACATAGTTCATTGGAGATTTTAATTGCGCTAAAGTAAACTGGCCTATGAAAACTGCCGACTCAGAAGGCCAAAAATTCGTTAGTTTCATAAATGAGAATTTCTTGACTCTGTGGGTGAGAGAACCAGCAAGAGGCAAAAATATATTATATTTAGTGTTAAAATCAGACGATAAATTAATTTCAAATTTAAATGTAATAGTGATCATAATCTAATTGAATTTGGAATTAATACTCTTTATGTTAGACAAAGGTCAACATCACCAAACTAAATTTCTAAAAAGGCTAATTTTGCTGGACTAAGGAAGAGTTTGAGTAATTATACCGTAAATAATGAAGATATTAATGAAACATGGCATGAATTTATATCTACAATCTCCTAAATAAACACCTCAATTTATACCATTAAACTTTAGTAACGTCAAAAATTCAATGAACCTAAATGGTTATCTACTGAAATTAAAAAAAAATCAATAAAGACAGAGATAAAGTGTACAGAATGCTAAAATCTAAAGGAAGCATAGAGAATAGAAATCATTTTATAGAAATACGAAGATAAATTGAGGCTGAAACCAAAAAAGCCATCGAAATGAAGAGATAAGAGTTGTTCTTAATTGTGAAAAAAATTGATAGGAATTTTTTGCTTTAGTAAATAGTAGAAACCCGATAAATAACAGCATTGGCCCTATAAAAGACAAAATGTGATATTTTGCAATTTAACGATATTTATATAGCAAATACTTTAAATGAATACTTTGCATCAGTGTTAACAAAAGAGAATGTGATTTATAATCCCATACCAACTGTTATAAATGCTGGCAATAAACTTGAATCGGTTAGATGCACTGCCAATACTATAAGAAAGCTTATTGAGAAAATGAATAAATACAAATATCCAAGAGTTCTACAAGAAATTAAAGATCAAGTGGCTAAACATCTAACCCATATCTTTAATTTATCATTAGAAAATGGAATCGTTCCTTAAGATTGGAAGTTGGCAAATGTAACGCCAATATTTAAAAATGGATGCAAAGATCTATCTAGTAATTATCGCCCGATAAGTTTAACTTCAATAGTTAGAAAACTACTCGAAACCTGTATTGCTGAGAAACTAGTAGAGCCTTTAGAAAAGAATAAATTATTAAATCACTCCTAGCATTGCTTTAGGAAATACAGGTCATGCCTCACAAATATATTAGATTTTTTTCACTATATTAATAGCGAATATGACACTAACAGATCAACTGATATTTTGTATTTAGATTTTCAAAAAGCATTTAATAAAGTACCGTATAAGAAGATGATATCTAAAGTAAGAGCCTTAGGAATAGAGGGAGAAATAGCAAAATTGATTGAAAATTGGCTTACTGATCGTAAGTAGAGAGTAGTGGTGTTCCTAAGAGTTCTGTCCTTGCACCTTTGCTTTTTATTATGTATGTTAATGATGTAGATGATGACTTGCTTTCAAAAATTTCTAAATTCGCAGATGAATGCAAGTTACGAAAAGGAATAATAACTGAACAAGTTCTTATAGAATTTCAAAATGATATTGAAAAGATAGCACAATGGTCGGCAGAATGAGAGCTACCCTTAAATCTTAATAAGTGTAAAGTAATGCATGTTGGGTATAAAAACTCAAGAGCAGAATATAAACTTTCTTATCAAATAATTACAGAAACTGATAATAAAAAGATCTTGGAGTCTATATTTCAAATGATCTTAAGTTTTCTCGGCAGTGTATTGGAGTGGAAGAGAAAGCACTAAAGTTCTCGGATATATCAAGCGTCAATTTAATTATAAAAATAAACTACAATTTTAAATATGTAAAATGCATTGGTAAGTCCACAATATTGTGCTCAGGTCTGGTCACCATACTTAAGAAAATATATTGAAAAATTGGGAAAGGTACAAGCAAGGGCCACAAAATTAATACCAGAATTACTAAATCATAATTATGAGGCAAGATTAGAAAGGCTAAGCTTATTCAGTCTAGAAAAAAGACGATTGAGAGTAAAACTAATAGAAGTGCTCAAAATCTTGAAAAGAATAGATAATGTAGACGATACTACTTGGTTCGAACTCAGCACAAATAATACAAGAAATAATGGTATGAAAAGAGCGCCGAAGCATTTTGGAACAAATTTATGTGGAAACTTTTTTTCATACAAAATTGGAAGCATCTGAAACTAATTACCTGAGGATGTGGTGTCCAGTAGTTCAGTCGACGCTTTTCAAAATAGACTGGACAAAATAATAAACAATATTAGAAAAAACATTGTATGTTGAAGAAAAAAAGCATGTTCTATGTTTAGATTAGTAAAATATAATTATCTGTTTTGATATATTAAAAATCTATTATATATATGTTTATATCAAGTATACCTAATAAAACATTATTGGATGTGAATATTTCTCAAAATATCCTATGGAATTGCATGTCGATGAAAACCCCCCACAAAAAAACGCATGTTCGAAATTTACATAAGTAAGATATACATACTATTATTATTATTAATTTTTTTTAATGCATTAACAAGGTATTGTATATATTTTATGTCACACTTTTAGAATAAGAATGGACTTAGTGAGAAAATAAGTAGATGATAAATGAAAAATCATTGAAAGGGATAAAAAAATTGAAAAGAAAAAAAGAGCATGTTCTAAGTTTAGATTAGCAATATATGTTAGTAGTTTTAAGTATATATTAATGTGTTCCTGCTTTCCTGTTAAAATTTCCTGGTCGTGTCTATTTTTCAACATTACCAGGTATATATTTCACTTTTCCAAACCCGGAAACGGGTGGGAGAGTTGGGTGGGAAGAGACTTCATCTTTGCTATCCTATTCCTTATATGTATTGTATATATTTAGATTAAAAACAAGTACACCCACACCCACACACTCTCTCTCTCTCTCTCTCTCTCTCTCTCTCTCTCTCTCTCTCTCTCTCTCTCTTTGTCTCTCTCTCTCTCTCTCTCTCTCTCTCTGAGGACGCCACCTTGTGAGGAGAGAGCTTGCGGGTACCGTAGAGTTTCCGAGCTATGTTGTCGAAGGCACCTTTTGTGGTACCCCAGTTAGGGTTACCCGTTGTTAAACTGGTGGGAAATGATGCTCTCTCTCTCTCTCTCAACTTTTTCATAACGAAAATAGAGGGAGAGGTGACGCCCCCTTGTCGCTAGAAGAGAGCTTGTGTGGACCTTGGACTTTTCGAGCTATGTCGGCGGGGGTACCTCTTCTGGGGACCCCTGGTAGGGCTTCCCTTGTCGATTTGGTCGGAAACGAGGTTCCAGACTAAGTGCGTCATTCCTTCCTTTTTCTACTCTATCCCTCTCCTTTTTACTTTTATCCTATCTCCCACTCATACAAAAAGAAAAAAAACAACAAAAAAGCCTACTCCTATCGTGTCACTCTTTCCCTTTCTTCCTCTATCTACTTATAAGGACCTGGCAGCTACCTCATGCGTCAGAAGAGAGGCTTTGGAACCTCTATAAACAACGCCAATCGACGCTCACTGGTTGCGAGGGACTAGGACTAGAGGTGTCCTAGGCGATTGGGCACGATTAATGGGATGATGGTAGTGCCTCGTTAACCCCTTCCCTTGCGCGTAATTATTGAATGTTCCCAGTGCCAGTTGACGGGTGCTTATGGTAGCATTGGTGTGAGGTGACGGCCCTTTGTTCCCATGTTGGTTGCCAGGTCAATAGAAAGCCTTGGGTCGAGTTCCTTGGTGTGGCGGGATATCCATTGAACGCTACTCCGAGATCCTGGCCGTTGTGAAGGGAACTAGTAGGAGTTTAGTAAGGGGCGTGCTTCGTTGTTGTTCACCTGGTGACAAATCGAGGGCCCCTTCTGGGACCGTCAGTGCTGCTTGGTGGGGAGCCACGGCACGCGGAGGTTTGACGACTCGATCGGACGAACAGCAGTACATGGAGCGTGCCTTCTGAAAGATCCTAAACCTCTTCGATCGATAGGCGGGAGCGACTCACGCGGGGAGAACTCACCAACCCCCTTTTTTATCATTGCTGGTCACGAGTTTTCAGAGAGAGAGAAAGCGCTCAAAATAACAGGCAAAAAGGTCCCGTTCGTCTCAAACACAACTGTGCAACATGCCAGTTAGAAAAGTGGTGCGTTGACTTTCCGGAGGGTTGCTACTCAAAATGCAGCCCTGAAAGTATCTGCACTACTTGCATATTGACGCGAGAGGTAAAGAAATTAAAAGACCTCTAGAGAGCCTCAGAGGAGAGAGCTAAGGTCCTTGAGGGAAAGTTGGAGAAGCTTGAAGCCCTTAACGCAGCTCAGGTACGATGCCTAGAAGAAGCTCCGCCCACTGACTTGTCGAAATCCCCTGGTAACCAAGCGGACATTATGGCCTCATCTGAGGATAAGCTAGCTGACGCGAGAGAAAAAGAGAAAAAGAAGAAAGGAGAAACAAAGAAAAAAAAGAAAAAGGATAAAGTTGAAACAAAATTTGAACCAAAAATAGAAGAAAAACAGATAAAGAAGAAGAAAAAGAAAGATAAGAATGTGGAGAGTAAAGAGGAAAAGGGGAGGCCTCTTCCACAAGGGAAGACCCCGTCTTCAGAGACCAAGTATCCGAAGGTCACCCTTATAGGTGCCCCACAAACACGGGATCTGCAGCCGCTGCTAGCGGCCCGCCTTCGCACTAGCGTGAAGGTAAGCTGCCTGTCAGGACGGGGTAACCACAACATCAGAGTAGAGGCAGAGAAAGCTCAGATTTCTGAGAATTCAGTTGTTGCTCTGATGGTGAGCGGAAACGACTTCTACCTCAGAGGGCGTAAGGTTGGCCTCAGTGGTAAGACCATCCAACCGGTGATTGGAGCCGTAGATGACATAGGGCTTAAAACCCGCAAACGTGTGGTGGTTGGGATACTTCCAAGGAGAGGTCCATCCCGAACCGCTCACAAAAGAAACATCGCAGTGAACAGGGTGTTGGCGAATCTCTCCACGGCAGAAGGAGTCTTCTTCGTGGACCCCTATCGTACCTTTATCGGTAGAGACGACCTCTACCAAAGAGACGGGGTACATCTCTCCTTTAAAGGAAAGGCCTTTCTCGCCAACCTAATTCAAGATTTGTGGAACGCACGCAAAGGAGCGTTCGAAACAGAGCGAAAGCGGACGTGCGCCAGCATGCCCATGTCACTCCTGGAACGACCTTCTCGGAAGTCGTCAAAAAGGGTGTGACCACGAAAACAGAGAAGCCGGGAAACGGAAGAGCGTAAGGTGTCCTACACTAGGGGACTCCCTCAATGTTCTGTTCAATGCGAGGTCAATCAGGAATAAGTTTCTTGAGCTCCGTGGCCTCGTAGTAACAGAGGAACCTGAGATGGTGGCCATAACGGAGTCGTGGATAAAAACCTCAAGCCGAGATTTTGAAGGTGAATTCACGATTCCCGGTTACCAGCTCTTCCTGAAAGATAGGCCAGACAGAGAGGGTGGCGGTGTGATGTTGTATGTCAAGGATACTCTCAACTCGACGGATTGCAACATCGTATCCGACCATGAACTACTAGGTGTTGACCTAGAGATAGGTCCTGCCAAATACAGGACCCTGGTGCTTTATAGACCTCCTGCCCAACTCGTTGAAAAGGACAGAGATCTGTACCAGCTACTAGGAGAACTTGTCGAAGACAGAGTGTGTATCGTCATCGGTGATTTCAACACACAAGTTGACTGGGAAACCAGAGAACCCTGTGGCGAGAACGCACTACTCCTGGAGTTCGCGAACAACGAGTTCCTTACTCAATGGGTGAGAGAGCCAAAGAGAGGAAACAATATCCTCGACTTGGTTTTCACCTCTGAGGATGATATCGTTGAGGACCTCTCTGTTGGCGAAGAGCTCGGTGGCAGTGACCACCGACTAATTAGATTTGTAGTCAAAGTCCCGAAGGCAGGGCCTGCAACTAGTAAATCGAAGAAACTCGATTTGAAAAGAGCAGACTTTGCAGGTCTTCGTGCTGGACTGACTGACGCGAGGCTAGAAATGTGCGATGTTGTTGAAAACTCGTGGAACAGTTTCAAAACCACATTCATGAGTCTTCAATCGCGTTTCATCCCTCTAAAATGTCTCCCTCGATCTTCTGTTCAACCAAAGTGGTTTAATCGAGAAATCGGCCAACTGCTTAGGAAGAAAAAAAACTGTGTACCGACAATCGAAGATCTCTGGTGACTTTGACGAATACCGGAGGCTAGCCAGGAGAGTGAAGTCCAGCATAAGGGCGGACAAGCGTTCTGAGGAACTCCGAGTGGCGAGACTCTGTAAAGAGAATCCCAAGGAGTTTTTTGGATATGTGAACAGCCGTAAAACAATCCGTTGAACGATTAACCCTTTGAGAAATGAGGAGGGGACTTTAAAGCACTCAGATGCAGAAAATGCTAACCTCTTCAACGACTACTTCTCTTCAGTATTTACTGAAGAGTGTGGTCTCATCCCCCAGCCAATACGTTCCTACTCGGGGAAAAAGCTGAAGGATATGGACTTCACCGAAGGGGAAATAAAAAAGAAGATCAGTGACCTAATGACGAATATGTCACCTAGCCCGAATGGGCCAGGTGTTAAAAGAAGTGCGCGATCAAGTGTCATGACACCTGAGCGCAATCTTTAACATGTCAATCCGGACTGGATGCGTTCCTAGAGACTGGCGTGAAGCGGAGGTGACTCCTATCTTGAAGAAAGGAGACCTAAGCCAACCGTCGAACTACCGACCTATCAGTCTGACTTCGATAGTCGGTAAACTCATGGAAAGCATCATGGTGGACAAAATGATGTCGTATTTAGAGTCAAACTCGCTACTTAGGAGTTCCCAGCACGGCTTCCGAAGGCAACGGTCATGCCTGACGAACCTTGTAGAATTCTTCCACTTCGTTTTCAGTGAGCACGATCGGGACAAGACGGTGGATGTGGTCCACCTAGACTTTCAGAAAGCCTTGGATAGGGTACCACACCACCGCCTTCTCCGGAAAGTGCGAGCGCTTGGCATAGACGGAAAGGTAGCCGGCTGGATCGAGAACTGGCTAAGTGGCAGACGGCAACGGAAGGTGGTGAATGGACAGTCTTCTGAGTGGGTGCCCGTTACTAGCGGGGTGCCTCAAGGTTCTGTCCTGGGACCACTACTATTCATCATCTACGTCAACGACATGGACGGTGACATGGTTGCCAAGATTTCCAAATTTGCCGACGATACCAAGCTTGGTATAAACGTTGCAAAGGATGGAAATACTGCCCGCCTGCAGAAGGATCTTGGAAAGATTGGGGAGTGGTCGGACACGTGGCAAATGCCTTTTAACGTGGGTAAATGCAAAGTAATGCATATCGGCCACAGAAACCCCCAATCTCAGTATATCCTTAAGGGCACTGCTCTTGAATTGAGTGACACTGAGAAGGACTTGGGTGTAACAATCACTAGTGACCTCAAGTTCTCGAAACAGTGCATTGAGGCGAAGAAAAAAGCCCAAAGGATGCTAGGCTATATTTTGCGCCAGTTTGGTTATCGGAACCAGGAGATTGTACTGTGCCTGTACAACTCACTTGTTCGACCGCACCTGGAGTATGCCGTACAATTTTTTAGTCCTTCATTGCGAAAGGACATCGCGAGATTGGAACGCGTACAAGCCAGGGCAACCAAGCTGATTTCCTTTATCCGACATAAAAGTTATGAGGATAGACTAAGGGAGTTAGATCTGTTCTTGCTGGAAACCCGTAGACAGCGTGGTCAGCTCATCGAAGTCTTCAAAATACTTTGAGGGTTCTACAATGTTGACTGCCGGGATATTTTCACACTGAGTGAGAACAGAACGCGCAATCACGGCTTCAAACTTGAACTGAAGCGTTACAACTGCAATCTGTGCCGAAATTTTTTCACTTACAGTATCTGCGGTATGTGGAACGCACTTCTAGTGGAAGTTGTCAACAGTGAATCTGTTGAGCAGTTCAAGTCAAGAATAGACAAGGTCTTGAAAAGTGGCCGTTTAGGGACGCAAAACAATTGAGCAACCATGTGCTGTCTTAATTGCTAGTCCAAAGGTACCCTCCTTGAATGGACCGTAAGGTCTCCTAAGGTACCTTCTTTTCTTGTTGTTACTCCTTGTTGTTACTCCAGACAAAGTGCGTCCATCCCTAAATCATCTATCCTGTGCTATTATATGCTTTTTCTCTCCCTGTGACCATCCTTTAAAAAAAAACCTACGACCTTCTACTAGCTCGCCTCTTTTCCTTCTATCTAATATTTAAGGACCTGACGGCTACCTCATGCGTCAAAAGGGAGGCTTTGGAACCTCTAAAAGCAACGCCACTTAACTCTCACTGGTTGCGAGAGACTGGGACTAGAGGGGTCCTAGGCGCTGGGGCGCGATTAATGGGATGAGGGTAAGTGCCCCGATAACCCCTTCCCTGGCGTATAATTATTGACCATTTCCAGTGACCGTTAAGTGAAGCCTCAGGTAACAACGGTCCGAGGTGACGGACATTGTTCCCAGGTTGGCTGGCAGGCCAATAAAATGTCTTTGGTTGAGTTTATAGTTGTGGCGGGATATCCTTTGAACGCTGTACCGAGATCTTGGCCGCCATGAAGGGCACTAGTAGGATTTAGAACGGAGCATGTTTAACTGTTCAACTGGTGCAAAATCGATAGTTCTTTGGAGAGGGTCAGTGCTGCTTGGTTGGGAGCTACAGCACGCCCGGCTTGTACGACTCGGTCGGACGAACAGCAGCACATGGAGCCTGCCTTCTGAGAGATCTGAAACGTCTCCAATCGATAGGCGGGAGCAACTCACGCAAGGAGAACTCGCCAACCCCCCTTTTTTGAATTATTGATTGGTCGCAAAGTGATATCGTGATATAAAGTGTTCAAAATAACCAGAAAGAAAGGACCAGGTTTTCTCAAGTACCTTGTGCGACATGCCAGAAGGATAAGTGGTGCGTTGACCTCCCGGAGGGATTTTTTTCGAAATATCATCCGGGCAGTACCTGCACCGACTGTATTTTGAAAGGTCAAGTTGAAGAATTGAGAGAACTATGTAGGGCTTCTGAGGATAGGTCTAGGAGGCTAGATATGAGACTGCAGAGCCTGAAACAAGAACACGCCCGTCAGATTTGCAGGCTAGAGGACAGGATCGCAGAGCTAACCACAGTTTGGTCAGCTTGGATGAACCACCAACTGCCGTGGGTGGTTCCGCGATCAACCTCTCGCTCATTTAGGAAACACTGTATCTGCAGTGATACCAGGAACGCTTGGGCCACATGCTACTGGAATGGCTCACCTAATCAAAAAAAAAGAAGAGAAAGAGGAATAAGAGAAAGAAGAAAGAAGAAGAGAAAATAGAAACAGAAGAAGAGAAAGTAGAAACAGAAGAATAAAAAACAAAGGAAAATAGGGCAAAAAACGAAGAAGAAAAGAAAGAAGACCAATTGGAGAGGAAAGAGGAAACAGAGAATTCGAATCCGAAAGGGAAGACTCTGTACTCTGCAGCCAAATTTGCGAGGGTCATCCTTATCGGTGATTCTCAATCACAGGATCTTCAACCCATGCTAGCGGCCAGCCTTCGCACCAGTGTGAGGGTAAGCTGCCTCCCAGGACGTGGGAATCACCAGATAAGAGTAGAGGCTGAGAAATCTCAGATTTCTGAAAGTTCAGTCGTTGCCCTGATGGTAAGTGGCAACGACCTCTACCTCAGGGAGGTAGGGAAGGCCATACAGACGAGATCCTCCAAACGGTCATGGGGGCTGTGGATGACTGTGGGTTGAAAACCCGAAGACGTGCCGGGGTCGGGATGCTCCCGAACAAGAGGTCCAAGCCGGATCACTTACCCGATAAACGTCTCATTAAACCGACGACTAGCAGATTTATGTACGGCGGAGGGGGTGTTTTTTTTTCGAATCCTACCGCATCTTTTATGATAGAAACGATCTCCACCAACGGGATTGGGTGCACCTTTCCTTTAAAGGAAAGGCTGTACTTTTCAACTTGATACAAGATGTAGTGGAGTGGACTTAAAAGACGGCCCGACCTAGAGTGAGGGCGAACATGCGCCAGTACGCCAGAGTCACCCCTGGAACGACCTTCGCGAGATCGCCTGGAAATGGTGCCACCATACCACCAAAAGAGAATAAAGAGATAAGTAAAACGGGAAACTGAAGAGCGTAAGGAGTCCTACATTCGGGGACTCCCTGAAAGTTTTTCTGTTTAATGCTAGGTCAATCAGAAACAGATTTCTTGAACTTCGTGGTCTCGTAGTGACGGAAGAAACTGAAATGTTGGCCATAACAGAGTCGTGGGTAAAAACCTCAAACCGAGATTTTAAAGGTGAATTCACGATTCCCGGTTACCAACTCTTCCAAAAATATAGGCAAGACAGAGAGGGTGGCGGTGTGATGTTGTATACGAGGGGCAGTCAATAAGTTTTGCAATTCGAATATAACGAAACGAGATATGAGGAAAAGTGTTTTATTATTTTTCAATATAACTACCCTCGACCTCAATGCACTTGGGCCACTTGTCCCTGGGGCTTCGAATTCCCGACAACCAGAAATCTCCCGAATGCTGTTCAATCCACTCATGGACGGTGAGCTGGACATCTTTATCGTCCCCAAACCGGCGTCCACGCAGTGCAGCCTTGAGATGGCGGAATAAAAGGTAGTCGCTAGGGGCCAGATCTGGACTGTAGGGGGGATGGTTGAGCTTCTCGATTTCGCACTTGTGCAGGGCAGCTTGTGCAACTCTGGCCTTATGGACTTTGATGACGTTGAAGTCTATCATGAGGAGTGAAGTTTCTAGGGACCAAAGGGCAGAAACCTTGGTCATGACCAAATTGTCATGAATGATGTTCATAACACTTCCATGTAATATTCCATATTATCGATTTTCGAGGAACATCCTCTGCACACGAGCCACATTGTCCTCGTTGGTTACGTCTGACGTGCGTCCTGGACGGGGGTCATCTTCAAGGGACTCACGACCATGGCGGAACTCCTTATTCCATCGAGCACTGGTTGCATAAGAAGGGGTAGTTTTGGTATACACTGCAACCATGCGTTCATGGATCTCTTTTGCATTCTTGCCTTCCTTGGTCAAAAGTTTGATCACTGTGCGGTGCTTAACCTTCTCCATTGTTGAACAATTTATGACTGATGATCTGCGATCAGCTACTGCTTCTGAAATCGATGAGGCAGGAGCGTGCGGCTGCAGGTCCTGACTTGTCATAACTTGCCCTAACACCCCCACAAACAGCCAACGCCTATCCTCTGTTTTGCCCTACCGATTCACAAAACTTATTGACCACCCCTCGTATCAAGGACAAACTCAAATCGACGAACTGCAACATTGTATCCGACTACAAGCTACTAGGAGTTGACCTAGATATAGGTCCTGCCAGATACAGCACCCTGCTGCTTTATAGCCCCCCTGCCCAACTCGTTGAAAATGACCGGGATCTGTATCTTCATGGGAGATTTCAGCTCCCAAGTTGACTAGGGAAACCAGAGAACGCCGTGCCGAGAACGCGCTGCTCCTGGAGTTCGCAAACAACGAGTTTGTGGTGAGATAGCCGACGAGAGGCGAAAATGTGCTCGACTTGGTTTTCACCTCTGAGGACGACATCGTTGAGGATCTCTCTGTAGGCAAGTAACTCTGTGGCAGTGACCATCGACTAGTTAGATTTATATTCAAGGTCCCCAAGGTAGAGTCTGCGACTAGTAAATCTAGAAGAATAAATTTTAGAAAAGCAGACTTTGCAAGTCTTCGTGCTGGGTTGACTGATGCAAGGCTAGAAGTGTGCTAGGATTTTGCATATTCGTAAAATAGATTCAAAACTACGTTCATAAGTCTTCTATCACGATTCATCCCTTTGAAAATCCTTTGTCGGTCTTCTGTTCAACCAAAATTGTTTATTCGAAAAATTGGTCAACTGCTGAGAGAGAAGAGAACGGTGTACCGGCAGTCAAGGATTTCTGGAGAATTTGAGCAGTACCGTAGGCTAGCTAGGAGAGTAAAGTCCAGCATAAGGGCGGCAAAGCGTGCCGAAGAGCTCCGAGTTGCGAGACTTTGCAAAGACAATCCCAAGCAGTTCTTTGGTTATGGAAACAGCCGTAAACTAATTCATCGCACGCTTGGCCCTTTAGTGAATGAGGAGGGGGCATTAAAACACTCAGATGCAGAAAATGCTAACCTTCTGAACGACTACTTCCCTTCAGTGTTTACTGAAGAGTGTGGTTCCATACCCAGCCCACGGATTCTTACTTGGAGGAAAAACTGGAGGAAACGGACTTCATCCAAGAAGAAATAAAAAATAAGATCACTGATCTAAAGACGAATAAGTCCCCTGGCCCGGACGGGTTTCTACCTAAAGTGTTAAAAGAAGTGCGCGATGAAGTGTCACGACATCTGAGCACATTCTTCAACATGTCAATTCGGATCGGATGCGTTCCTAGAGACTGGCCTGAAGCGGAGGTGACTCCTATCTTCAAAAAATTACACCCTAGCAAGCCGTCAAACTACTGACCTATTAGCTTAACCTCAAATAGTCGGTAAACTTATGGAAAACATCATGGTGGACAAAATGACGTCATATTTAGAGTCAAACTTGCGATTGAAGAGTTCCCAGCACGGGTTCCCAAGGCAACGCTCATGCCGAACGAATCTTGTGGAATTCTTCCACTTTGTTTTCAGTGAGCACGATCAGGATAAGGCGGTGATTGTTATATACTTATACATTCAAAAAGCCTTCGATAAGGTACCACACCGCCGCCTCCTTCGGAAAGTGCGTGCGCTGGGCGTAGACGGAAATGTAGCAAGTTGGATAGAGAACTGGCTAAACGGCAGACGGCAACGGGTAGTGTTGAATGGACAGGCTTCTGAGTGGGTGCCCGTTACTAGCGGTGTTCCTCAAGGTTCTGTCTTGGGACCACTACTATTTCTCATCTACGTTAACGACATGGACGGTGAAATGGTTGCGAAGATTTCTAAATTTGCCGATGATACCAAACTTGGTATGAACGTTGCAAAGAAAGGAAATATTAATATTGCCCAGCTGCAGGAAGATCTTCGAAAGATTGAGGAGTGGTCGGACACGTGGAAAATGCTTTTTAACGTGAACAAATGCAAAGGGCACTGCTCTTGAATCCACGGACACTGAGAAGGACTTGGGTGCAACTATCACTACTGATCTCAAGTTCTCGAGGCAGTGTATCGAGGCGGAGAAGAAAGCCCAAAGTATGTTTGGTTATATAAAGCCATAGTTTAGATATCGGAACAAGGAGGTATTACTGTGCTTGTATAACTCCCTTGTCCGACCGCACCTGGAGTATGCGGTACAATTTTGGAGTCCTTCATTGCGAAAGGACATCGCGAGATTGGAACGCGTACAAGCCAGGGCAACCAAGCTGATTTCCTTTATCCGACATAAAAGTTATGAGGATAGACTAAGGGAATTAGATCTGTTCTCGCTGGAAACCCGTAGACAGCGTGGTCAGCTCATCGAAGTGCTTAAAATACTTCGAAGCTTCGACATTGTAGAATACAGGGATATTTTCCAGCTTAGCCAGAGCAGAACAAGAAATCACGGCTAGAAACTTGAACTGAAGCGTTACCACCGCTATCTGTGTGGGAGATTTTTCACATACAGCATCTGTGGTAGCTGAAACGCACTTCCAGTGGAAGTTGTCAGCAGCTATTCTGTTGATTAGTTCGAGTCAAGAATGGACAAAGTCTTGAAAAGTGGCCGTTTGGGTACGCAAGCCGTTGAGCTGAACTGTGCTTGCTTGACTGCTAGTCCAAAGGTATCCTCTCTGAATGGACCGTAAGGTCTTCTAGGGTACTTCTTATCCTTGTAGCTCTCTATCTTTCTCTCAGCATTCTTCAGCGGATATTTTATTGATTGCTTGCCATCCCTGCCATATGACCCAAAGCAGGATCTGCGGATATATATCTCCAACACATTTTCACTTTCTCTACAGATCTCTCCTTACAAAGTTTCTGCGAGAGATGCCCTCATTGGTCTTCGCTTAAGATAAAAAAACTACCCCTCCTAAAAGATCAGGTTGATAAGTCTCACTGGTTTCAATTCATTTTTTTTTAAGTCTATTACAACAAATATCCATTTTATCCTAATTCCTTTTTTCATCTATGCAATCTTAATCTGTTGGGACGAAACTAGAGTAGAAATAATTTAAATAAAAAAAGGCAAATAAATAAAATGTGAGTAAATAGGTAAATGACCAGAACTAGAATGATTTAAAAATTAAAAGGAAAAAGGATTAGTTTAAATAGCATTAAATGTATAGGAGCTGAGACAAAAAAAAACGTGCATTCCAAATGGCCGATCAGACCACATCCAGGTATACCAGAGGGAAGCTTCTGTTCGTACTTCCCAATGGACAGATTTGTTTACGGACTCATTCCTGCAGGATTAAAATAACTGCCAAATAAATTCATAATTTCCTTTTCAACCATGCAAACTTTGTCCTCTATCTAACCCCGGATCTTTCTTTCTTCGCCCAATTCCGTGAAATACCACTCGAAATCTCAGCTTATTTCATAAATTGATTCAATTCACTTCCATGCAACGTCCAACTGAGGAACCCTCGCTAGCCTCGAACTGCAACGGACTTGTAACGTCGAGGCACGGGCTCGTTTCCAGCGAACGAGGACACAAACCTTCCAGGGGCGTCATAAGCTAACCGCCCATTAGGCGGATACTCTGATACTGGGGGTTAAGTAGCTCCGCCCACCCCTGACAAAAAACATGAATGCCCTTCCCTGGAGTCACCAATAGTTATACTATTGTCGATTGGTGCCCAAAACACACAATGCGACTCCCTCCTCCCCAATGACGACTGACCCTGGTTTCTTAAGGCTCAACAGTGAGTGTCATTCTGATCTTTATGTGCATTTCATTATCCACTTGGAGGATCTTGTTCATGAATCGAGAATCAAATGGTGCTACTTTTCAATCATTCTAATTACCTACAGAAGTAGAATTTATAACGATGCCCCCGGCATCACGTGACGTCCTCATTTAAAGCATTGGACAAAAACATTGATACGTTTTATCCACGTAGTTAATTTCAGTCTTTCTCGAGTGGTCAACTATCGTTTAAATACTAATTTATTATGACTCCTTATCCAGGGTAGATTAAGAAGATGTCAATCGCATATGAATTCATTCTTACTTGTAAATTTCAGACACGAAAAGCCACAAAGAAAATTTCAGCTCTTCAGAATTTTATACTTTGTGCATAGAATTTATAAAACCAGTAACTTATTTTTATTTATTAAAATCCTTAAAATCAAATTTTATGAAAGACGATTTTTAAAGTGTAAAAGTTGAGGGAAGTGAAAATGTGGAAAGACCACATAGCCAAAATATCTAGAAATATTACTTTTAATCCTGCTGTGGCTAGATGAAAAACTCCTCCCTCCAGGAGACATATCTTTTATATCATTCTGCCTATATATATTAGTCCTTTCATTGGTTTTACATTAGTTTTCTTATTCTTACACCTCTACTCTAGTTTAGCCTCTCAGAACACCACAACATAGATGCTCTGCCAATATTTCCTTTTCTCAGAATAAATCAGAACTTTTCCTCCCTTGAATTTAAAAACTCCTCCACCACCTTTACTTATCGTCAAGACCAACACAAGGACCTCCTTGAAGATGACTTTGAAGTGACTAAGCACGACTACAGTCAAGATTCGCTCACTCACTTCGTTTTTTGCTTTTAGAGGTGACATCCAACACTTTGAACCTGCCTGGGTGATTGTTGCCAGAGCCTAGGTAAAAGAGTCCACGATTAATGAAATAAATCAAAGCTTACCCTTTGCTGCTTTATATTTACTATCATATTCCGGGAAGCAATTTCTCGCATTTACATAACAGCCTCCCTACCCTAAATCACAAGTGTGCACAATCCATTAGTACACTCTTTCTCTCATCCATTTTCTAGCTAAATAAAACTACGCTACGATTTTTTTATCATATAAATAAAAACAGAAAATCAGTTGTGCTTATAAATTCCATCCTTTATTCTACACTATAGTAAAAATTCTTTTTGCAAAACTCCTCTTTCTCGCATAAATACAATGAATTTAGAAACTATCGAGATAATTTAAGAGTTTCTTTTGCACTGTTGTAAATCTAGCTTATTAAAGGGCCTTAAGATTACAGTCCAGAACAGTTTGCCAAATTAATGCAATAGGGAATAAGGCTAACTGTGTCCTCTTATCAAGTAGAACATAGTGTCCGGTGGGGACAGATAGAAGAAACAATGCAACATAAGTAGATGAGACACCTCCGAAGAAAAATAGAAGAACGTGAGTAATACGTGAAACATCTTAATTCAAGGGTATTACTTTCAGTACTTTCATACAAAGTGATGATCCTAAAATACCCACCACCACCATCTTTTTATGTCCGATCATGCAGAAAACCACCAATCATTTTATCCATGACAAGTTTCTCCGTGAGAGCGAAAAGGCACTATGTTTTGCAGCACCTAGTTTAGTCATGGTTCCTCCCTTGGCAAAAGGCCTTAAGTACACCCTCTCTCATATCATATACAATATCATGCGTTTGCCTACCAGCAATTTTCCTCTCAAATATGTAACCACCTCTTCTCATAAACCCTTCTTTAGTTGGTTAATATCATTTTAGTTGTTAGTATTATTTTTATTATTATATTATTATTATTGTTATTATTATTGTTATTATTTTTAATATTATTGTTATTATTATTGTGATTATTGTTATTATTATTATCTTTCACACAACAAATTTACAACCCAAAGACTAAACTAGAACTCTAAATGGTTCGAGAAGCAAGTAGTACACATCAACAGTAATAAAACCTCCCGAAGAACCATCAACAAGAACATCATAACTAACGGAAACATTTGTAAAGGGATATAAAGAAATGAATGAGATTGATGAAAGTGAATGTGTATGGGGATTGATAGCAGATATAGCCTAAAGAAGAGAATAATTGGCACAGCTTGGAGTGGTAGGGCATGCAATTCTCACACGAGTAATATTTTCGAGCGCTTTTTCTAAACCTTAAAATTTAGATGACATTAAAGGAACGTTGTCCAAATTTTCTGTCAATTACTTTTGATATACAATTTTCTTACCTCTAATTTATTGAGACGCTTTGAATTTTAATAGCGAGTTTTAAAATCCATTCCTGATTATGGATCAATTATCCCATTGGGTATAAATTTAGTGACATGCAGGGATATAATTAAGTATTAAATACACGCTTTGAATATATTTTTGCATTAGTAACCTAGTTTTATTGCAATTATATTCTCCATAATTTTAAGGCGCGTAGGTTTAATATCTGCAATAATAATTACAGCAAAATGTTCACTAAATAGTTATATTATAAGTATACATAGCAATTATCGTAAGATTATAGGGCGAAAGTGCATTCAATAGTCATTCTTAAAATTGTCTCAGTTAATTACAAAAGAGACTTGCACTTTCTAAATGGCACCTGCAATTCATTTAAAAAGTCTCCTTAACAAGAGAAAATGTTAGTTTAATGGTGTAAAAAATATATGCTTTTGGCACCCAACGTTGCAAAAGGACGCGGAATGCCAAAGATAAAGGAACATTCCGTGGATCTCACAGATGCCGTTGTTATTTTGTATATTTAACGTAAACTAGCAAAGGTACCCGGCATTGCTCAGAATAAAAAATCTTGTGTCAAATCAATATAGATGCATATTGTTTGCAATTATTATATTTGGCATAAAATATCTTTACTTGCTGATTATTATTATTATTTGTGGGATAAAATCATATTCGTGAGAGTTGAGCACTCTCCCTATTATATAATATCATATAATATACTTACAGTGAGTAAATCTTCGTCAATGCAACATTGCTTCTATAGTTTGCAAGTAGAATAAACGGATCAGCTCTTGATTTTCAGGTTCAAAGAGTTGGATTTGCTAGATGAAAATGCCCGAGTGACAAGCCAAAAAAAAACTTAAAAAACATTTCTGACGATTTTTTCCTTATCAAGCTGGGTTATGCTACTGCAATGATGTATCTAGTCTGTTGATGCAATTCAAATTACATGGAATGCAAATGAGTGCAGACACTTCATTGACAACTCTTCAAGAAACATTAAAGGTGTATTTCTCCATATTTGCAATAAGCATCCATCCCTTCCCATGGTTCATTCATATATCGAAAGAAGCACGACAACAGCGTCAAGCTACTGCTGCAAACTTTGAATTATAAGGAGTACGGCTGGCAAGTGATTTGAAGGCATAATATTAAGCATGAACAATTGATATAACCTCAAAAGATGTTTTTCCTTCTACTGAATTTTAAACTAGGTCTCATGAAGCCCTTTGTTAGAGCTCTTAACAAAGAGTTTGCAATCTTCAAATTCCTTGAGGAATTCTTTCCCAAATTCTTTGAAGCAAAGGTGAAACCTGGAATCTTTGTTAGACCACGAATCAGGAAAATCAGTGTCCAAATTTCCCTGAAAAGCATAATAAAAAGAAAAAAGATGCCTTGAAGTGTTTTGTTTAGTTGTGCAAGTACGTTGGGGACAAACACAAGGCTAACAATTATGTAAAACTGGTTGAGAATTGGTGAAAAGCTATGGCTAAATGGGTTGCAAAATGTCCCTGAAGGTGCACATCCCCAATGCCCATCTTGACAGGTTCAAGTTCCATGAAGATACACTAAACTATGAACATACATACCAAAGGAGTATACAATGAAAACATGGTGGGAGACAACATTTGGGGACATGTAGGGAAAGTGATTTACATCGCGAACAGAAATCCAGGAAAACTGTTTACTTCTAACGTTTTTTACTTGTTTTTATATATTGCTGGTTGAAGTTTCAATAAAATTGCATAAATGAAGCTGTTTTTTAGCCCTACAATGGATTTATAAAAAACTTTGCCTATTTTAATAAATATTTTATCATACAAGCCACAAAAGCAGTTAAAACAAATAATAGCTATTTTCTATTGTTTTGCAATAAAAGGAGTTAGAAAATATTACTTACTGGCCAAGAACAAAAATTTTATGAAATAGTGTAATAAAATCATTATATTAATATGGGCACGTCGGTCTCCTGTTTCCAACATGAAGATCTGTGTTTATGCTCGGATCTTTGTAATGTAAACGATCTGAATAAGATTTGCCAAGACGATTGGTTTGAAATAGTGGAAAAAGAATGTTTAAAACTATGACTTCTTATGAGAAGCAACAAGGATCTTGCATTATTAAAAAAGGTTTTTGGGTCCAAAATAGCGAAAGAAGAGTGTTTAAAACTAAGAATGCTGTAATAAGCGACTACACGCTGTAATTACCAACAAAGGCAATTCCAAACTGTATTAGATACAACTTTTATTGAAATGTTGAATATAATTTTAGGATGTCTTTAAATTATTGCAATATTATTTATATATAACTGAATTTTTTATGTTTTACTTGATATTATAGCGATGCAAAGCAATCCTAAGTGATCACATATCAACTTTCAGATTATATAGATAAAAGAAAATTTCAAAATATCCGGAGACAGAGAATTCATCCAATGCCTATTAAGGCGTTAAATAAAAATGGGATCATAACGCCAATCACCCAAATTTTTTAACAAATTTGTAATTTAAAATTTGGTATTATACCTCCAATTTTTAAAAGTAGGAAATATATCCCACAAATTATAGACCTATTAGCTTAACGTCGATTGTTGGTAAACTTTTGTAATCAATTGTAAGAGGAAAAATCGTAGATCGCTTGGAGAATCATTAATTAATTAAAGGTAGCCAACACGATTTCAGAAGACGTCGCTCACATTTAACTAATTTGTTGGAATATTTTCACGATATGACAAAAGTATGATCGTTATAAAGCTTTAGAAATTAATATCTTGAGTCAAAAGAAGCGTTCAACTCTATCCTCCCTTTTAGACATCTGAAAAATCTTAAAGAGCACGAGAAAAAAGATAGCCTTTTTCGTTGGATCGAGAACTGTCTTACAAACTATATGTTGATATCTTAAAGAGCACGAGAAAAAAGATAGACTTTTCGATGGATCGAGAACTGGCTTACAAACTATATGTAGATACCTTAAAAAGCCCGAGAAAAAAGATAGACTTTTCGATGGATCGAGAACTGGCTTACAAGCTATATGTAGATACCTTAAAAAGCACAAGAAAAAAGATAGCCTTTTTCGATGGATTGAGAACTGGCTTACAAACTATATGTTGATATCTTGAAGAGCACGAGAAAAGAGATAGCATTTTCGTTGGATTGAGAACTGGCTTACAAACTATATGAAGATAGAAGGTAGTAATAAAATGCATAGAGAATCATCTGATTAGGCTAAAGTCACTAACGACCTGACTTCGGGTCAGTTTAAGGTTTTGAATTATTTTGTATGTTCGGAAACTACTTAGATTTTAGATACTACACTTTGGCGAAATAGCAGAATACGACCCAGATCGAGAAGAAATACAGCAAAATATAATGGAGGTATTTAAATGGTCTTGCTCATGCTAGGTGAATATAAATTTCAATTACAACTATTTGTTCATCTAGAAAATTAATGTTTTGTTTCCCTCTTATTCTTAAGTATATTTACCACATAGTCAATTTGTTCACGTAATGTGAATCATACAATGCATTTTCCATTTAGTTTTTCACTGTGCTTGTATTTATTCATGTCATCTTCTATCTCAATTTCTCTCCGTCTAAGTGTGTAGATGATCAGTAAAAGGTACTTATTTTCTCATTTTAAACAATGAAATACATAGGCCTATATTAAACTCTGCAATTCTTTTCTTAGTTCAATTTTTTCCCAATATCTTATCTGACCAAAGCTTGAGTCTAGATTTGCATTCCCCTTTGTCTTTTCCACCTTTGCTAATTTTATTCTCGGGCTGTTTTACGTCAAATCCCTTTGTCTCTTTATTACCCTCTAACAAATTTCCGTAACTCGGAACTGAAGATGAAGATTGACTTTGAGACGTGTATCCAATGATACAATTCCCAATTTCACGATGCGATTCCAAATTAATTACATGTTGTGTAATTAGATTTGATTCTATCTCGTATAGATGAAGATTCCTGTCTCATCGTAAGGAAGAGCGTTGCATATTAAAATGGCGGAGATAACCCACAATAACGCGGACGGGGAAACTTTAGAAGAGAAGTTCTAAACAAACTAATGAAATTAAGAAAGGTAAAAATAAGGGGAAAGTAGAACTACAAAAACAATTTGGGCGCTAGATAACGGGAGGGGCACACAACTCTCTCAATCTGTCACCAGTCATCAAAAGACGATAACTTTAAAATCAATCTACTACTTAAACATTCATAGATACACAAAGGATTAAAAGTACCAAGCGATAAGGCTAACACAATTGCAGCTAAAATACACAAAATTACGATTTTTCAAAATAGAGCGACATAAAAACGTAAAACTTAAATCGGATAAATTAACACAAACAGAAAATATATTTATTGAGTAATAGATAAACGTAAAAGACCAATTAATAAATAAGAATTAAAAGTAAGAAAGATTTATACATCTAATTTAAATGAACAGCCATGAAAAGAACTTCAAAAAAGGTGGTAAAGATAGGAAACCTGAAAGTTTATGAGGATTCTTTGAAAATAAATCCGTAGAGAAAGTGTCGGAGTTTTAAAACGAGTAATTTGCAGTGAGAGTAAAAAAAAGAGTAAAAAAGAGAGTTAAAAAGAGAGTAAACAGAGAGTTAAAAGGAGAGTTAAAAATAAAGAAAGTAGAAAGAGAGTTAAAAAGTAAGTAAAAAGAGAGTAAAAGAGAGTAAAAAGAGAGTAAAAAAAGAAATATCGAGGACAATCTGGGATGAAGTAGTGCGCAAAACTGCCCATATTTAGCAGCGACTGCATCTCCTTCGAGGCGGCTAAGCAAGTGTATTGGTGGGTTTGATCATTTATTCATACAAAGATAATGTGAAGGAATAAAAATAGAAGGAAATAGTAAATAGAAAGCAAATTGAAAGAAAAAAGGACGGTGGAAGGAGAATTGAAGAAAGCTGAAAGAAAAATGACGATGGAGGAGAATTCAGGAAAATTGAAAAAGGGCGATTGAAGGAGAATTGAAGAAGATTTGAAGAAAAAGAACAATGCGTAGAAGTGAAGAAAATCGAAAAAAACGGACGATGAAAAGAGATTCGAAGAAAATTGTAAGAAATGGGAGGATGGACGGAGAATTGAGGAAAATGGGAGAAAAGGGACGATAGAAAAAGCATTGAAGAAAATTGAAGGAAAAAGATCATCGAATCAGAATTAAAGGAAATTTAAAGAAATATCAAGAAAATGGATTAAGAAGTGAAGCAAGCGAAGAAAACGAAGGGGATAATAAAGAAAAAGGAAAATAAAATATAAAAAATAATGTAAAACGAAAGTAAATTGGAAGAATTGACGCAAAACGAAGGGAAAATTGATTGAATTGAAAAGAAAAAATAGTGGAGGAAACGAAATAAAAATAGAAGAAAATTAAAGGGAAACGAACTAAAATAGAGGGAATAGATGAAGCAAAATGAAAGGATAACATATTGAAAATGAAAAAATTATAGAAATTTGACAGAAAACGGAAGGAAAATGGAAGGAGAATTGACGAAAAAAATCAAGGAAAATAGAAAGTAAACAGAAAGTCAATAGAAGAAATATGAAGCAAAATAAAGACATAAAAGATAGAAAATAGACAGAAATCGGCTGGAAAATTGAATGAAACTGAAAGGTAGACAAATATATAATGGAATATATGGATTACCATACCTATCTGACCAGATACAAAAACCCAGAACTTGTTGATGGGATGGGAGGAAATAAACCTCCTAATCTATTAATATATCATTAGAATATCTCATGATACGTTTGTAAGTAAATAGTTGCCTCTCAAAATACCTAACACCCGCATTGCCAATTGTAAATGAATATTTTAATCACTTAATCTATATAAAATATTTGACATTAAAATAAATATATTCTAAACTTCAGCCAAACTCGCTTTAATTTATCCAATTGCTTTCTTTCCCCCGCAACTACTAATAGATGCTTTGCTTCCCTCGATCCAATAAATTCCTATCCATTTAACATTGTAATGTCAAATTGCAGATATAAAACCAATTTCCTTTCAGCGAACGACTCTTATCGAGATTTCCGAGAGTTCCCCCAGCCATGTAGCCTTTTATGGAGATAATATAGCAACCGAACGCTCTCTTTCTGGCATATATCTCACAGCCAACTTCCATGAAAAATTGGCCATTTTAAATGGCGTTGGATCAATAAATCAATATTTTGTTTAGAATTAATTGAAATATTCGCTGCATTTCCCATAGGGTTTTTGCCTTAACTCCTAAATTGCAGATATTGATGCTGTAATACGATATTGTATACAGGAATTTATCGAACATTATTGCGCTAGACTCCAGGATTCAGTCGGGAGGTAAAAATACAGATTTAGACGATGTTCTTTTTTATTTGTTTTAGTACCTTTTCTTTGTTTCTTTGTATTATTTGTTTTACTAATAACCTGGGGAACACGTATTTTATTGAATGATATCTGACACTTGATTGTAAGTAATTTTTGTGCGCTGAGAGCGAATTTAACCTCGGTTTGGCTCTATCAGGTCCTGATTCTTGTAAACAGCCGATACGCCATTTTCCAGTTTTTTCAAAATTTGGGCTAAAAATGAAGTCATGCGTTAACATTTATTTCCAATTTTTATGAATAGATGCAGTTCAAACTATTATAAAATTACATTATAACGATAGAAATGACTTAAAATAAAACAAAACAAAGAGATATGAAGCCTTCACTCTGGTAAAAAAAAATTTAGACGACTTTCTAGAGTATTTGATTGTTGACGACAGGTCTCTTTTCAAGCACCAGCAATAACACTGGGGAACAAATTTCAACTTCTTGTCTATTGAATTAGATTTGACAGTTAATTATATGTAATTTGGGTGTGCGCTGATCACTAATCTTTACTCCATTTTGCTCTATCAGGTCCTGATTTTGTTCAACACATTTCAACTTTCATCATATTCATAAAAAGGATATTTTCTCAATACTTGCTAAGTCTTTTTCCAGTTGCACATTATAATTATAATTATCTATTAGTACCTATTTAAACTAATGTTTGTTTTAATATTTCAGATTTTGAAAATAATGAATTGAAATAGTTATAAAAATTGACAAAACTATAAAGTAATATGTCATCAAGCACGAGAAACTTCATATGCAAAATCTCTCCTGATTCATTTTGCTACATATGTGGAAATTTTACACTTCCACATCAACAAGGAAATATAACGGAATTTGTGAAAAGAGCTTACTTAGCTTACTTTGGCCTAAAACTGGAGAATCAAGATCAATCATGGGTTCCACATAAAGCCTGCACTGCATGCATGGACGAAGGGTTCGGAGTCAAAAATACCTTTTGGAATTCCGATGGTAAGTTTATGATTTAATAGAACTACGTAACTTAGCCATTTGTGTACTGTAAATTACCTAAGTGTAATTGTAACTTAGGTACATAAACAACTTTTGATAAAATTCGCTCTAGTTAACGCTTCACAATTTCTTTTCCATTTCAGGTGTCGCGAGAGCCTACTAACCATGAGACGGATTGCTACTTCTGCTGTGTCAAGACTTCGGGCTTCACTAAGAAATGTAAACATTGTATCGAATACCCAAATTTTGACACTACAATACGATCTGTGCTACATTCAAATGAAACTCCAAAGTTTAAGAGTCTGCCATCTCAGGAATTAGGTGAAGATGTTTATGCACTCTGTTATGCACTCTGAGGAGTCAGACACCGAATTCGACCCCAGCGTAGATTTCAAGTGAAAGTGATCAGCAAAGGTTTAACCAGGACTAGTTGAATGATCTTGTAAGGGATGTAAATTTACCAAAATAGGCTGCAGAAATTTAGCTTTAAGACTTAAACAGAAAGCATGATTAGTTCAAACACATACATTTCATTTTACCGAAACAAAGAAAAAGAACTTCTTAAATATGTTAGAACAGAGCATAGTTTGTATATTGCTGCGACATACCAGGTTTTTTAAAGGAGATGTGAGTTCAGTCTTACAATGCAAGTGATTGGCATTTGCCTTATACAGTTCCCAAAGAAATCTTAAGTGTGTGTTGCTGCATAATGGCAATCTATACAGTTCGATAACAATTGGACACTCAACAACATTAGAAGAAAAGTATGAGCGTATAGAAACTGTTCTAAAACTTATCAAATATACGAAGCACGAGTAGATCATATGTGTTGACTTAAAAATCTTCAATTTTCTGCTTGCTAGGAAAACAAGCAGGGTATACTAAATATCCTTGCTTCCTAAGCTTATGAAACAACAGAGCTGAGGAAGAACATTATTCCAAACAATTCTGGCCAGCAGAGATAAAATCATATTTCCTCCTTTGCATATCAAACTAGGTTTCATGAAACAATATTTAAACGCTTTAGATACAAATGGCGAGTGCTTCAAACACATAATTTCAAAATTCCCAAGTTTAAGTTATGAAAAAACCAAAGCTGGAATTTTCTACGGTCCACAAATAAGAACATTAATTAATGACAGCAGTTTTCCTAATGTCATGAATAAACGCGAAAGAAATGCCTGGTTCTCATTGGTGGACTTGATAAAAAGCTTTTAAGGAAATTATAGGGCAGATAACTACGAAGAAGTCAGAAGAAAATTTTTAAGGGACTACCAAAAGCTAGGTTGCAATATGAGTATAAAAATGCCTTTTTTTGAATAGGCATCTTGACCAATTTCTAAGTAATTTATGTGTTTTAAGTGACGAACAAGGGGAGAGATTCCACCAAGATATTAAAATTATGGAGGAACGTTATCAAGCATGCTAGGATTGCCACACGATGGCTGATTAATTAGTTGATGTCATTTGGTTCTATGGTACATGCATCATATTTATTCTATGGATAACCCAACAATCAAATCACAAGTGTTCTACACTTGAAAAGATTTTTTTCAGCAATACTACATAATAAGATATATAAAAAAGTTTACATACAGATAGTAAAAAATATATATATTTGGTTTCGTGACCTTGGTTAGCAATATAGCCCTCAAACCTTTAGCGCAATTTCTATTGCCTTGATGCAGACATTACTAGAAAATTTTCTTTATCCTTCTTAAAGCAAATCTACAACTCATCCTTAGTAATTAGATATCTTTAATGTACAGGATTTTTAAAAAATTAAATCCGAATATTTTTAATGTGATTAGAGTTAGGGATTTGTGAGGCCATTTCAAAATATCAATTTTGGAATCTTCAAGTTGTTTATTCACTATAGACGAATTAGAGCTAAATCGTTGTCCTGATGAGAGCAAGACTTGAGATCTTTGTTGAAAAGTCTCCGAATCCCTATTTGTGCTAAAGCGTCCACACCTACTTCTTTCAAATCGCGAGCAAGCTTGGCAGTGGAAGCAACTATATCCTTGAGCTGGAACCTTACTGGGAGGTGATATTGGCGTTTATTTGAAGCCCACGGGCATCAAGAAGACTTCTCTTTCAAAGTAGAGAGGCCAGCCTTTTATTAAAGTTTTTAATGATCCTAAAATGGTGAACCTTAATATAATACCTTGAGCAACTATCAACTTGCATGTCAGGAATTAAAAATACTCAAATATATATTTTTTTCAAAAGAATATTACGGAATAGATTATAAATACACATCTTTCATTTAACACCTATTTTTCATCATTTTACCTTTTTGATCGTATAGCCAAGTTTCAGGGACTGATACTAGCCCTTAAACGAAAACATTGATATCCCTATTTCATGAATCTTTTATTGTAAGATAACAGGCAAATATTATTAGACACACTCACAAACTTTCAACAGTTTGGCCTTATGGGATGCAATTTCTTGATAGATGGCTCTAAGACTTGTGATAACATAGTGGTATAAGTTGTGGAGTTCATCCTTTCCTATCAATAAACAACCCGCTGGCCTTGATGAACACATGCGGCCCCGTGCAATGCGCCATCTCCTCAAGCCATCCAGCGCGTTTTCCCGGGTTGCGGATGGGGGCACCCCTCTACTTGAGGGCAGTTTTGAATAACCAATAAGAAGCCGTGGACAATGAGCAACTCATGGAAATATGAATAATCCAAAGAATCAATACTGGCAGGCCGTCGCCTAGGATAAAATGGGCCCCTCAACTTGTTCACGCACCAGTCGAGAAGAGGTAAGCATTGGTGCGAACCTTTCTTCCTATTACAATGGCACCCCAAACATGTCAAAAGCCAGGGAGGGACAGCCATCAGGCCTTAATAAAGAAGGCCCTGGCCCCCAGCCTCCATCACATGCAACGACTAGAAGAAAAAACATAAGGGGCATAAAAAGCCCAGAAATGGACGATTGCAGAAAAGAAGGTCTTGATGCACTGCTAACCACTCTTTATTGTTTGACAAGTGGAGCAGTAGCCAAACAGACTCTAACTAAGAGTATTAGGGATTATAGCCTCCCTGATGAGAAGAAAAACCAACCAGTAGTTAATCTACGTTCCATCATATCCCAGATGGGCAAATATATAACACCTGTAGAAATCAACATCGTAAAACACGAAGCACTGTGTGATGCAGAGAAGGATCACTTGCCAGTCCGAGAGGAGGAATCTAAGCGGAGACAGGAGAACAGATGGGGGATGAGGGAGAGGTGGACACTTATATGGGAAATGAAATACTTAAGAATAAAATATATCAGATTGAAAGATATAACAAAATCATGGAGAGAAATTTTCTATTATTACTGCCCGGAAAAACGTCGTTACCCCCCAAAAAACTTGACGCCCAGCGTCACAATAGCAGCCGGCATTTCAGCGAAGAAGATTTTGACTTCTTGAAAACCCAAGTAGTAGCCCTAATAAAAGTGATAACAAACCTCTTCAACACCCTATAAAACTTACCACCGGCCACCAAATTCCACAAAGTCTAAGTATTCCACCTAGGGGAACAAGATCAACAGCATGTAACAGGCCATTAGACTTGAGGATTGACCACAACTGTCTAAAATACAAGCCTACGGAACTACCAAGGCACTCATCAACAGAGTGAACACCGCCCTCCAAACGCTGGTAATGGCTGACATACCCCTCACAGAACTCAACCAGGTCACATACGCAGCGGGACTCTATATTGGTAGAAAAGTATTTCCTTGACCTGACTACCAAAATCGAGGAAATTCCAGAGCCTCCAAAACAATACATACATGGAAGCTCAAGCTTCAAAACAACTTAACCTCTGCAGGAAGGAGCTGAACCAGATCAAGCAGTTTCTCACAGCCCCCACATCACAGAGACAACTGAAGAACATCATTAACAGACTCTGGGCAAAATACCAAGCCACCAACATCGAGGAGCTACATAACACTGCAAGGGAGCTGGGAGGAAAATACCAGCAATTTCAAATAGGATAATGCTTCAGGAGGAAAAGAAAAAGTCGCAGCGACAGAACAGGCAGTTCAAATCAAACCCTAGAACGTTCTTCAGAAATCTCATAAGAGATACAATCACTGTAGAGAAACCTCCTGAAAAACAGGACCTGGAGAACTACTGTAGACCTCTATTTGAGAACGAGGGAACAAATAACCAAGAGGCCAAGCGGATTGAGGACATTCAGAGGCTAAATGAAACCAAGCCCGCAATGCCAGGACCAGTAATAACACCTAAAAAGATCAGAAGAACCCTGGCACGGTTTGCCAATCATAAGAAACCTGGCATTGACAGTGTCCCGAATTTTTGGTTGAAGCGGTTGACTGCTCACCATCGCCACTATAGCGACTGCTTTACCAGACTGTTGAGTGGGGAAGAGGCCACACCAGAATGGCTGACAATAGGGGACAGAAGTCTAATGCCAGAAACAAAACAGAAGAGACAGCGTCCAAATAAATACCGACCCATTTGCTGTTTTATTACCACCGACAAGCTTTTCACTGGCCTGGTAGCCGACAGCATCTATGACCATCTATCTTCTGGCACGTATCTAGAGAAATAACAGGCTGGGAGCAGACAGAAGAAGATGCTTCGGTACCAAGGATCAGTTATTAATCAACAAAAACATCCTTCAAGACTGTAGGAAGAGACAGAGGAACTTAAGCATGGCATGGATTTACTATCAAAAAGCATTTGACAGCCTGCCTCACTCATGGTTACTACGGTGGCTTGAGTTGTATTGCATCCATCCGGTAGTCAAGAAAACATTGGCTGCTCACATATAGCTGTGGCAAACTACCATCACACTAAGCCACAGCAAATGGAAGATCACCATCCCCGATATTGGGATCCGTAGGGGAATCTTCCAAGGTGACAGCCTATCTCCCTTACTCTTTTTTTCTGGCGATAGACCCACTCAGCAAGCTCTTGGACAACTGCCGGGGCGCTTACAACTTAAGCCAGGGCCACCAGCAAGACCCAAGCAAAGGATTCAACCACCTGCTTTTCATAAAAGACCTTAAGCTCTATGTAAGCTCTGACACCGAGCTGCAGGTAGTACATACATTCTCCAACTACATCAGGATGAAATTTGGTCTGGTTAAATGTGCCAAGTGCTGCATGAGGCCTGGGAAAAAGAGCCAAGCTGAGAACACCCAGCTAGATTAGGCCAACAACACCCGGGACCTAGAGGAGCAGGAACCATACAAATACCTTATAATTAAAGAAAATGACACCATCCAGCATATCAAGATGAAGCAGAAGATCGGCAGATAATACGGCCACCGTGTAAAGAAGATCTATAAAACACAGCTTACGAATAAGAACAAAATAACTGCCATCAACCAGCTTGCCATGCTAGTAATAAACTACAGCTTTGGCATCATATACTGGCCACAGTTAAACATCAACAGGCTAGATGTAAAGACACGGAAAATTTTAACACTTCACAGGGTCATCTATAGAAACCATTGTCTGACAAGGTTGTACCTTCCCATGGAAGAAGGAGGACTAGGGCTGTCTGAGATTAACCACCAGCATAGAGCCACCATCATGAGCATCGGACAGTACCTGAAGAGCTCCTTGAACCCCAGCCTTGCAATGGTATATGAACACCAAGAGAGAAAAGCCAGCAAAATCACTTCCAACACCAAACTGGCCAAGCATTTTGGACAGAGCTGTCTTACAGAAAGGGTAGAAACACCCAACAAGCCTTCTACGTAGGTAACCCGAGAGAGTCGGCAAAAATACACCCGGACTTTTAAAAGCAGGGGCATCAAGGAGTTGGAAGGACAAAAAACGTGCCACATACTTCCTTGAGGAACTCTCCAAGGATTATATTGATAAGGAAGTTTCCTTGAATTATCTTAAGAGAGGAGCCCCCAACTCGACCAGGAAAGGCTTATAATGGCCGCTTAATGACAAATGCTTTTAAAATGATGGCTGGTCTCAGTAATGGTAACAACTGCAGGTTCTGCGCACTGAAGTGGAGAGTGTGAGCCACCTCATATCAAGTTTCAAGGTACTTTGGGGGGACGACTACTACACAACGCGACATGACGGTGTGTGCAAGTACCTCTATTGGACCATCTGTAGAAAACTGAACATCCAATGTAGCAGCAACTCCTGGGAACATCTACCCGAGCGGACTGTGGGGAATGAGACGTATACCATTCATTACGACCATGTAATCCCCACAGCCACCTACCTAGAAAATGCAGCAGTCAAACCGGACATCGTAATATGGAACAAGACAGAGAAAGTGGCAACCCTGGTTGAGATTAATGTCCCCAATGACGGCAGCCTGAACAGAACCGAAAGGGAAAAGGTGACCAAGTACCAAGGCCTCATGTATGATATGAAGAGAAACTGGAACCTCAGAGAGATCTCAATTATTCCAGTTATTATAGGAGCCACTGGGCTCATGAAAAAGAACTTTAAGAAATACCTGGCAAGTATACCTGGCGACCCAAGTGCAAGATAAATCCAAACAATTGCACTTAAGGGGACAGGTGGAATCCTGAAAAGAGCTCTTGGATGGAGTCTCTAAAGCGGGTGAATGTTTGGCATTGGAAAAGATGCCCCATCACCAGCTAATACTTTAAATAAAAGGTAAATGATCTAGTGATAGAACCATGTCATACTCCATAGATGGTACCAGAGAAGTATGGTAAAATCCATCTCCAACTCTGACGATAATCTGCCAAATAGCTAGAAATCAGTTAATTTTTAAAATATATTTCTGCAAAGATATATTTAAATAGAATTACATAAATTATATGGAAAAGAATAATACAATAATCTTTCTTACATACCTCATAATTACTTGCAGCTGATCAAATAACTTCAGACAATTGTTTATTTGGCCAATTTTTTGTGATCTTAAAACCACTGAAGACATTTTATTCTGTTTAACTCTGATATCCAAGGTTCCTTTTTCGCCTTGGATTCCTTTTGCCCTTGATCTTTAAGTCTTTCTAACTTATCTAGATGATATTTTTTAACTTGAAGCTTCATTGAACTCCGCAACAAGTTAAGAGATATTTCTGCGTTTATGTTGTTAAGCCCGAATGACGGATGTCTTCTCTTGGTGCTGCAAAAGGTTTTCTGCCAAGTCGCCTCCTTGCTACAAAAGGTATTGGTCTCTTAAAATTGTTTATAGTCGTTTTGATAGCATATCTTGAACATATTATTTTTTTAGTAATTACTTGTGATAACCTTTGGCTCTGTAGAAGTTGCATTTGTGCGGTCGTGCTTCTGAAAGTTCATCATTTTTAGTCATATTACTTATTTAGAACGATATTGAATAGACAATTGCTTTAAATTTAGGTTGAAACACAAGAAATATTGATTAAATTCTAATTTTATAAAACATAACATTTTATTAATTATACGTCATTTTTCAAAATACTAAGTAATTGAAATATATAAGTAAAAATTTAAACATATTAGCAAAATACATGATGAATGAAGTGATCAAGTCTAAACAAATTGATTAAATATGTTAGTGGTGCTTTATCCTTTTGGCCAAGGAGTATATATATATATATATATATATATATATATATATATATATATATATATATATATATATATATATATATATATAAATATATATATATATCCAACTTCACCGCAGGAAAGGGAAAACGGAATAATTTTTCTTCGGAAATATTTTATTTCTTACTTCGAAAAAATCCGAGTTGGGGAGGGATTCGAACCGTGCACATTGAGCAAGCGAGCAACCGCTTTGATCTCTAAAGGGCGATTTAATTGAGCTTAATGCCGTTGCTCGCTTGCTCAATGTGCACGGTTCGAATCCCACCCCAGCTCGGATTTTTTCGAAGTAAGAAATAAAATATTTCCGAAGAAAAATTATTCCGTTTTCTCTTTCTTGCGGTGAAGTTGGATTTATTTCACCATTCTCTCGCACTCATGAGAGATATATGCATATATATATATATATATATATATATATATATATATATATATATATATATATATATATATATATTAGTATAAATAGGAAGCAATTTTTCTATGCAAATTTTGTTGAAGGCCATTGTATATTTAGCCTTATTTTATTTTGTTTGGTAACTTGGTAACTTTCTATTCTCTTTATTATTTTCTTTTCTCCATCTTGTAGATAGTAAATTATTTCACCTAAGTTAATCTTTCTTTTTTCAAGTTACTGTATTTGTTAAAAAACAAACTTTAATTGCTGAGCTCTCGATCTTGCGCGATCATCTTCAAAGCAGATTTTGCTGTTATTTTCCTCCTTTACCGATGAAAGTATGGTGAGAATAGATTGAGTTACAAATTTCAAACTGGTGTAAAGGTGCCTTGTGTCTGTAGCGGACAAAAAGGTGTGTCGGTAAATAGACAAAAATAAAAGTGGTGAAGAGAGAAAGTAGTGTTAGGGAGTTGCAAAGAGATGCTAGGCGCCTGTTGGTCAGGCCTATTGCTTTCATTATTTAATTGTTTTGTGAGGTTTTTGTCGTAGAATAGACTCTCGATGATATACCATATATAACTATTCGTTGAGGGAATTATTCTAATATTTCGAGTGCGTGGTAATCTGATTGACCGAGATTATTTATCCTCAATATGCTTAAGAAGTGAAACTGAGCTCAAGGATAATAATATGGCTATCATTAATAAAATAGAGTTTTATTAATTAAACTATCAACAACACACAAAACGGAAAATGTTTACATAAACGGAGAATGGAAAGGGTCGTGGGAAATATCTGACCAATTCGAGGATTAAGATTAGGAGAGATTTAAAAAGGTAAACAAATGAAAATTAAAGAGATGGGATGGTTCGCTAAACCATTTAAAGCACAGGGTAGCGTTGATAAAAGGTTAGATAATTAAAGGTAATGCTCAGCTTACGTAATTACAAGGTTGGCGTGCAGAGGCAGACTATGCGAAGGAATCTTCGGTCCACTGGTGATTACCAGCAGGAGGGTTCTTGGGGGGGTTGTCCTTAGCGAAGGAGAAGGACTGTCTTCGAAGAGTGAGAGCGAAGTTGGGCTCAGAGGTACGAGCGATCTTTGTGACAGCAAATCGGGGATGTTCTAGATGAACAATGGAGGTTATCGTTGAAACCAATCGTTCTCTTGAAGAACGTTAAAAAGGGGGAGATTAAATTATCCTGACGTGATGTCTTGGGAATGAGAACCGTTTCTTGACGAACGGGCTTGAAGAACAATGGCTGTTCTAACGTTGTTCTCTTTCTGAACAACAGGGAGGGAGGGTGAGAACCGTCTCTTGTCAACGGGCTCAAAGAACAATGGCCGTTCTAACGTTTTTCTCTTTCTGAACAACAGGGAGGGAGGGTGAGAACCGTTTCTTGTTAACGGGCTCAAAGAACAATGGCTGTTCTAACGTTGTTCTCTTTCTGAAAAACAAGGCAGGAGGGCCTTATTGACTCGGCGTCTCGAAGGCACGAACATTGGCACTCAAGGGATATTGTCCTCTTATGGACAATAATGGTGGATCTCGAGGTGCACAAGGGAGAACCGATCGGCGTGATGCCTCGCGAAGATAATCTGGATCTGATCTGATCTGATTCAATCGGAAAAGCTTTGATATAAATAGTCGAAGCCATTTCCTTGGCGTAAGGGACAATTGAGTGGGAGGCTTCGGGGAAATGCCCCGGTCACGCCTGGGAAAATACCTTATCTGCCCATAAGCCGAACTCAATCTGGCGAGATCGACGTATGGGGCAAAACGGGGAAATGAACCTCCTTGATTAAATATTTGCTAAGGTGGGCGATAACGCGCTCTGCTTTCTCTCGCAGATGCACGTCGGTAGCCATGTGTTTCTAAACATGTGATAGCGGCTGAATTTAAGCGGCCTCAGACCATTCTATCACAGTTTTGTATTTATTTTGGTATAGTTTTTTATTATTATGGCGTTCAGGCCATTTGTCTTAACACTCTTAATATACTTTGGATGTGTTGTGTGCATTTTCTGTTGTTTTATAATAATTTACTTTCAAACTTGATGCTTAGTATTTTTATAATTATTTAATTTGTGTTGTGTGTGCTTATGTATTTTATGTTTCTTATTTCTTCCAGGCTTCTTTCTTCATGTCTTGTTTCGTTTTAAATTAGTCTTGTTTAGTATAGTTTTTTGGCAAGTTCGGAGCTTCTTTTCATAAATTGAAGTTTATTCAGTCATAATTAGTTTAAGGTCATATCCTTTGGCAATCAACACTTTTATCATGGGTAGAACGGCACTTTATCTCCGCCAGCCACTATGCTAGCGGAGCTTGGAAATCTGGAACGACTTACAGCTCTTCTGTTCTAGTTAATCATTCAAATGATTTCATCATTCATTTCTCGATTAACCAGTTCTTGCATTTTCCTTGTCCGTTTTTCAATGACAGTGTTAATGGGATTTAACTCCGCTTCCCTGTGCAGCTCTTCTTGGCGTCTTCTTTCTCGCCTGCGTGTACCCGTATTTAGGTACAAGCATTTATTTTGCACGAGTTGTAGTTTCCTCTTGTGTGTTCTTGAGACACAAGAGAGAATGTAAGCGGGATAGAGCAGCGTGGATCTTACAAGTGCATTGTAGATCTTATTCTTGTTGCTCTCACGGAGATTTCTAAACATGTATAGAGTTCCTACTGCATCCGAGGCTTTATAAATTATATCAGTGACGTGCTTCCTGTAGCCGGATGAAGTAATCTTCATTCTGAGTAGATTGCACTCCATGGTGTAGGGATAGCGTTTATCCTCCACCTTGAAATCAGAAAGCAGTCCCCTACCAATGGGTACTACTTTGAATATTTCTTTAGTCATTCGAATCTTCCATTGTGCCTCATAAATGTTTATCTTTCGATTTTTGCCGGACTCATGCGAGCTTGCATAGGCGCGTTCCTCCAAGGACAAGTGATTAGCTGTCTTAAATCATAGGCGTATTGAATGTTGAGGCAAGTAGAGTTCACAGAGCGGTGTAATTCGAGGAGAGAGTGGGGGATAGACACCGCTTTGAATGAGACCTGGAGTTAGTGGAAGCGTTGGTCCGTCCGTTCATCCTAAACTGATAACGCCGCTCTCTCCATGACGTAGTAACAGAGAGAGCTTTCTAAGTTTTCACTTAGGCCCAGCCGTAGGATCTTGTTCTGCATTCTCCGCTTCCACACCTTATAAAATGCCTTTGATTCTTCCCAACAAGCTTTTCCGTGATTGAATTTATCGCCATTTCCGTACTTCGCTTTCAACTAAACCAGAACTGATACGGTTTCTAGAGGGAGTTCTTCCCCAGGTGAGACACCAGTCTTTGATTGAGGATCTTCTCGAAGAGCTTTCCGCCAAATTCCAGAAGTAAAATTGGCAGGTAGCTCTCTCTCTCTCTCTCTCTCTCTCTCTCTCTCTCTCTCTCTCTCTCTCTCTCTCTCTCTCTCTCTCTCTCTCTCTCTCTCTCTCTCTCTCTCTCTCTCTCTCTCTCTCTCTCTCTCTCTCTCTCTCTCTCTCTCTCTAAACCAGAGGGAGAGGTGACGCCCCCTTGTCGCGGGAAGAGAGCTTATGTGGACCTTTGACTTTTCGAGCTATGTCGGCGGGGGTACCTCTTCTGGGTACCCCTGGCAGGGCTTCCCTTGTCGATTTGGTCGGAAACGAGGTTCCAGACTAAGTGCGTCATCTTTTCTTTTTTCTACTCTATCCTTCTCTTTTTTTACTTTTTTTTTTTTTACTTTTATCTTACTTCCCACTTATACAAAAAAAAAAGAAAAAAAAAAGCCTACTCCTATCATGTCACTCTTTCCCTTTTTTCCCTCTATCTACATATAAGGACCTGGCAGCTACCTCACGCGTCAGAAGAGAGGCTTTGGAACCTCTATAAACAACGCCAATCGACGCTCACTGGTTGCGAGAGACTAGGACTAGAGGGGTCCTAGGCGTTGGGGCACGATGAATGGGATGAGGGTAGTGCCCCGTTAACCCCTTCCCTGGCGCGTAATTATTGACCGTTCCCAGTGCCCGTTGACGGGTGCCTCTGGTAGCATCGGTCCGAGGTGACGGCCCTTTGTTCCCAGGTTGGTTGCCAGGCCAATAAAAAGCCTTGGGTCGAGTTCCTTGGTGTGGCGGGATATTCATTGAACGCTACTCCGAGATCCTAGCCGTTGTGAAGGGAACTAGTAGGAGTTTATAAGGGGTGTGCTTCGTTGTTGTTCACCTGTTGAGAAATCGATGGCCCCTTCGGGGACCGTCTGTGCTGCTTGGTTGGGAGCCACGGCACGCCGAGGCTTGACGACTCGGTCGGACGAACAGCAGCACATGGAGCGTGCCTTCTGAAAGATCCGAAACGTCTCCGATCGATAGGCGGGAGCGACTCACGCGGGGAGAACTCACCAACCCCCTTTTTTCTATTGATTGGTCACAAAGTTTTGAAAGAGAGAAAGTGTTTAAAATGACAGGGAAAAAAGGTCCAGCTGCACTTAAATATACATGTGCGATATGCCAGAAGGATAAGTGGTGCGTGGACTTCCCGGAAGGATGTTTTTCGAAATGCCACCCGGGAAGTATATGCACCGATTGCATCCTTAAAGGAGAGATCCGAGAGGCAGTGGCATGCTGCAATGAACTCAAGGATCTCTTCACAGCCTCTGAAGAAAAATCTAGGGCGCTGGAAAATAAACTGCAGACCCTAGAAACGCAGCACGCGCTTCAGATTCGGCGTCTCGAGGAAAAGATCCTAGAGCTAGCCTCTAAACTAGAGGCCCAGTCGGCTCAAGCTCGAGACGAAAGTCCCACTGACTTGGGTGGTTCCGCCGATGTGACTCCAGCCCAAGGAGGTGAAACTGCATTGGCAGTCCCACTTCTGCCATGCGGAGCCAATGAGAAGAAGAAAAAGAAAAAGAAGAAAAAGGACCATAATGCAGCTCACCCCAGTGTAGAGGATTCGAGCGCTACTGGTGCGCATGGGAAAGTGGCAAGAGAAGAAGAGAAAAGAGAAACGGAAGAAGAGAAAAGAGAAACGGAAGAAGAGAAGAAAAATAAGATGAGGAAGAAAAAAAAGAAAAATGCAGAGATACAAGAGGATAGCGGCAAATCGCTTCCGAGAGGAAAGAATAAGTCGCCTGCTGACAAATGTGCAAGAGTCACCCTTATTGGTGATTCTCAAGCACGGGGCTTGCAGTCCCTGCTAGCGGCCCGCCTTCGCACTAGTGTGAAGGTAAGCTGCCTGCCAGGATGTGGTAACCACCACATCAGAGTAGAGGCTGAGAAATCACAGATTTCTGAGAGCTCAGTCGTTGCTCTGATGGTCAGTGGAAACGACCTGTACCTGAGAGGAGGTAGGGTAGGCCCTACAGATAAAATCCTCCACACGGTCATGGGTGCCGTGGACGACTGTGGGCTGAAAACCCGCAAGCGTGTGGTAGTCGGGATGCTCCCGAGGAGAGGTCCAACACGGACCGCTCACTCGATGAATGTGTCTCTAAACCGGCGCCTGGCAGATTTGTGTACGGCAGAGGGGGTCTTTTTTGTGGACCCGTACCGCACCTTTTATGGTAGAAATGATCTCTACCAAAGGGATGGGGTACATCTTTCCTTTAAAGGAAAGGCCTTTCTGTCGAACATGATCCAGAATGTCGTAGAGAGGACCGAAAGGAGTATCCGGCCCAGAGTGAGGGCGGACGTACGCCAGTACGCCCGTGTCACTCCAGGAACGACCTTCTCAGAGGTCGCAAAAAGGGGTGCCTCGCCAACAAAGAAGCCGGGAAACGGAAGAGCATAGGGAGTCCTACAGTCGGGGACTCCCTGAAAGTTCTTCTGTTCAATGCGAGGTCAATCAGGAACAAGTTTCCTGAGCTCCGTGGCCTCGTAGCGACGGAAGAACCCGAAATGGTAGCCATAACAGAATCGTGGATAAAAACCTCAAACCGAGACTTTGAAGGCGAATTCACGGTTCCTGGCTACCAACTCTTCCACAAAGATAGAGAAGACAGAGAGGGTGGCGGTGTAATGTTGTATGTCAAGGATACAATCAAATCTACGAACTCCAACATTATATCCGATCACGAGCTCCTAGGCGTTGACCTAGAGATAGGTCCTGTCAGATACAGGACCCTGGTGCTTTACAGACCCCCTTCCCAACCCGTTGAGAAGGACAGGGAACTGTACCAGCTGCTGGGTGAGCTTGTTCAAGGCAGAGTGTGCATCGTTATGGGCGACTTCAACAGACAAGTTGACTGGGAAACCAGAGCAGCCTGTGGCGATAGCGCGCTACTCCTGGAGTTCGCCAACAACGAGTTCCTCACTCAATGGGTCAGAGAACCGACGAGAGGAGACAATATCCTCGACTTGGTCTTCACCTCTGAGGATGATATCGTTGATGATGTCTCTGCAGGCGAAGAGCTCGGTGGCAGTGATCACCAGCTAGTTAGATTTACCGTCAAGATCCCGAAGGTAAGGTCTGTTGCCAGTCAATCAAGGAAACTTGACTTGAGAAGAGCAGACTTTGCACGCCTTCGTGCTGGGCTGACTGATGTAAGGCTAGCGGTATGCGAAGAGGTTGAGGATTCGTGGAACAATTTCAAAAATAAATTCATGAGTCTTCAATCAAGTTGCATCCCTCTAAAATGCCTCCGTCGGTCTTCTGTTCAACCAAAGTGGTTTAATCGAGAAATCGGCCAACTGCTTAGGGAAAAGAGAAATGCGTACCGGCGATCGAAGATCTCGGGTGCCTTTGACGAGTACCGGAGGCTAGCCAGGAGAGTGAAGTCCGGCATAAGGGCGGCTAAGCGTACTGAGGAACTCCGAGTGGCGAGACTCTGCAAGGAGAATCCCAAGGAGTTCTTCGGCTATGTAAATAGCCGTAAACCAATCCATCGTAGGATTGGGCCCCTAGTGGACGAGGAGGGTGCATTAACTCAGTCAGATGCAGAAAATGCTAACCTTCTCAATGACTACTTCTCCTCAGTGTTTACTAAAGAGTGTGGTCCCATCCCCCAGCCCACGGATTCCTACTCGGGGGAAAAGCTGGAGGCAATGGACTTCACCGAAGGAGAAATAAAGAAAAAGATCGCTGACCTAAAGACGAATAAGTCCCCTGGACCGGACGGGTTTCTACCCAAGGTGTTGAAGGAAGTGTGCGATGAAGTATCACGACATATGTGCGCTATCTTTAACATGTCAATCCGGCCCGGATGCGTTCCTAGAGACTGGCGTGAGGCGGAGGTGACTCCGATCTTCAAGAAAGGATCCTCCAGCCATCCGTCAAACTACCGACCTATCAGTCTGACTTCGATAGTCGGTAAACTCATGGAAAGCATGATGGTGGAGAAAATAACGTCGTATTTAGAGTCAAACCTGCTACTGAGGAGTTCCCAGCACGGCTTCCGAAGGCAACGGTCATGCCTGACGAACCTTGTGGAATTCTTCCACTTCGTGTTCAGTGAGCACGATCGGGACAAGGCGGTGGATGTGGTTTACTTAGACTTTCAGAAAGCCTTTGATAAGGTACCACACCGCCGCCTTCTCCGGAAAGTGCGAGCGCTGGGCATAGACGGAAAAGTAGCCGGCTGGATCGAGAACTGGCTAAGTGGCAGACGGCAACGGGTGGTGGTGAATGGACAGGCTTCTGAGTGGGTGCCCGTTACTAGCGGAGTGCCTCAAGGTTCTGTCCTGGGACCACTACTATTCATCATCTACGTCAACGACATGGACGGTGACATGGTTGCCAAGATTTCCAAATTTGCCGACGATACCAAGCTTGGTATGAACGTTGCAAAGGATGGAAATACTGCCCGCCTGCAGGAAGACCTTGGGAAGATTGGGGAGTGGTCGGACACGTGGCAAATGCCGTTCAACGTGAACAAGTGCAAAGTAATGCATATCGGCCACAGAAATCCCCAATCTCATTATATCCTTAAGGGCACTGCTCTCGAATCGAGTGACACTGAGAAGGACTTGGGTGTTACTGTCACTAGCGACCTCAAGTTCTCGAAACAGTGCATTGAGGCAGAGAAGAAAGCCCAAAGGATGTTAGGCTACATAAAGCGCCAGTTTGGATACCGTAACAGGGAGATAGTACTTTGCCTGTACAACTCCCTAGTTCGGCCGCACCTGGAGTATGCCGTACAATTTTGGAGTCCTTCGTTTCGAAAGGACATCGCAAGGTTGGAACGCGTACAAGCCAGGGCAACCAAACTGATTCCCTCTATCCGACATAAAAGTTATGAGGATAGACTAAGGGAATTAGATCTGTTCTCGTTGGAAACCCGTAGACTGCGTGGTCAGCTCATCGAAGTTTTCAAAATACTTCGAGGGTTCGACAATGTTGACTACCGGGATATTTTCACACTGAGTGAGAACAGAACGCGCAATCACGGCTTCAAACTTGAACTGAAGCGTTACAACCGCAATCTGTGTGGAAACTTTTTCACCTACAGTATCTGCGGTAAGTGGAACGCACTTCCAGTGGAAGTTGTCAACAGTGAATCTGTTGACCAGTTCAAGTCAAGACTAGACAAAGTCTTGAAAAGTGGCCGTTTAGGGACGCAAAACAATTGAGCAGCCATGTGCCCGCTCAATTGCTAGTCCAAAGGTACCCTCTTTGAATGGACTGTAAGGTCTCCTAGGGTACTTACTTTCCTTGTTACTCCTTGTTACTCTCTCTCTCTCTCTTTTCTCTCTCTCTCTCTCTTTCTTTCTCTTCCTCTCTTATGCCGTCGCTCCCGCCTTTCTCAAATATATTAAGGGCTCTACTGCCTGTGTGTTTATAACTTTACTAATAGTGAGGTTTTTATCTCCTTGTTAGTTTATACAGAATTTCCTCTTAGTGACCCGTCAAGTGTTTTCTAGTGCATATTCGGTTATAGTGCATATTCGTTTATAGTGCATATTCGGTTATAGTGACCTCGTGACAAAAGAACAGCTAAGTTATCTCTATTTTATCCTTATAGAATTTTTCTTCTTCTTTTTCTCCTTTTTTATTAATATTTCGTTGTTACTTATTGTTTCCCTTCTTTATTTAATTGAACTCAGCTTATCCAAGTTGCTTAAATTTGTTTTCAGTTGTCTTTCCGTGTATATTTTCCATTGGCTCCATCTCTAGTTTGACAGATTTACGAGCTTCATCCTGTTTACTTCGAGATTTCAAGTCCGACTCCTGCTTCACATTCCTCTCTGTACAACGTTTGTACACACATCGTACAGACGCGCACGCACGAACACCTACATTCTCGCGAGCTCAAACACACTCACATATGTAAGTAGGAAAATACGAAGCACACGCGCGCACACAAACTCACTGTTTCGCAAGCCTATCCCTTCTTCGAGAGTCAAAAGAAAGTAATCATAATCTTATTTTGTGTGTTTTCTCAGCTTTCCTTTTCCTTTAGTAACTATCTAAAACATGCCTCCAATAAGGATTGCCTGCCCAGGGTGTAGTAAGAAATATTATCCAGAGTGGTTCCTCAGACATCCACGCCATGATGCCACTTGTTACATGTGTATAAACAGCAAAAAGTTTGCTTTTCTCGAAAACCTCATTGAAGAGAATAGGAAAGAGACTGAGGCTCTTAAAGTAGAAAACTGCCATCTAAAGGAAGAAGTGATCCACCTTAAAGAAGAAGTAAGTAAACTCAGCAATAAAGTAACAAATGAGGCTTATACCAACCAGGGTTTTCGGGAAGTTAGAAATAATTCAAAAAAGGTAAGGAGAGTGGATAACCCCCCAACAATCACTCTGACGAACTGGTTCGCTGCTATAGGTGAGGCAAGCTCCTTAAGGGTAAAGTCGCATAACGGAGAAAAGCAGGTTAGGAAATCCAGCAGCAATGAAGGTAACACCTATGTCTTGTCTGACTCACTTTTAAGGGGTCAGGGTGTAGCATTTGCCATGGAAAGGAAGAACAGAATGGTCAAGGTAATACCAGGTGGTACTTTAGACATAATTACTGAAGACCTTAAGAAAGAAAAAGTCCCCAGGAGTTCATGCTTACTAGTTAACGTGGGTAGTAACGATGCATATGACGGTGGTAAAGCCACAAGTAGGGAAATACTAGCCAAGTATAACAACCTAATAAAAGAAATGAGATCCAAGACAAATAAATGCATAGTTAATGGAATACTGCCACGTATGAGAGCCAACAATCACTACAGTAACATCAGAGCTCTAGGAATCAATGAATCTCTAAAAGAAATGTGTGAGAAAGAACATGTATTATATAACGACACATGGAGTAGCTTCCATAATAAGCCTTGGCTAACAAACAGAGATGGTATTCATTTGTCACAAGCAGGAGTACAGTTAATGAGTAAATTACTAAACAACGCTGTATATAATATACATAAGAGATGCTAGAGTCAAACAAATCATCCTCCCACACCTGCCACAGAACGAATTTCCCCTGCCTCACCTAACCAAAGGCACAGGGTAGGGACCCCCTCAACCCTAGCTAACCCAACCTTGATGCCAATACGCCCTCTCAAGCCACACCTCCAAACCCATTTAATTTCCATGTAACTCCTCGCCCTACCGACAACCCATTTAATTTCCATGTCACTCCTCGCCCTGTTGCAAATCCCTTTAATCCTCGTGGCTACGCTCAAGTAGCTGCCTTCCTTCCCCGATCCCCGGCGGCCCTAACCCCCACCAACACCCACAGACAAGGAAACTAATGAATAGTCTAACCTCCTCACCTTCAAAAGAAATCAGTAAAATCAAAATAATAACTTTTAATGCACGTAGCCTTAGAAAACATATTACAGAACTTAAATGTCTAATAGCAACGGAAGAGGTTGACATCATAGCCATAACTGAGTCCCATCTACAATTTGGTATAAAAGACTTAATATGTGAATACATGCTAGAAGGCTATAGATTATTTTACAAAAACAGGGCCAATGGAAGGCATGGAGGAGGAGTGGGACTATATATAAGATCAGAATTAAAAGTAACTGAGGTAGAACTTACAAATAATGAAGTGGAGCTGATCTGTGTTAAACTACATTTACGAGATTTTAAAATAAACATAAGCACTGTTTACCGTCGCCCAAATACTACCGTTAATGAGGATCTGGAAATATATAGAATCTTACAAGAAACATTACACGAGGAAGAAGCTAGCTCGGAATTCTTGGCAGAAAGTACCTCGTATCAGGCATCTTACCAACTGGTAAAGGAGGAAAATATTTAGGCAATTTTTGCCTACGCCTCCGAAAAATTTGGTTCCTATTTTTAGGACCAAATATTCCAAAAAACGTTATTATCCTCGTGTCACGTCCAACCCCATCATCATTCACTCACTAACCATCATCACCCCCTTTATTTTCAGCGGCCCAACTTAAGCGGATGACTGCTTAAGTCCTCGGCCCTCCTCCCCGCGTGAACCGCCGTCAGATGTGAAGTGAAATTGCCATTCATGTTTCGTCCCAACTATGTCAGGCAGTTGCTTGGCCATAATTGGGGGCATTGGAGGAAGCTGGTTTGAGGAGTAGCCCACAGTAGAGAACAATGTCAGAAACATTCCGGACAAGGGACGGACTGCGACCTTCGGTGCCTAAATACGGCGGAGGCCCCTCCCAGGATCATAGAGGGTGAAAACCGTCTCTATGCTATGTTGGGGAGCAGTCGCGATTTAAAACCCTCGGGGGGGCGGCGTTGTCAATAAGTCCGCCATACAATCACACCCCTGAGAGGATCCCACCCGGACTCATCTCATTCATCATCATCCTTCACCTAAAAGGCAATTTTCATTTCCATCCAGGCGACCGGCGAACGTGGGGGGGGCCTCTTTTCGTCCCCAAGGAAAAACCTGAAATCAACATAAGAAGTAAAACGTAAAAAATTTTTAAAACCGAAAAATACACACACACACACACACACATACACACATAAGAAGTCCTTCAGTGCCACCCATCAAGAGGCACTTGTGAAGAAGACTTGCACCCCCCAGCGAGGGGCTGCAAGTGCAAGTCCAACAATGGCTTCCCACCCAGCCACCAGAGTCCCATTGAGGACAATTGCTGGGCAGACGAAGCCAGACCGAGGAACGGTGTTCTCTCAGATTTTCGGGAAGCTCAATGTAGCCATCCCGAGACTAATTGACACCCCCGTCGGCTACTCCGCTGTCTGCGAAAGAGAGGCAGACGTGGAGCCCCTGACCAAGGAGGAAGGTCGAAAAGCTTTGGAGGAAATAGGCCTCCAGCCTAGCACTCCCCCCCAGATTCAGGCGCACCGAAGCATCGTGTGCCGGCAATTAGACCCCTGGATAGGCCAACACTCCAGCCTGGAGATAAAGGAGGAGATCCAGAGGAATCAGACATGGGCCAGCGTGGTGGAAGTGGTAAAGTTCCGTAACAAACGGGACAACACCGACCACCAGCATGTCTTCAAAGTAATCTTTGCAGACACGCAGATGGCTCAGAAGGCAAAAGAGAGAGGCCTATTGGTGTTCAACGCCAAAATCAGCGCGGACCAGATGGAAAGGGAGGAATTTACTCCCATCCAAATCTGCTTCCGCTGCTACAAGTTGGAGCACCACACTACGAAGGACTGCAAGGAGACGAACAGTACTTGCTCCAGATGCAGTGGATCAGGCCATGGATGGAGGGAGTGCAAGGCGGCAAAAGAGAAATGCCCAAACTGCGGCCTTAACCATGGGGCGATGGCGATGTCCTGCCCCCAAAGAAAAGAGATTGTGAGGCAGAAAAAGCTGGTAGACCAAAAGAAAGCCAGCACCTCATACGCCCAAGCCACGAAGAGAACCCCAAACACTACAGAGACCCCACAACATCAGACAAAACAGTACCTCAAGCTCGAGAATGAAAACTCGACGAAGATTTTAACGTGCATACTCTTTGCGCACGTTAATAATCTTACAAGTCCGGGGACTTTTTCAAAAACCCTCAATCTCATGCTCAAAAAGAACGGCATGGAGGAGATGTGGTTTCCCGATGACCCACCTTCGGGAGACGTGCTGAGACTCCAATTTGGTTCTGACAGAGCAACAGAGGCCCCAGCAACCCCGTTCCCCAAAGAGAAGATCGTGGAGGAAGCAAAAACAAAGGAAAGCTCATCAAACACGAAGACCAGCACGTCCCGGCTGGAACCCCGTCTAGAAGCGGCAAAGAGACGCGAGAAGAAGGAGAAAAAAAGCTGCAAGGAAGCTGAAAGAAGCCGAGGGAAACCTGTCCAGCGGAGCTTCCTCGGACTCTGAAGCGGACGAAGCAGTGAGCAGGGCGACCAAAAGCCCTGTGAGCTCCAGAGGTAGGTCGAAGACCTCGAAGCGTACATACAAGTACGACGGAGAGGAGATCGACCTCAGAATCGTCTCAAACGAGCAGATCCCCCACCCAGAAAAACTCTCCCCCATGGAAATCCTTAAGGGAATCCAACAAGGGAGTATAAAATGGGTCTACGCCGCGAGCTTACAGGAAAAAGAAGTAGAAGAGGCACTGCATGAAGGCGCAGTGAAAATCTACAAAGACTCTTGTATTGCCCTAAACAATCAAGAGTTTAAGGAAATACGCAACGGGAGATTCCAAACATAAGAACAACAAGAAGTACACTAAAACACATAACATCTCAGACTGGAAAACACTAACAACGCCTTGAAAATACTTACTCTGAATGTGGATGGATGGAAGGGAAAATCCATTGTTTACGGCAACATCTTCCGTACAGTGGACCCAGACATCATCCTCATATCGGAGCATGGTATAGACACAACCACAGACAACATAAAAATACACAATTACAATGTTATACAGAAAAATCACACCCAAGAACGATACGATGGCGCAGCCATCGCTATCAGAAAAAACATCAAGTACAGAACATTGCCGGACTTAGATGAATCATTCGTGGCAGTCGAAATCCCGACCCTGGTTGGTGGCCTAACTGTGGTGGCAGCCTACCAGCCACCCAGGCGACAGTACCTACCGATCAACAACTTCTTCACCCTGTTCGGGCACAAAAGGCTAGCGCTGCTAGGCGGGGACCTAAACGCCCGCTGCCGTGCATCTGGCTACAGGTGCGCTGACCAAAGGGGACGAAATCTGGAACTACTATTCGACAGAAATAGAGTCCAGAGAGTAGGACCTGACTTCCCAACTTATATAACAGACTGTTCGGCGACAAAACCGGACATTGTGTTAGTGAGCCCGGAATTCCCCTTTAACATCGCCAACGAACCTTGCCCAGTAGTCCCGAGCGACCACGTCCCAATTATCACCAACATTTCGCTTGCGCCAATGCTCAGGCCCGTCCCACATAGGAAAAGTTATGCGAAAGCTAACTGGGAGCAGTACAGAGAGATGCTCAGCGCCTATCACCCAGCTGACCTGGAGGACGCAAATCTGGAGGAAATTGATGAGGAGATTGAGAACATCACCAATCGCCTCATTCAAGCTGACGAAAGATGCGTCCCCAGGATCTCGTACAAAATGCTCCCGCAACCTAGGTGGACGGATGAAATGAGGGACATCGCTAGGGAACACAGGGAAATTTATGAAGAAGTCGGTAGGACAGGCCCGACCCGGGAAAAGAAAGCCCGAATGAGACGACTGAGCGAGGCTATGAAAAACACAATCCTCGAGAAACAGAAAGACATCTGGGATGATATCATTGGCAGACTAGACCGGGAGACTAATCCTGTACGTTTTTGGAATAGCATCCGAAGACTTAGGGGATTGCCTCCCAGGCCTGGGATTAAAATCAAAGATGGCGACATATTCATAGAAGATCCGGATACCCTAGAAAGAAAATTCAGGGACCACTGGAAAGAGGTCTTTGCGATCTCACCTGAGGAGAACGACGATTTCGACCAGGACTTCGAAGACCAACTGCTCGACGACCTCGGAACGATGATACATAGGACCCACCCACAACCGCAAGTGTCTAGAGAGAGAGAGATGGTTGACCACGGACGCCCAATCACTGTTGAAGAGACGATTAACACCATCAAGTCCTTCAAACAGAGGGCGCCAGGATGGTCTGGGCTCACTAAAAACAACCTAGTGAATGCCCCTAGGCAAATTATTCAGGGAATGGTCAACATCATGAACGCCTCCCTGAATACAGGCTACTTCCCAGACGGGTATAAGATGGCAAAAATCATCTTTATCCCGAAAGGGAACAAGCCCCCAGACCGAGTGGCCAACTACCGCCCAATCTCTCTCCTAGAAGTACCAGGCAAGATCTTCGAGAAGATTATAGCCAATAGGCTACAAAATCAACTCGACGAGTTAGGAGCACACAACCCGGCACAACATGGGTTTAGACCAAAACGGGGCACTGAAACTGCCCTGGCGCTCCTAACAGAAAAGATCGCGCAATGCCGTGCAAAGGGTCACTACGTAGACATCGTGATGAGGGATGTGCAGAAGGCCTTCGACAAGGTTTGGCTGAGTGGACTGCAATACAAGATCCTAAGTCTCCAGCTAAACCCGGTCCTGGAAAGGATTCTTTGTGACTTCATCATGGACAGAAGGGCGCGTATCATGATAGAAGATCACAAGGGTCCTGAATTCGAACTTAAAGCGGGCGTTCCCCAGGGGAGCTGCCTGAGTCCCTTGCTTTACCTGGTCTTTACCATCGACCTCCCTACTCCAATCCACGGGGACACGATGTACCTGCAATACGCAGATGACATCACTCAGATCGTCCCCTGTAGGGAAAGGAAAGCAAGGAGCCAGGCAAACAACACCATCGCGGAGATCTCGAACATCAACAACTTCGAGAAAAAGTGGAAAATCCGGACAAACAGGGAGAAATTCACAATTCTCCCGCTGGGCCGTGAGTTGACGTGGCCCATCATGATTGATGGGAGGAGATACGGTTACTCCGCCGTAGGCAACATTCTGGGCCTAAAAATCTCCGACCGCGGATACTCGAAGCACTACACGGTGAGGCGGAATATGGCGAGGAGAGAAATCTCTAAGCTATACAGGTTCAGAGAACTCAGCTCGGCGAACATCAGGAAATTATACCTGTCGTTCATCCGGGCTAAGCTTATCTACCCCGCAGTAGTGACTCAAACGGCCAGCAAAACATCTATGAAAAGGCTCCAGCGAGTACAGAACTCTGCGTCCCTCTTCATGAACAAATGCAGAAGAAGGGATCAACTTCGGCAGAGGGACCTGCACCGCAGGCAGAAACTGGAGCCGATAAATGTCGCTACCCAAAAATTGGCCAAGAAAGTCTGGTCCACAATGGCCAATGATATCCTACCAGAGTCACGAAGAACTGGACGCAGAATCAACATCCCTGCCAGGTTGCACGGGGAAGTCGGTCGTAACCGGCGATTCCCGAGCACCAGAGTCTGTTCGGAGGAAAACATAATACCAATATACACCTAAAAACACAAAACACCAGAAACACACAACATGGTGACACAAAAATCGAATCATAAAACTAACGAAGATCATTGACACGAAGTACACACACATAACTGCAAGCTTACAAAGGCTTGAAAGCTCAAGTACACAGTTTAAATATCACAGACAAACAAAGAACAAATACAATGAAGAACAACAAGAAGAACACGCACAGAACGAAAACATAAGAACATAACAACACCCAAACAAAGGAAAAATAAATAAAAAATGGAAGCAAGCTAACGATGCCCCTAAAACAAGGGCACCCCCCCCCCACTTCACCAACTTTTTTACCTTCTACTATCTTTTCACATAGAGTGATTATTATACCATCACGAGGAAGAAGGCAGCAGAATTTCATATAAAAAATCGACGCTGAAGACATCTCACTTTAGATAAAGGAGGAAACGGTTGAGGTAAGGGAGGCTCAAAACGCCAAGTGTTTTTGCCTCATCAACCCTACGGGGAGAATTCGATAAAGAATTTTAAACCGGCACCAAGAAGACTTGATGTCGTGCTACCCCCCCCCCCTCCCGCTACGGAGTCACGAAGCTGAAATGAACTGATCTGCCACTCATCTAGTCTCGCCACAACTATGTCGGTCCACTTTGATAGACATAATTGGGGACGTAAAGGAAAGCAGGTTTGAGGATTAGCCCACTGTGGAACTCTACGGAAGAGACCGCCCGGTTACGAGGCGATGCTGAAAGCTTAGGGGAAGAGTTCGCTCTAATCTTTAAGCGTAGCTTCCGGCCAAGACCGCAGGGGGACACACAACCGTCCCTGTGTAAGTAGGAAACAGCATTGATATCCAAACCCCAGATGGGGCGGCACCCCTGGTGGTGGTAGTTGATTCTATCACCGCCCATCATCAAGTCCGCCACTCATCACCCATCTGAGGGGCCTCGCCCGGGTCCACCCTCCATCATTCATCCCCCCCATTTGGCAGTTCAGTTCACGTAAGCTTAGCGATGAAGTAGAGGGAGTCCCACACAACAACAAATAATCCAAGAAGAGAAGGAGCACCATTCTGTGGAAATACCAACCACCCACATCGAGAGCGGACTGAGAAGAACAAATATCTGGACTGAAGGGCCACTCTTGAGAAGAGATGGCCCAGGACCACACGACCAGGATCCCTCTGCGGGTTGTCGACGGGCAGCCCAAGCCCAGCAGAGAGTCCACTTTTGAGGCCGTGTACGGAGCACTGGGCATAGCCATGGTTAGGCTGCTGGATATCCCCTCAGGTTATATCGCCATATGCAAGAAAGAGAAGGATATCGAGGAAATAACCAAAGAAAGGGCAGTAGAAGCGCTGCGAGCCATTGGACTGCAGCCAGCAGTACCCCCCCCCCCCCAGATCCTAGCCCACAGGAGCGTGGTATGTCGTCGAATCGACCCATGGATTGGGCAGCATACCGCGGAGGAGATCCGTGTAGAGATAGAGCTTCGGCAAGCCTGGGCCAAGGTAGCCGAAGTTATTAAGTTCATCAACAGAAGGGATGGTGGTGAATACACGCATGTGTTCAAGGTGGTCTTCACGGAGACTACCATGGCACATAAGGCTAAAAAACAAGGACTGCTAATGTTCAATGCCAAGATCAGTGGAGAGCAAGTAGAAAAGGGAGAATACACTACAGTCCAGTTCTGTTTTAAATGCTATCGGATGGAATCTCACGCCACTAAAGACTGCAAGGAGCAGCAAGAATCTTGTTCCAAATGCAGCCAGCAGGGCCACAATTGGCGCAACTGTGACAGCAACACAGTGAAGTGCATAAGCTGTGGGCAAGGTCATAGGACTATGGCCATGTCATGCCCCGCCAAAAAGGAGATTATGAGAAAGAAGCAGGAAGCCAAGAAAAACGAGGAGACGCGTAGAGCGAACACGTCCTACGCCCAGGCAGCTAAGGCGGCCATCTCTGAGGTGGACGCCAAGAAAACCTTTCTTAAAATCGAGAACGAGAGCTCTACTAAAATAATGACATGCATCCTTCATGCACACGTCATGAACTTGGCTCATCCGGGCACATTTGCAACGGTTCTAAATCAAATGTTAGCGAAGAACGGTATGGAACAAATGTGGTTCCCTACAACCCCCCCTCAGGGGACGTGCTGCATCTGCAGATGACCCCGAAGGAACAGAAATCTGCAACTACAACACCCACTGATACCGTAAAGAAATCGAACAAGAAAGCACGTAAGGTAGCAGTCGAGGCGACAACTCCTGCTCCCACTCATGGCAAAACAGAATCGGCGACAGACAACTCTGACAATAGCAGTTCTTCGTAATCCTCAGATTCCTCAGACACGGAAACACCCAAACCCCAGGATAAGAAGGAACAGAAGAAGAGAGTGAAGAAGATAAGGGCGAATTATATTAACCTAAGAATATACGCCTGTGAACAATTCCCCTTCCCGGAGGAGATGGAAACTAGGAGTATATTCCAGGGTATAAGGTCAAAAATCTACAAATGGGAATATGACTCAGAGGTAGATCCCGAAAAAGTGGAGGAGGCCCTGCTCGCGCAAAATGTGATTCTACATCACAGCACATGCGAGCAAATCTCGAACGTTGAGTTTAGGAAGAAGAAGAACGGGAGAAAAAAGAACATCACCCAGAAGCACTAAACGACAGTAGATGGAGAGAGTAAGCAACAGAATGAGGATTCTGACACTCAACGTGAATGGATGGGAGGAGAAAGCCACGGCATATGGTAACATTTTCCGTGTGCTCGACCCCGACATCATTCTCATCACAGAGCACGGTATCGACACTACAGCTGGTTGCATTAAAATACCGGGCTACAGAGTGATCATGAAGAACCATTCCCAGGAAAGATTTGATGGTGCTGCAATAGCTGTCAAGAGGAACATCTCCTTTAAACAACTTCCAGAACTCGATGAGTCCTTCGTGGCAATCGAGGTACACACCCTGGTAGAAGACCTCGTGATAGCTGCAGCATATCAACCTCCTCGACGAGCATATCTCCCGTTGTGAAACTTATACACACTGTTCGGGCACCGCAGAATGGCATTCTTAGGGGGAGACCTCAATGCCAGATGCCGTGCGGCGGGCTATGGTAGCACCAACGATAGAGGCCGAAACTTGGAATTGATTATGGGAAGAAGAAACATTCAAAGGATAGGGCCGGATTTTCTGACCTATATCACTTCCAGATCAGCAACTAAGCCTGACATAATCTTAACAAGTGAAGGCTTCCCTTTCAACTACCATAGTGAGCCAGGCCCGGTAGTCCCTAGTGATCACATAGCGATTCTCACAACAATATCTCTCGCACCAATCCAGCTCCCAGCCCCTCTCCGGAAAAATTACGCCATGGCCATCTGGGTTCGTTACAAGCAACGACTCAGTGACTATGCGCCAGCTGACCTCAGCACGGCGTCGTTAGAGGAGATTGACAGGGAGTTGGAGAAAATAACAACGTCCATACTAAACGTGGACCGCGAGAACATACCCGTTACAGGGTATAAAACACCTCCTCAGCCCAGATGGACAGAGGAGATGAGAGATATCGCTCGCGTTCACAGGGAAGTGTTCGAAGAAGTACGACGGGAGGGTCCCAGCCGGGAAAGGAGCTTGCTGCTTCGACGCCTAAGCTCAGAGCTTAGAGAGGCTATCAACCTCCAACAGGGAGAAATATGGAACAACTTGATAGCCAAAGTCGACAGAGAACTTAGCCCGGCCAAGTTCTGGCGCCAAGTCAGGAACTTAAAGGGACTTACACCAAGACTCAAGGCTCGGATGAAGGAGAACGGAGACTACATTGAGAACCCAGTGGTTCTCGAGGATATGTTCAGGAACTTCTGGAAAAACGTATTCAGGATTACACCCGAGAAAAACGTTGAGTTCGACCAGGAATTTGAAGGCCAACTGATTGAACAACTAAATCAGGAAATGCATCGCACACACCCACTACAGCAAGTCAACAAAGGCAGGAAGATGGCGGGTCATGGACGTCCCATCACATCAGAGGACGTCATGGCCACTGTAAAAGCCTTTCGACAAAAGGCACCAGGCTGGACGGGTATCACCAGAAACAACTTGGTTAACGCCCCACAGCAGATCATTCAGGGAATCGTTAATATCTACAACGCTTCCCTGAACACGGGCTACTTCCCGGAAGGTTTCAAGATTGCGAAGGTGATCTTCATACCCAAGGGAGGTGAGCCCCCTGATCAACTGGTAAACTACAGGCCAATCGCCCTGCTGGAGTTCATTGCAAAAGTCTACGAGTGACTCCTAGCTGACAGGCTTCAAGAACAACTTGCCGAGCTAGGAGCCCACAACCCTCAGCAGCACGGGTTCCGCAAGGGACGAGGAACGGAAACAGCCCTCGCCCTTCTTGCGGAGAAACTCGCTTGCAGTAAAGCTGAGAGGCGGTACGTAGACGTGGTGCTGCGTGATGTAAAGAAGGCCTTCGATAAGGTTTGGCTGAGAGGATTACAATACAAGATCTTCAACCTCCAGCTTAACCCACTCCTGGAACGGATCCTTTGCAACTATATCTCCGATAGGAGAGCCCGAATTTCAATCGAGGGCTGCAAAGGACCCGAATTCAAACTCGAGGCGGGAGTTCCACAAGGCAGCTGTCTCAGCCCTCTGCTGTACCTCGTGTACACAATAGACCTGCTTGCTCCAGTGAGGTACGATTCGATGTATCTGCAATATGCAGACGACATCACCCAAATCGTCCTGAGTTTATTCAGGAACTCTGGAAGCCAGGCGAGGGCGACAGCTGTCGAAATTGAAAATATCAATAGATATGAAAGAAAGTGGAAAATTAAGACCAACCGCCAGAAGTTCACGATAATTCCAATGAACCGCCGGAAAGTTGATGACGTTGTCATCAATAACGAGAACTATCCGTACTCCAACGAGGGTAATGTCCTGGGCTTACGACTCTTCAAATCGGGATATAAGACGCACATGAATACCAGAGTCTCCCTAGCCAAACGAGAGCTGAAGAAACTTTACCGTTTCCGAGGCCTCAGCGTGCCTGACATCAAAAAGCTGTATATGGCCTTGGTACGCACAGTCCTTGTGTACCCGGCCGTGATCACGCAGATGGCAAGCTGTACCTCTCTCAGAATGATGCAGAGAGTGCAGAATGAAGCCACGCTGCTGATTACAGGCACGCGAAGGATCGACCGTACTCGGCAATCGACTCTTCACCAAAGAATCGGTCTAAAGCCGATCAATACGGAGATCCAAAGGCTAAGGAGAAAGACATGGGACAAGATAGACCAAACTATACTCCCGAACTTGAACCTGAATATTAACATTCGTGCAAACCGGAAACGCACTATAGGTAGAACTGCTCTGTTCCCAAGCAGTAGAACCTGCGCGAGAGAAGTGGTACTACCTATGTTTACGTAGTGTTAGTCCACTACTCTAAAATTCCATGATTTTAAAACTCAAAAGTTTGACAATTAGTCCAACCAAGTTAACAATTTTAAAAAACCAATTGAAAAAAGAGGCGATGTGCCCACATTAAAGTCCCCTCCCCCTCCCCCCCCAATATAAACATAGTTAGAATTAATAAAATTAAAACTAATTTTAAATATAAAAGAGGCGAAGTGCCCAAACCTAATAATCAAAATTTAAGAATAAAAAGAGGCGAAGTGCCCAATTCCCAATACCCATTTGATAACAAGAAAACTAAACAAAGTCAACAAAATTCAAATAAGGAAAGAGGCTAAATGCCCATATTAAAAAAATTACAGAGTACTCAAAATTGAGATTCATTCAGCAAGAAAAACAACCTTGAAAGGCTTGAATGCTTCGAAGGTGGAAATACCTATCACATAAAGAAATATATATATATATATATATATATATATATATATATATATATATTATAACGGAGGAAACTGGCTGTCAATGACAGTCAGCTACTTTTTGACGGAGAAATTTTTATTTCTTTTAAACAAAACATGAAGAATGCTAGTGATGCCCTAACACCAGGGCAAACTAGGAAACATATTCACACCTTTATATACCTACCACACAATTTCACCACTTTAACCTAATTTGTAATTTGTAATTTGTACACGAGGAACAAACGCTATTACTGGGAGATTTTAATTTACCTAATATCTGCTGGGACTTGAATATAGGGACTAGCCAACAAGAAAAATTAATGACAAATTTCATCGATACTAATTATTTACACCAATGCGTAAGGGAGCCAACCAGAGGAAATAATATACTAGACCTAGTTATTGCATCCCAGGAAAATTTAATATCAACTCTGGCCGTAGCGGAACATATAGGTACATGTGACCATAAACTAATCCGCTTTGATCTAAATGCCAGGTATTCAACTACTAATAACTATTCAAAAGTACCAGACTACAGTAAAGCTAACTTAGAGGGCCTCAGAGAAGCCCTGGGAAATATTCACGAGCAGCTGATAGAAATAGAAGATGTAAATCAACTTTGGAATAAATTTAGAGAACTATTTTTTATAGCCCTAGAAAACCATGTTCCTCTTAAGAAAAGGAATAGTAACGCGAATAGAGAGGCAAGCCGCCGTGGTTTAATCATGACATCAAACGAGCAATTAGAGATAGAAACCGTCTCCACACATTATTAAAACACAATAGAAGCTATCAAGTTAACCAACAATATAACACTAGCAGAAGAAAGGTTAAAACACTTATAAGATCAATGAAACGTCAATACGAAATCGAGATAGCGAAAGCAAGCACCACTAATCCCAAACACTTCTATACTTATATCAATAGAAATAGGCAAATGAGAAGCGGGATTGGCCCCTTGAAAAACCAGTTGGGTGAAATTATTTCAGATGATATGGGTATGGCTAATATCTTAAACGAGTTTTTTAGTTCAGTCTTCACCTTAGGATATACTAATAACGATAACAACGAGTCTATACAGGTCAGACACCCATCACTATGGAGCCTGGAAGTAAATCCGCAACTAGTAATTGATAAATTAAAGAAAATGAACTCGTACAAGACTCCTGGTCCTGATAAATTTTACCCGAAAATGTTAAAACATGTCCATAATGAGTTAGCAGAGTCACTTGCTCTCATTTTTAACAAATCTCTCGAGCATGGGGTCGTCCCTGATGATTGGAGGGAAGCTAACGTCACACCTATCTTTAAGAAGGGATGTAAAAACCAGGCCAGTAATTACAGACCCGTTAACTTAACCTCAATAGTTGGAAAGTTGCTCGAAATGATCATTAGAGACAAGCTAGTAGAGTTCCTCGAAAACAATAACCTTATACGAGATAGCCAGCATGGTTTTAGGTCTAAGAGATCGTGCTTAACAAACCTAATTGACTTTTACCATAACCTTTTCAACCTATATAACGATACTAAATCGTTAGATATAATTTACCTAGATTTCAAAAAGGCATTTGACAAAATTCCCAATCAGAAACTCATGAACAAAGTGCGTACGCTAGGAATTAATGGTAATATATACGGATGGATTAGTAGCTGGTTAAAAAACAGGAAGCAGAGAGTGATAATAAATGGCATGGAATCGGACTGGGTATCTGTTACCAGCGGTGTTCCCCAGGGATCAGTCCTGGGGCCTATTTTATTTACTATATACATCAATGACATAGACGTTGGAATAAATAATATCATATCTAAATTTGCAGATGACACGAAAATAGGTAACTCAGTATTATGCAAAGAGGACAGGGCTAGCCTGCAAGCTGATATAAATAAAATTACCGAATGGTCTGAGAAATGGCAAATGCCATTTAATATCGACAAATGCCAATTTTTTTAGTGCGGAACAAAAAACAAAAAATACAACTATACAATTCAAGGAAACTTAATAAACACAACCCCGCAGGTTAAAGATTTAGGAGTAATAATTACAGAAAACTTAAAAACATCAAACCAATGCGCAGCTGCTGCAAACAAAGCTAACACAGCACTAGGATTTATAAAAAGAAACTTTACTTATAAAAGCAAGGAGATAATTATGCCACTATATAAAAGTATTGTCAGGACCCATCTCGAATACGCTGTACAGTTCTGGGCCCCTTACTTAATAAAAAACATTGATAAATTAGAAGCTGTACAACACAGAGCAACAAAACTTATCCCGTCAGTACGTAACAAACCTTACCACGAGAGGCTAAAAAAACTCAATCTATTTTCCGTCAGAAAACGAAGACTAAGGGGACAGCTAATCGATTGCCTCAAAATACTTAAAAGATTTAACAACGTTAATGCCAATAACTTGTTCACACTGACAGGGGAGTGTCCCACCCGTGGACATGATTCAAAACTTCAGGGTAAAAGAGCCACTATGGATGTAATAAAAAACTTCTTCACTTACTCGATTATTAATGATTGGAATAATTTGCCAAACGAGGTAGTGGACAGCAGAACTATAGACTCATTTAAAATGAGATTAGACAAACACTTAACAAATATTGGAATTGTTTAGCACAAGCTACAAAATAAAATAATATTACAAAAAATATAACTCATTCAGGTGTATGTAAGTGGTTTTCATATTTATTTAATTTAATTACTATTCAATGCAAATTTCCTTCAGGTACTGTCTTCTTACACCTGCAAGGTACTTTTGTCCAATTATTTCATGTACGGCATTTGCCGGAGGGAGTGGAGGGTGGGGAGAGCCTAAAACTTTTCTATCCTTTACTTCTATTATTCTATGTGTAAGTAGCAGTAGATTTAAGGCCAGATCACCTTAGTCTGGGCCGTAAGGCCCGTGTTATCTGGGTATCTATGTAACTCTATGTAACTCTCTTTCTCTCTATCTCTCTCTCTTTCTCTCTTTCTCCCTCTTTCTCTCTCTCTCTCTCTCTCTCTCTCTCTCTCTCTCTCTCTCTCTCTCTATCTCTCTCTCTCTCTCTCTCTCTCTCTCTCTCTCTCTCTCTCTCTCTCTCTCTCTTCCCTGGAGCGTAATTATTGACCATTCCCAGTGCCCGTTGACGGGTGCTTTTGGTAGCATTGGTCCGAGGTGACGGCCCTTTGTTCCCATGTTGGTTGCATGGCCAATAAAAAGCCTTGGGTCGAGTTCCTTGGTGTGGGGGGATATCCATTGAACGCTACTCCGAGATCCTGGCCGTTGTAAAGGGAACTAGTAGGAGTTTAGTAAGGGGCGTGCTTCGTTGTTGTTCACCTGGTGACAAATCGATGGCCCCTTCGGGGACCGTCTGTGCTGCTTAGTTGGGAGCCACGGCACGCCGAGGCTTGACAACTCGGTCGGACGAACAGCAACACATGGAGCGTGCCTTCTGGAAGACTCCGAAACGACTCCGATCAATAGGCGGGAGCGACTCACGCGGGGAGAACTCACCAACCCCTTTTTATATATTGAATGGTCACAAGCTTAAGAAATAGAGTGTTCAAAATGGCAGGCAAGAAAGGTCCAGCAGCGCTAAAATTCACGTGTGCCACATGAAAGAAGGACAAGTGGTGCGTTGACTTCCCGGAAGGCTGCTATGCGAAATGCCACCCAGGCAGTGTATGCACCACTTGCATTTTAAAGAAGGAAGTGGAGGAAGTAGTCGCCTACTACAGGAAAAGAATTACAGACCTCGAACAGAAAATCGAGAGGCTCAAGGAGGAGCACTCCCACCAGATCCGCAGGCTCGAAGAGAAGTTAAACGAGCTCTCGAGTCATCTGGCAAACACCACCTCTGCAGAGAGCCCGGGCCTGAATGTGGCAGAGACGCCAAAAGAAAAAAAGAAAAAAAAGACGAAAAAGGGAAAGAAGAAAGAGAAAGAGAGAGAAATAGAAGAAGAAAAGGTAGAAGAAGTTAATGAAAAGGATGACAAGGGGGAAAAGATGATAGAGAAGAAGAAGAAGAATAAGAGGAAGAAAGAAAAAAGAAAAGCCTGAAAAGACCATGACGGGGAAGATAGAGGAATCGGAGAGCTTGCCTCAGAAAATAAAGAATCCGAGCTCAGCAGGCAAATGTGCCAGGAACATCATTGTGGGTGATTGCCAGGCACGGGACCTGCAGCCCCTGCTAGCGGCCCGCCTTCGCACAAGCGTTAAGGTAAGCTGCCTGCCAGGATGTGGTAACCACCACATCAGAGTAGAGGCTGAGAAATCACAGATTTCTGAGAGCTCAGTCATTGCTCTGATGGTCAGTGGAAACGACCTCTACCTGAGAGGAGGTAGCGTGGCCCTACAAATAAAATCCTCCACGCGGTCATGGGTGCCGTGGACGACTGTGGGCTGAAAAACTGAAAGCGCGTGGTAGTCAGGATGCTCCCGAGGAGAGGTCCAACACGGACCACTCACTCGATGAATGTCTCTTTAAACCGGTGCCTGGCAGATTTGTGTACGGCAGAGGGGGGCTTTTTTGTGGACCCGTACCGCACCTTTTATGGTAGAAATGATCTCTACCAAAGGGATGGGGTACATCTTTCCTTTAAAGGAAAGGACTTTCTGTCGAACATAATCCAGGATGTCGTAGAGAGGACCGAAAGGAGTATCCGGCCCAGAGTGAGGGCGGACGTGCACCAGTACGCCCGTGTCACTCCAGGAACGACCTTCTCAGAGGTCGCAAAAAGGGGTGCCTCGCCAACAAACAAGCCGGGAGACGGAAGAGCGTAGGGAGTCCTACAGTCGGGGACTCCCTAAAAAGTTCTCCTGTTCAATGCGAGGTCAATCAGGAACAAGTTTCCTGAGCTCCGTGGCCTCGTAGCGACGGAAGAACCCGAAATGGTAACCATAACAGAATCGTGGATAAAAACCTCAAACCGAGACTTTGAAGGCGAATTCACGGTTCCTGGCTACCAACTCTTCCACAAAGATAGAGAAGACAGGGAGGGTGGCGGTGTAATGTATGTCAAGGATACAATCAAATCTACGAACTTCAACATTATATCCGATCACGAGCTCCTAGGCGTTGACCTAGAGATAGGTCCTGTCAGATACAGGACCCTGGTGCTTTACATACCCCCTTCCCAACCCGTTGAGAAGGACAGGGAACTGTACCAGCTGCTGAAGGGGCTTGTTCAAGGCAGAGTGTGCATCGTTATGGGCGACTTCAACAGACAATTTGACTGAGAAACCAGAGCAGCCTGTGGCGAGAGCGCGCTACTCCTGGAGTTCGCCAACAACGAGTTCCTCACTCAATGGGTCAGAGAACCGACGAGAGGAGACAATATCCTCGACTTGGTCTTCACCTCTGAGGATGATATCGTTGAGGATGTCTCTGTAGGCTAAGAGCTCGGTGGCAGTGATCACCAGCTAGTTAGATTTACCGTCAAGATCCCGAAGGTAAGGTCTGTTGCCAGTCAATCAAGGAAACTTGACTTGAGAAGAGCAGACTTTGCACGCCTTCGTGCTGGGCTGACTGATGTAAGGCTAGCGGTATGCAAAGAGGTTGAGGATTCGTGGAACAATTTCAAAAATAAGTTCATGAGTCTTCAATCAAATTGCATCCCTCTGAAATGCCTCCGTCGGTCTTCTGTTCAGCCAAAGTGGTTTAATCAAGAAATCGGCCAACTGCTTAGGGAGAAGAGAAATGCGTACCGGCGATCGAAGATCTCGGATGCCTTTGACGAGTACCGGAGGCTAGCCAGGAGAGTGAAGTCCAGCTTAAGGGTGGCTAAGCGTACTGAGGAACTCCGAGTGGCGAGACTCTGCAAGGAGAATCCAAAGTTCTTCGGCTATGTAAATAGCCGTAAACCAATCCATCGTAGGATTGGGCCCTTAGTGGACGAGGAGGGTGCATTAACTCACTCAGATGCAGAAAATACTAACCTTCTCAATGACTACCTTTCTTCAGTGTTTACTAAAGAGTGTGGTCCCATCCCCCAGCACACGTATTCCTACTCGGGGAAAAGCTGGAGGCAATGGACTTCACCGAAGGAGAAATAAAGAAAAAGATCGCTGACCTAAAGACGAATAAGTCCCCTGGACCGGATGGGTTTCTACCCAAGGTGTTGAAGGAAGTGTGCGATGAAGTATCACGACATCTGTGCGCTATCCTTAACATGTCAATCCGGACCGGATGCGTCCCTAGAGACTGGCGTGAAGCGGATGTGACTCCGATCTTCAAGAAAGGAGACCCCAGCCATCCGTCAAACTACCAACCTATCAGTCTGACTTCGATAGTCGCTAAACTCATGGAAAGCATGATGGTGGACAAAATGACGTCGTATTTAGAGTCAAACCTGCTACTGAGAAGTTCCCAGCACCTCTTTCGAAGGCAACGGTCATGCCTGACGAACCTTGTGGAATTCTTCCACTTCGTTTTCAGTGAGCACGATTGGGACAAGGCGGTGGATGTGGTGTACTTAGACTTTCAGAAAGCCTTTAATAAGGTACCACACCGCCGCCTTCTCCGGAAAGTGCGAGCGCTGGGCATAGACGGAAAAGAAGCCGGCTGGATCGAGAACTGGCTAAGTGGCAGACGGCAATTAGTGGTGGTGAATGGACAGGCTTCTGAGTGGGTGCCCGTTACTAGCGGGGTGCCTCAAGGTTCTGTCCTGGGACCACTACTATTCATCATCTACGTCAACGACATGGGGTCGGTGACATGGTTTCCAAGATTTCCAAATTTGCCGACGATACCAAGCTTGGTATGAACGTTGCAAAGGATGGAAATACTGCCCGCCTGCAAGAAGATCTTGTGAAGATTGGGGAGTGGTCGAACACGTGGCAAATGCCTTTAACGTGGGCAAATGCAAAGTGATGCATATCGGCCACAGAAACCCCCAATCTCAGTATATCCTTAAGGGCACTGCTCTTGAATCGAATGACACTGAGAAGGACTTGGATGTAACTATCACTAGCGACCTCAAGTTATCGAAACTGTGCATCGAGGCAGAGAAGAAAGCCCAAAGGATGTTAGGCTACATAAAGCGCCAGTTTGGATACCGTAACAAGGAGATAGTACTTTGTCTGTACAACTCCCTCGTTCGGCCGCACCTGGAGTATGCTGTACAATTTTGGAGTCCTTCGTTTCGAAAGGATATCGAAAGGTTGGAACGCGTACAAGCCAGGGCAACCCAACTGATTCCCTCTATCTGACATAAAAGTTATGAGGATAGACTAGGGGAATTAGATCTGTTCTCGCTGGAAACCCGTAGACTGCGTGGTCAGCTCATCGAAGTTTTCAAAATACTTCGAGGGTTCGACAATGTTGACTACCGGGATATTTTCACACTGAGTGAGAACAGAACGCGCAATCACGGCTTCAAACTTGAACTGAAGCGTTACAACCACAATATGTGTGGAAACTTTTTCACCTACAGTATCTGCGGTAAGTGGAACGCACTTCCAGTGGAAGTTGTCAACAGTGAATCTGTTGACCATTTCAAGTCAAGACTAGACAAAGTCTTGAAAAGTGGCCGTTTAGGGACGCAAAACAATTAAGCAGTCATGTGCCTGCTCGATTGATAGTCCAAAGGTACCCTCTTTGAATGGACCGTAGGGTCTCCTAGGGTACTTACTTTCCTTGTTACTCCTTGTTACTCTCTCTCTCTCTCTCTCTCTCTCTCTCTCTCTCTCTCTCTCTCTCTCTCTCTCTCTCTTCTCTCTCTCTCTCCCCTGAGATCCTGGCTGTCGTGAAGGGAACTAGTAGGAGTTTAGTACGGGGCGTGCTCCGTTGTTCACCTGGTGAGAAACGATGGCCTCTTTGGGGACCGTCAATGCTGCTTGGTTGGGAGCCACGGTACGCCGAGGTTTGACGACTCGGTCGGACGAATAACAGCACATGGAGCGTACCTTCTGAAAGATCCAAAAAGTCTCCAAGGGATAGGCGGGAGCGACTCACGCAGGGGCGAAATCGCCACCCCGCTTTTTTATTTACTGATTTGTCGCAAAGCTTCTACTGTCATAAAGTGTGTTAAAAATGACCGGCAGAAAGGACCAGGAGCACTCAAATACACGTGCGCAATATGCCAGATGGATAAGTGGTGCGTGTACTTTCCGGAGGGGTGTTATTCAAAATGCCACCCAGCCAGTTTCTGCATCGACTGCATTCTAAACGGCCAAATTAAGGAGTTGAAAGAAATATGCAGTGCTTCCGAGGAAAGGTCTAGGAAGTTGGAGGAGAGAATATAGAGCCTGGAATTGGAACACGCCGGACAGATTCGCAGGCTCTCGTCAGGATAGCAGATCTAACCTCAAGCCCTGTAGTAAACACTGCATCTGCAGTATAACCCTCAGAGCTAGGGCTGCATGCTGCTACAATGAATAAACCAGCGAAAAAAAGAAAAAGAAGAAGAAGAGAAAGAAGAAGGAAGAAGAGAAAGTTGAAACAGAAGATAAAGTAGAAGTAGAAGAAGAAACTGCAGAAACAGAAGAGTACATAACAAAGGAAGATAGGGGATGTAAAGATGAATAAGAAAAAGAAGAAGAAAAAGAAGACCAAGAAAAATAAGATGGAAAAGAAAGAGGGTACCGAGAGGTCGCTTCCGGAAGGAAAGCCTCAAATCTCTGCAGAGAAATGTTCGAGGGTCACCCTTGTGGGCGATTCCCAAGCACGAGGTTTGCACTCCTGCTAGCGGCCGCCTTCGTACTAGTGTGGAGGTATGCTGCCAGCCAGGACGGGGAAACCACCACATCAGGGTAGAGGCTGAGAAATCTCAGATCTCCGAGAATTCAGTCGTTGCCCCGATGGTGAGTGGCAATGACCTCTACCTCCAAGGAGGTAAAGTAGGCCCCAGTGAGAAAATTCTCAGCACTGTCATGGGAGCCGTGGACGACTGCGAATTGAAAACTCGCAGACGTGGCGTTGTAAGGATGCTCCCAAGAAGAGGTCCTAGCCGGACAGTTCACTCAAGGAACGTGACCTTAAACCAGCGCCTGACCGAACTCTGTACAGCGGAGGGGTTCTTCTTTCTAGACCCTTACCGCACCTTTTATGGTAGAAACGATCTCTACCAAACGGTAGAAAAGAACCACATCATGTCTGGCTGAAATGGGTGAAACACCCATTTCAGCCAGACATGATGTGGTTCTTCTCTAACTAGAAAAAATTGTGCCATGAGGAGATAAATTCCAAGTCCAACAGGTGGATCTTACTCGCACCCAAGGACATGCAGGTGGAATTTCCAGCGCCAATTATGGTTTTTGGTGTCGTTATCACTGAGGTTAACATGCTAATCTGCTTCTTGGTGTGCTTGAGGCGCTTTTCTTGCATAACCTTGAACAGAAAAATGGCCATTCATTATCTTTTAAGACAAGTAACGAATGTCCTTATGCACCACCAGTCTGAGAGCTTTTCAGACGCACCTTTCTCCCTTGCAATGGTACGCATCGACTTTCTGGTATTATTATTGACGATCTCTTGGATTTCAACGACGAATTCCGGCGTTATGATGGCGTCAGATCGTCGATCATGGGTTTTCCTCTCTGCTGTCACCTCGTATTTGAATCCTGAAACTTCTAGCTCCTTTCTGACCTTTTTTTAAGTAGGACTCCATACCTTTTCCACAAATTGGGTGCTCAAGATTTTTCACAATGAATTATTCTTCAAGAATAGTTATTGTTTTACTTTCGACAACGAAGGTAAAAAACAAGATCTGATGCCTAAAAAGTTGCGTGCCCTCACTTATTCTGATTTATGACCTTACCACCTTCAAAACTTTCAATAATTCTTGAACTAACCTTGGAGGACCTTGGCAATTCTATCATTCTTAAGAGAATGTAAAACAACATAAGGGTTACAAATTTCGTTAGAATCGGACGGATAGTGATGATGTTATTGCCAAAACAAAATAATTCCATGGCTAACCTTAAGAGGACTTTTACAATTATATCTTTCGAATGAGAATGTAAAAATTATGAACGAATACCGTCCCTACCCTGTATATATAATCGTCAGCACTAGAAACCAGAGGATTTGGAGTTCAAAATTCTAATTGAATACAATAGTAAAAGAAAAAATTGCAATTTAGGGTAAGTTATTCAATGCAAGATGAATAAATTCCATTTATTTTGGATACGATGTAAAGATTGGATGATGCTTTATTTATATTTAAACGGATAGTAATTTTACGATGAAAAGTGATTCTAACGGCCGTATGCTAAGAAAAATGTGAAATGCACTTTTATCAGATTTAGTGTAGCTTCACAATTATTTATAAATTTATTATATGCAAAAGGCTAAAATGTGAAATACATGAAAAAAATTTGGGGGGCTCAAATGTGCATTTCACATTTGTTTTAGCATGCAGCCGTAATATTCGTAGGGTGTTTCACCACTACTGAGTCAGGATAGCTATGTTTTCATAAAAGATGTTTTAAGAAAAGTGAATTCTAAATGTATTTTGTATGAAGAACATTTATCGTATGCTCGATGGATATAGGTTTTTAGCGAGGATAACTTAAGGTTTCCTGCTATGTAATTAAATTAAACTTGTCCCTAAACCTTTAAATGTAGGCTTAATATAGACTGAAGTTTTATAGTTTGTTTTAGAATGCTTTACATCTATATCAAATAATGGGAAGACAGGATAAAAGGGAGATAAATAGTTGATTATAAAACAAAAGAAATGGCATAAATCAGATTAGTAAATTGAATCGAAGGTGGTTTCAACTTACATAAACTACATCACCCTAAAGCGTTTGGGGAAGAGTTTTAAAAAATTTGCATCATTTAAGATAGACTACAAATACAAAAGTGCTCATAAACCCAAATTTATGAGCCTAACACGCATACATTTAGGGCCTAAGATACGTGTTGCTATACAGTATTGTTATACTTTTGCGTCGCTCTTTGAATCCAAGCAGGAAATGCTTAAACTTTCGTGTCCCAAAGATTTGTTAAATTCTTTTAAAGAAAATGATTAAATTGATACCATTTATGAGAATAAAACATTACTCAGGGTAGTGTTTAATTTCATTTCGCTTGAGGAACATCTTGCAGGCCGCAATATTGAGGCAATATACAGAATTTGTGCATTAATTTATTTCCTTATTAAGTGCAATTGGCTCGGCAAAGTTATAGATGCTTTTATTAAGTTATTGTCTCATTCTCTTTTTCCCTCTCTATAATTTTTATATGTTTATGTACTTTCCTTTTATCGGTCTATTTATCTTTCATATTTATAACTACCTAAAGGGGGCTAATAAATTTTACTGCTCTTAATCTCGGCAGGTTATGGCATATTTGTCTTATCTTATAACGTCATTTTCTTATAATCTCCCTCTCTTTTTTTCCTTTTTTGCATGTTATGCCCTGGCTAGTAAGTGCTTTTATGTTTAGATCATTAAGTTCTGACTAGAATCCCAAGGTACTCCTTTGACTTAACTAAAGGTTCAAAATTCTTCCCTTTACAGTCTTAAAAAGAAATTCACAGAATTATCGTCTATAATAAAGAATCATAAGAACGTTTAACTAAATATTGGAAGCAAAAAAATTAATTATCAGAAATAAACTTCTGTATTTCAACTTGGAATTGTTGAGAAAGTATCGAATAAATGAGAAAGGAAAAACAAAAGGTTAATGGAGAGAGAGAAAAGAAAGATGGCCGTCGTCAAATGTAAAAATGGAACGAGACTCGAAGTTTTCATGAGCACAGCAACAGATTTGTACAGAAAATCAGATTAATAAAGACAACAAATCTGAAACTCGTAGCAAGAAAACCTATCAAACAAACAACAATTCCAGTTTAAAATACAAAATTTTATTCTTGCTAAAAAAAATTTTCTCACAATAATTCGTAAACTTCCTTTTAAGACTTATTGCGAAGGACAGTTTCACCCATTAGCCAAGACACAGGAGTAACTTGGGATTCAACTCAGAACCTAATGCTCTAAAATAATACATAATCTACAATCGGAATTCTAAAGACGGGTTCCTCTCTAATAAGGTATTTTTTTTACTTATTTCATATCACTTTTTAATTTTAGCCCATTTTCGTTCCTCATAGAACGCTAAAGCAGGAGCCTAAATGTTCGCAGGCTCGATTCCATTTATTTTTTGTTGAGTCATTTTAGAAATAAATGGCAAGAAGGTTTTTCACTCGTTATTAGTGTTTTTCCCTACTTCTGTGCGTTCTCTTATTTTTCTTATTTTTTCACTCATTCTTCCTAAGAATCCTTACATACGTCAGCTTCTTTAGGGTGGAATGGACGGGAAGAAGAATAACAAGTACAAAGATAGGAACGCAAAACGAGCCACAAAATAGACCGCGCTATATTAAATGCTGCCTAACAAGAGGCCTCATTAATCAAGCTATATTTCAAAGGCTCAAGAAACAGGTTTTGAGTATGAGTTCGACCTTAAACCTCGCCATCAAAATTGATCTAAGAAGGATTGGAAAACAGTGACAAAGGAATAGGCAATTAAATCCTAGGGAAAGTGATGATAATTTAGAAATGAACATAAGCTTATTGGAGCGGTTAGTTATACAGACACAGTGTCGCAATCATGTTACCGGCGGTCGTTGTATGCTCTAGTATACACACAGAATGAGAGGAGGGTTGTTATAGAACTATGGACTGGATTTATTTATACATATAATACTTTTTTTAAAGTCATGGGAATAAATAAATAGAACCATTAATGACTTCCTATTCCATAAACGACTTTGTCTCAGTCCTTTCAACCCGGAGAAAATGAAGACAGAATTGAATATATTTTTTAGCAGTTCTCACCATTTTGTGACTTATTTAATAAGTCTTAGTTCACAGTTATATGTTATGTCTCTCATTTTTCCTCGTCTGTATGACATCTGCCTTTTATTCGACGCTTTTATTTTGTAATCAATAAATTCTTAATTGAATCCCTCATTGGACCTGTCTTGGAAAATGGGTGGCACCTCTTTCCTTCACAATTAGGCTCAACTAGAGTTGACATAATTATTTTCCACAATTAATGAAAAATTATAAGCTTATACTAATTATTGTGAGAGAAAAACAATTGCATTTATTGAAAACTATAGCTAAATACAACAACAAATTCACTCGTATTTTTCATAATTATACTAAAGAAAATCCTTGATAGCGAAGGAAAAGCGAAGAAAATGAAGAAAACAAAACAGAAGCCAAGTAGGTTAGGTCAGAGTGGAAATGTAGTACACTAACAATCCCTCAAAACCAACAATGTCATATCCATTAGAAAGTTTCTGAGAATGGGTTTGTAACGAAACTGGTAATAATGGGGGAAGTGAGAATTTTCAAAGGTATATATTCTTAGTAGTTTAAAGACGAGACTACTTGCAGTGTTCTGATCTGTGAAGGCGTATAACTCTGCATAACCGTCATGAGCCCGGTTGGGCATGGAATCTTCGAGATGTTTGCTGCAACATAGTTATCCATACTATCCCAACAATCGGTGCACCTAAAAAGGAAACTTGTGTTCCCCACCAAGGATATATTCCTCCCCGTGTAAAAGTACATGATAAGGAAACTGCCCTAATAATCATCACTTAGATTGAGCTGAATCTCGAGAATTAAAATGACTGAAGGAGAAGACCTCGTCATCCAAGGATGACCTAAATCCAATCAACAGCTGTTCGCCGAAACATTCTCAGGAGGTCAGATTTACGTCGCGTCGAGGCCGCGGATGAATTCGAAAAGTTTGAGTTGTCAAAATGAAGCGAATGGAGTCGGGTTTCGGAGATGATTTCCATTCAATTCTCGAGGGAGTTTCTCGCTATGTTTCCCGCCGTGATCGATCACACAGCTCTCGATTTATGGAGACGCTTTGTCTAGTGGTAACCCCCGACATCTATCTCGATGTTTGGGCACTAGTATTAATTTAGTGTTGGTTTAACAACGTGAGAGTTAAGCGAGAGCTCGTTGGGTTTGTTGGCCCTCATCGCTCCGGGTGCTTTGAAGGAATATATGCCATAGCCTTCATCTTAAAAGGTATATTTGGTTAATTAGCTAGAGTTTTAATTCTTGTGTTAGGGAGTTTTGCTTCTAGTAAAAGTCTTATACACTCAAGAGTAATCGTAAGTGGCAACGGCAGTTATAAATTAGAAATTCAATACTAGATAAAATTCGTGAAAATTAGAATTAGGCATCATCAGCAAAAACATCATCATTATCATAAGCTTGATGTCGTATAACTAGGGTCAATATCAGTGCCATCCGATCCCAGGTCACTTAAGACGTCCATGGCAGTATTATTCGAGAGGTCCTAAGATCAAAATTTTCGCCTCTTTTATGGTGGATCCGCTCGTATTTATGTAGTTGCCTTTGATGTCGATCGGCTCGCACCGAAATGTGGTACTCTTATACCATAGGGATCGTAAAATATGAAACCCTAAGTTAGGTCAGATTAAGCATGATTGACATTATAATTTTTTGAGTCAAGTTGTCCCTACATTCAGACTACCTTAAGGGAAAATAAAAAGTATGTGAGAGCCAGAAGAAGATGGAAAAAAATATCAATGCTGTCATTGCAAATCATTTCCGTCATAAATATTTATGCTGGGAAGGCGAATATAGGGTATCCAAGAGCATATTAAGCTTACCAAACCCAGCATAAGCCTATCCTCCCCATGTAATCTCACCTAATCTCGCATGAATTAACCTAACCTTACCTACCTAACTTAACCCTGGAATTATCCTTCGACTAATCTCTACACATTCATGAAGACGATGCATCACAAATTGAATAAATATATATATATATATATATATATATATATATATATATATATATATATATATAATCGTGATTCTGAGCTGATGAAATATTACTTTAAGTATGAATCCCCCCGCCCTCGGGTGTACTGGCTGAGTTTTTAAACTCTAACCACCCTTTAGGGCAAGAGAAAAACTTTGAAGTGGCTAGTCATTCTCAAGGTGGATATGACACGGCCACCCTACTTGGATACAATCATTGAGTTTATACCACCCTACTTGGATGTACTCCACGGGAGATTTAAGTTGCAATAGAACTTCCACTTCCTGGCTCTTGCATAGACCACTAGGACACGAGAGGGTGCTATCACATTCGCATAGCATGCAACAACCTCCCTCCACTCTGATCCGTTCCCTCTCTACAGCCTCACAGAAGGCTCGGCCCCACTTAATTGTGGTAACGTTGACGTGAGTCTACAGCACAGGCTGTGGGATCAAAGCTTTCTCTCTTAATCTCTCAAGCGGTTGGAGGGAGCAATTTACAATTTGATGTAAGAGTGTAGGTGTGGGCAGGGGATGAAGAAAGGGTGTGGGGACAGATAGCGGAAAATAGACAAGTGGTGAAAAGAGAAAGAAGTGTGGTAGGGCGCAAAGAGATGCTAAGACCCTGGTGATCAGGCCTATCGCTTTTAAATATTTCTTTGTTTTGTGGTTCATTTGTTGTCTTTGAGTTAGTTTATATAATATGGCGTTCAAGCCATTTGTCTTCCAAAAAATTATTGTTCTTGGGTATGATATGCTCATTTGCTGTTGTGGTAATAAATTACTTTAATCACTTTAGTGTTGTGCTTAGTGTCTTTGTTTTTAGTATATTATGTAGTGAATGTAAATCGTGTCTTTTCTTTTTTCTTGGATGTCTTCTTCGGTATTTTGGGGAGGAGGGAGCAGAGATGCCATCTGATCCGGGCTCGTTCCTCGATGCTTCTCGACACTGCCACATACAAATGATTAATAACACAAATTCGATATATTCGCTTCTCTGCTAAATATACTGCATATTTTTTAGCCATTTTTGAAATGGACAGGAAAATAGAGAACATTGTAGAATATAAAACGATTTCCTGAAGAATTCTTTAATTCAAACATCTTTCTTAAACGTTCGTGGAAGTGGATATGAAAGATAGACAAAAAGAATAAAATGGATGATAAAATAAACAATGAAAAGGGAAGTAATATAAATAAACACTAATTGCTTGAGATTTGAGAGCACAATTCTTCAAAAAAGATATTTGTACAAAACAACTGTTTCAAAAGTACAAACTTAACCGTGGTGTGGCGGTGAGTAACCACATATTAAATCGGTGGTGTTTCACAACCCTCAGAAAACCCGGCAGGTGGGTGAAAGTCCTTTTGCTTGATCGCCAATATTATTAGGGATTGTACCTACACCTGAGAACTTATGCTCAGATGCTTTCTCTATCTTTGTTAATACATATTATTGGTGACTACTGGAATCTCAATGTGTGCTGCAAAAAGAACTGTCAAAATATAAACCAATGAAAGAGAATAAAAAGATTGCAATTGAAATTGAATGAGACCAAGAATCCAACCACTAAATTTAACCAAAAATCTTGGAACTGTAAATATACATTTCAATCTCCCCGCCCCCCCAAAATGCGTGTGTATGAGAGCAGAGGGAATTAATGTAATAACAAATGACCTTAATTTTATAAACACAATATATATAGTCGATTATATGTCATGCTTAAAATTTGTCATCTACCTTTTTCTTTATACATACGGTTCAACTTCTCATATTTTTATTATTAAGACAAAATTGAAATCCTTTAGGTTTCTTCTTACGAGCACTGATTCCTTTGGGATTGAAATCTACTCCTGATTTGGTTCCAGTCAGGAATGAGGATAGGAAGTGGTTGTTTTCTATCAATCCATACAATATGCACTCCTACACTCCTATAACAAGCGTACTTATATTTTATTTACTAATATAATACTTGTTCACTATCGAAATAAAGTTTCCCCTACGATAACTTGAATTTCTCTCTAAAATTTTTACGAACAATATTCAAGGGTTGGACATAAAATAAGATAAAAGAAAAGGTGTGTGAGGGTAAAAGACTAGACCATCCGAGCTCCCACCCCCTCACTCTCTCCTTTTGGAACAAGGGAGTAGGGGGCGGGAGAAAGAGCCTTCCGCCTTCCGCCTTGTGCCCTGAAGCACAGGGGGGGGAGGTTTAGGGGAAGATGTAAAGTACAGGGAGAGGAAGAGGAGTAGGGAGAGATAGTATAGTGAAAAACTAGTAGGAGATTAGACAGTTGACCTAGGCGGTCTTGGCCCTAAATCTAAACGTAGTGCTAATACCACGGTGTGTACTACTTGTCCCCGCATTTGTATGTAGAGCCGTTGGAAATGACAGTAGTAAAGGGTTAGGGAGAAAAGAAGGAAGTTGCGGAGTTGCAGAGAGTTGTAAGCAGGCTTGTAGGTTAATCTAATCTCTGGCCGCTGATAGATAGTTGTAAGTTGGAATTTTAGGAGAGTAAGTGCCTGAAGACCAGGTTAATGTTATGCATATCAGTGTATTGTTTTATTGTGTTGATTGTTATTAAGCGTTTAAACTGTTGTTAGTTTGTATGTTTGTTTCTGGTAAGCCTATTGTTCTTGTTTTGTTTTGTATATATTCATTGTGGTCTAGCTCTTTAACTGTTTCTACTATTAATGTTTTGGTTGCGGTTTTCTTTCATTAGATCTTCTTGGTAACTTTCTTTTTTACTTTCGGTCATTTTCCTTGTTTTGGTAATAATCGGTAAGTCATCGTTTTGTTTCCATCTATAAATCATCATAGTGTGTTATCTTAATCGTGTATTTTTGTCTTAATCGAGATTTAATCCTTGTCGTATGCAAAGTTTTTCTTTTGTTTTCTATGTAAATATCTCTTCCTCTTGTTCGTATCCTCTCTTTCCATTGCCTTCATGCTGCTTGGGAACAGTCGATGGGTTTACGATCCAGCCCTTTGCACTACTTGATTGGTTAGTCCTTTGGCAATTTCATCTTGTGTGTCTTCAATGAGTGATTTTGCTCTTTCCTTTTTTATCTTGTTTAGGGGTTCAATTCCTGTTTCTCTGTGTAGATCCTTTTATCCTTCTCGTGTTTGTTGGGATACATTGTTTTGTTTTGATCCTAAGCAAATTTAGGAGGTTATATCTTGAGAGTGTGCACATCTCAATTGTCAAATAGATTAGTATGGGATGGACTTGGATTGGTAGATTTTTTTTTTCTGTTGACTGAGTGATCTTAGCCTATATAGTTCTCTGAGTCCAATTTTTCCATTTTCAGTTATGTCGGTATGTTCATACATAACTCGGTGGCTGATGGTGCGATGTCTACGGTGTATTGTACAATGTGGACTCAAACACCCACCCTGGGGAACGGCGACTTCAAGTTTAAAACGCTCTCCTTAGTCACTGCCTGTTTCTATATAGACGTATTTACCCATGACATAGTCGCACATTATTCCTTTAATTTTATTGTTGATTCCTATTTGTAGTATTTAATGCTGCATACCCCTCTACCAAACTTTGTCAAAGGCTTTAAATACGTCTCTGCAGACGATTTCTATGCTCATCTTCTCGTTCTTCGCCTTGGCTAGCTTTTCGATTATTTGGCAGGGTGCATATCTGTGCTCTTGCTTTTCCGAATTACGAATTGGCTATTAGTTTTAGATTGTTTTTCTCAAGTTCTTGATCAAATTGTATTTTAAGATCTTTTCATATACCTTCCCAATAAAATCCAGTAGCGAAATGGGTCGGTATTTTTGCACCCGACAAGGTGATTTTCCAGCTTTTGCTATAAAAATATTTTTCGCCACTTTCAGAATCGTAGATAAATTAGCCTGTTCAAGCACAAAATAATGGAAACGTGATATTTCAAACCTTATATATTTACCGTTTAGATAGAAGAAAAATCCCAATTATATATAAATCTTATGCAGCTCTGTAGACATTATGTAATTGATGTTATAACCAAGATTTTCTTTCTGTACGAATCTGTGCATCATTATATGTTAAAATGTTTGACTTTTCTGGCTTGCCTAGATAGCGAGTTGTTGGAGAGGGAATAGCTGGGCATCCTTCGGTAACTGCCGAGTTGTCTAGTGTTTCGAGAAGAACTGTGTCTAAAATATTGATGACATACCAAAACAAGGAAAAACTTGCTCTGGCAAGCGTAACTTAGGATGGAAGGCGGACCTCAGTGACAAAGACCACAGGGCATTAAAACACGTGATATCGATAAATCACAGAACAACAATTACGAAAGTGCTCAATGCAGCCAGATACCATGGAACGGCTGTCATTGACAGACCCTTTCTTCTACCATTAATGTTATAAAACTGCTAAACTTTTACAGAAGCCACAAAAAGTGGAAAATGGGCCAGCGGAATAATTTCTTCTTCGCGACGAATCATCATTCACGATTTTCCGATCCAGAGCAAAGTTATGCATGGAGGACGTCCAAAGAAGCTTTTGATTCTGATCGTTAGACTACAACCGTAAAGTATGTAGGCGGTTGTGTGATAGGTTGGGTTGCTATATCGTGGAATTCTCTTGATCACGTGATAAGACTGAATGATAAGATTACTTCTAAGGAGGCTTAAATGAAAATCACAGCAGTGATGTAGATCATTTAGAGTGTCCCCAACAATCACTAGATCTTAACATAATCGGACAGCTCGGTGGGAAGGAACCGCTTTCACCCGTCATCATTTTCGAAAAAGCTAAAACACGTTCAGCTTCAGGAATGGATTGAAATTCTCATAGCCACTGTACAAAACTTGTATGACTCTACTCCTCAACTTTCTGAAGCAGTTATTGCTGCCGAAGGAGGGTCAACTCAATATTAAATAATAAAATAGTTATTTAACCTGGAGTTTTCATTATTTTGTCCGACCCATGTATTTGCAACGGCAACAATATCAAAGATGTTTAATTTACCATTGCATTCTTTTTCAACTTCAACCGTTTTCATTATTCCTGTTCTGTTTTCTTGCCCCTTTTTTCCATTTCAGTAAATTGGCTCTCGATGGTTACACAAGTGTAATAAACCATAGAGCGTTTAAAGTTGGTTTGGTTAGGTTAGTTTTCAAAACGTACAATCAACAAAAGGGACAGTATTCATTCAGTAAATAGAATGTAGTTTTACTGTGGACGTGTTGCTATGTATACTTATATTATGTAAACTCTTCAATCCAGTTGCCTAATTGCCTGTATGTATTTAATAAACAAAATTTAGAGTGGATTTTCATCGGTTTAAAAAGTATTTAACTGCTGATTACGGTTGCGATTTAATGAAACTCCTTAAAATGTAGTCTGTTTATGAGAAATCTCAAAGTAACAAATTTCACCTTCCCATGATGCAGCGTGAATAATGAAACGCCCATCCATTGAATTATTTATGGGTGTTCTTTTTTTAGATCAAAGGTCAAATATAGCTCATGGGTCGGTGTCGAAAGAGGGCTTCGATGCAACCGCTGATTAGGCCCGGGTTGATCTGAAACCGAGATTTGCGTATCTTTTTATCTGGTCTCTTTTGATCACGGCTACAATGAAATTCAAAAGGATAGAGAAATTCGATAATTTCGCGAATTGATCCGTTCTCTTATTGTGCGTTCTCTCTCTCTCTCTCTCTCTCTCTCTTTCTCTCTTGTACACGCACGGACGCACACCACACACACACACACACATATATATATATATATATATATATATATATATATATATATATATATATATATATATATATATATATATATATATATATATATAGGCGAGAATAGAATTCCTCCTAGACGCCTATCAGCATATCACGATCCACTTGGTGCTTGGCATACGAGATCCCCAGAACTCAATGTGTGTGATTTTTTCTTGTGGCGATATGTAAAAGGACGCGTTGATATTCCACCCCGGCTTTATGCAACGAAGCCCAAAATGAAAATGAAACGAAAATTAGATTCCAAGTACTTTGAATATTCGTTTTATTTTCCTTGTGGGCTTTGTTGCATTCATTGCTTATTCACGTAATACTTTTTGAGTTTATCACACATATATATATATATATATATATATATATATATATATATATTATTACCCTTACCTTACCTAACCCACCCAATATATATATATATATATATATATATATATATATATATATATATATATATATATATATATATATATATATATATATATATATATATATACGAAGCAAAGGCGTTAACCACTAAGCCGGTGAAGGCTGATTTTTCATCCTTCGCGAGGCAGGCTATTATGCCTCAATAAACTCGCATGAAGACTTGCACAGGTTATTTCCGAATTAAATGTTACCTGCACTACCAGAGTGTGAACGGGAAGACGGGTAAATGACCTCTAGCTTATTAATTGGCTATGTCTCTCCTCAGAACCCTTGGCAGAGTTCCTGTTGCATTCTTTCGTTTAAATAGAAAAGGAGATAAAAAGACCCCACGCGCTCGACATAGAGCGATTTGGAAAAGCAAATTTTGTGCTTACCATACACTCGAAACAAGGGCCCTGTGCTTCCAGGCAAGCGGCCTTCCTCAGGATTCCTCTGAAGCCGCAGATAGTGGCTGCGGCTACGTAATCCATGTAAAGAAGATGACGTAGCTTGCGGTAGCACTCTGGCACTGTCATGTTTGTGTGGAGATTTTGCCGCGTTCCCCACTCATGACACGTGTTGAGTCTTAGATGTCGCAGTGGGTTGCGAGCCGGCCTGTGTTTGAGCCGCAAGCAAACTCGTTCAACTACAAAATCATCGCGCAGAATCGGCTCAGAACACCGACCATGCCCATGCCGCACATGAGCGTGAGTCACTATATGACACTTTCCGTTCCTACTTCTCTTTCCAGCATTGCATGAGTTGCGACTATGCAAGAGGTGCATACTCAAACTCAGGACCTGAGATTTATGTAGCCCACGGGGCAGAAACTCTTCATTAACGGCTGGCCCCCGAGGCTGGCTTTCCACGACGTTGAACCAAGCACTGAACATGACCAACGCGCAGAGGACGAGAAACACAGATACTTTCTGAAGGTTTTGAACAAAAGCTACAACTAAAGTTAACAATGACAATAATACACCACCGAAGACTACGTAAATAAATAAAAATTCATCTTTGATACTCATACTTGTCATACAATGAAGACGCGGTCGAAACCAGTCCCATGATCCCAACCCTCCATCACCTTAATTTGTTTCACTCCCCCACCGAGGCTAAACCTTCACTGGCTCTGAGATAGATCCCACTACGATCGCCCAAAACGTCTTCTCACAACGAAAGCTAAAGGCCAACTGATTAATCCATTAATGTTACTTCTTACAAAGGGCAAGAAAGAAATAAAAACTCGAGAAGTCATACTAAGTACCCGGCTTCGACATTCATTAATTGAATATCACAGGATTGACAAACTCAAAACAAACCATCACACAGCATGACTTGAGCTTGATGACATTTACTAATATTTTCACTCCAACCCCTAATCTTACATTGACCTTAATCTCTTCCTTATATCACAGGAGTATTGTGAAGAAATCTTAAACTTTATTTGTGTGCATGAGCGTATTTACAAGCACGCAGCCATGTTTCATATGAGGAGACGTGGAATTTCAATGAGAAGGTTGGAGCCAAGTCAAGAGGATACGTAATCTTCTTTCCTTATTATAGGTTTCTAGTTACAGTTTCATTATGAGGAAAACTTAAAAGTGTCCCTATTAAAGTCTTTATTGGAAATTTTTGAATAGAAGATTTTTTATGGAAAAATCCGCTCTCTAACGCGAATCTATTTCCATTCAAATTTTAAATTAATCAATTTATTAAGGTCGGTAGAAATAAAATTAAAACCTACGAAAAAAAACAATAAATATAATAAATGAAAGAAGAAAGCCATATCACGATGCGTGTAGCTTCCTACATAAATTGATTCTTGGCTTAGGATATTTTTTAAGTGGATGAAGTATATTTGCGGTATGCTCGTAGAATCGTGCACCTATTAAAGCATACCAGGAATATATATATATATATATTTTTTATTAAAGAGCTCATCTGGTGACTGCCTACTTGGGCATTAGTCGCCGTATTAAAAACTGGCCTATGACTAGGCTACTTTAAAATAAAATTCCAGATAAAAACCGCCCCCCCCCCAAAAAAAAAGGGAAAGGGAAGCGCGCAGTAAGCAAACTCCTGCGTTGGGGGAAGGTCTCCCTGGCGCAGGAGCGTGCGACCTATAAGGGAAAAAACAAAACAAAAGCAAAACAAAAAGAAGAAACAAAACAAAACAAAAAAAACCTACTTAAATAATAGGGAGAAGGCCGGCCTACCCCCAAAAGTCAACAAGTCCATCAGTCAATGTGCACGCACTCGTCCCGAGCACAAGGGACAGGCGGTAGCGACCCCGCCCATCCCGGTACCGGGACAGGTAACGTGCGCGACATACCAGGAATAAAATCTGATGAGACTTAACTCCCTATTTTCCGCTTTTCAAGATGTTTTTTGTGTATTCAATCAGGCGAAGTATTTCGAAAGATGTAAAATATGGCACACGATTACATAAACGATGAATAACTAAAATATTCATACATATGAGGATACTTCCTCGAATAAGAGTAAAGATGTAACTTGAATGAGTATGGCAATCTTAATTGTAGTTTACCTTGACCCTGCCATGTTACCAGGAATAGCAGCTTTATGGTAATTACTGGAAAACTTGTGGAGTAAAACCCGCTAGCAGCTCCTTACACCCGGCCTATTTTTTATTAATAGTTGATGAATTGTGCGTGGAAGAATTAGGAACGCCATCAGGAGTGGCAGTCGGAAAAGGTATGTATGCCAGAAATCACAATAATTTAACTCATTAATGTATTTAAAACGGTGTTTGAAATTCAATCTCAGCCCTGATGGAGGTAGTAATAGATCCACTAGTTGAGTTTTCATAATTTAAACTTTTAACTTTACTTTCCATGTTTCTAAGGACCCCACTTGTCCAAGAAAGAGAGATCGAATAAGTCTTTGTTTAAAGGAGTCGTGTGAAGCGAGAGTTATCGGGAAGAACAATGCCCTACGCCCGTCGGCAAACTTCCGGTGAGATTAGCAGAGAATTTCTTCGGTTCAGTTGGACCATCAAAACCCCGCCGCCGAGCTATAAACGCCGAGGCGGTGAGGCAGGCCTTAATTACTTTCCGTTAGCAAATAGAGAAGTTCCGGCGAACGCCTATATATTCCACGTCACAAAATTAATCGTGGAAGTATTCCGTCAGAATCCGCCCAAGGAAGAATCCCGGAGGCGTAACCCCCCCCCCCCCCACCCCCCACCCCCCCCCACACACACACCCTGGAGAATACTCCAGGTCGTGGTGGTGAGCTGTCTTTACGTTGCTCCCGAGTGAGCCAAAGACCCCCCTCCCAATACAGAAGGTATTTGGCGGCCTCTTCTAAGACCTCTATGGAATCATCCACTGACGGCGCATATCCTCGAGCGATAGAATACAGTGTCTTCCCTGCCCGCAGCTACCATCTTATTTGGAACGATGGTGTCAGAATCGAAGGACCCATCCAGAAGAAGCGTACAGTCTCAGCCTCACAGGAGCTTTCTCCCTCGAGCGTCTCCAGGAGAATCTTCCCCGAGCGTCTACTTGTGGTAATCCCCCTTTCCTTTCTTCGTTGAGGAGGTGCGACGCCCGCCGACTAAGACTCGTCAAGTAGTCTCCTCTCGAGTCATCCCGGATAACTAAATGAATTATTGTATCCCTAAAGCTAGGATTCCATTCGTAGTTTCTTCCTAAGCCCTATCGGTTATTACTCCGAGTATTGGGCCCTTGCGGCATGAGTAATTATTGGTAATTATTGATAGTTTTCCCATTCCTAAATTAATTAATAACTAGAGAGTTAATTAGTTATATTATATGTTTTGTTGTGTGATTAAAGATTAGTTTTGCATTTCTTGTTTTATTCCTCCAACCACCAAAGCCTAATTAAACAAGACTAATCCCAGACAACCATATTTAAAGTATTCGAATAACAAAAACGCTGCGCACTCAACGAAATTCAATTCCAATTATTATTTTGGGCTGTCGTAGTCCTTCCCCGAACAAACGAAGGAATCGAGAAATAGGCGATAACTGCCTAATTCTATGACATATCTATATATAGTATTATATTAAACTGGTGTCAGGTATTTAAGTTTCATTAGTGAGGATTAAACAAAGGCTTTCAAAGTGGTGCTTTGAGGATTTCAAGAGGCAAAAATCTTCTAATTTAATTATTTGTAGCTGTAGGCAAACGTCCGGGAAAATTTTAAATAGGGCGCAGAGTATTTTAATTGGTTTTGATAACGGTCAACGTTAGGATTTGCTTCATTTGGAACAAGTTTCCTTATCACGTGTACATTTGCTTTCGGTATGCGTATTTTGGGTTATTCAAAACTCGTTGGCGTGACTCCCCTCCTCCCCTCACACACAAGTGTTTACCCGAGCGTAAAATTTGGGTCAATAAAACCCTTTTATATTCTCTCGAGTGTGTGCAGTTTTTTGTTGTTTTTTGGTGAGCAAGTCAGAATGTCGTCGTTTGACATATTTAAAAAACAATGGGAATTTTTAGGATTAAGTGGAAAGAAATGATTTCCTACATACAGACAGAAGAAATGACTGCGAGAGAAGAAAAAAGAGAAAGATAAAAAGAAAAGGAAGAAAAGGAAATAAAAGAAAAAGAGAAGAGAAAGAGAGTGAAAAAAGGGAGAGAATACGGGTACATGAAATCGAAGTCAAGAAAATAAGGTTCTATCAATCACCTCGGGACCATCAACTCATTAACAGGCGTCCGTTAAATTACCCTCATTTAAAGATGGGGAACACCTCGCCTCCTACTTAACTCAATTTGAAATGATCTTTGAAGTCAACAATTGGAATAATGAGTCGGACGGTGTAGCGAGGTTGTTGCCACTCTTAAACACCTCCATGAGGGATATCTTTGTCTCCCTCCCCTCGGAAGCAACCATCGATTCCTCCACGTTAGAGGCAGAATTGCTCTCTGCCTGTAACATGACTCCCGACTTCTATCGAATTAAGTTCAGGCAGAGTCGTATTCAACCCAAACAGACTTTTAAACAATTTGGGTTTACTCCTCAGAGACTCCTAAATTTTTGGCTAGACATCGTGAAAGTACCTCAAGATTACGACGCTTTCGTTGATTTCCTCCTGCATGACCAATTTTTAACATCTCTTTCTTCAGAAATACGATCCTTAATCAAGGACAAAAGATGTAACAACTTTGAGGAGTGTGTAGAAGATGCTGATGTATAGCCGCCAGCCATAATTGCTATCCCAAGGAAGCAAAGAAAATGGAGCTCATGTCCTCCAAGTCGCGTTTTCAGAAGCGCCCCTTCTTCCCTCAAAATAAATGGAAGTCTGTCCTGATAATCGGCCCGATTAAGTCAAAACTGAAGCAATTTCCCATCAAGCAGGAAAATCGGCCGTTCTCTTCCAATCCCCCTTCTTTCAGCACTCCCCAGAAGAAACATCGTGTGTTTTTCGTGTGGAGTTGATGGACACTTTAAATACAATTGCCCTCAGAACACCTAGCTGAGAAACAACTTATCTTACCAGGTGCACCAGGTGATTGCAACGCCCACTCTGCCCACTTCGCCTCCAGAATCCTCGACCTGGCCACCAAACTTTTTATTCAATAAAAGTAACCCTGGCGGCCTCCGGTTCGAGTCAGGTGCGGCAAATGGATGCCGTATCTCCACCCTCTTCCGAGATACAGGGTGCACGTGTATCGTGGTCTCAGATAAGTTACTTCTACCAGTAGCACCGGATCACGATCGGTTCGCCATCGTCTATGACTATCTGGGACGTGCTAATAGGTTCCTCATAGTAAAGTGCCACATAGATTGCACCTACTTCACCGAATAGGCAGAAGTAGTGGCGTCCCCCATAAAGTTCGGTGCCGTTCTGATTAGGCAGAACCCCAAGGTCTCATCGATCCCGGTGGCTCAACTAGTGACCAGCCGCTCTCAGGCTAAGAGATTTTCCGAAGCGCCCGTCCCCTTGGAAACTCCCGGAAAAGCAGAACCGGATTGTAGAAACTTAGTCAATGAGGACTTTCCCAAGAAGCAAAAGGAATGTAATTCCCTTCAATCCCCGTGGGCGAAAGCCAGCAATGGAACACAGGAAATGGTAAGAGGTGGCAAATTGGTCACTTTTCGGGTTAATAATAACCTTCTCTATCGCATTTGCTCCCACGGAGACTCGTCTAAGTCCTAGACAGTGTGCGTCCCGTGCTCGCATGTGCGTCTCATACTCCGGACTGCACATGACAGCCTTTTTGCTGGTTACTTTGGCCACACGAAGATCGCTATGCGTATCTTTAAATATTTGGGGGGGCCTGTGGCGGCCGAAGAAATTTTGCAATACTGTCGATCGTGCGATGTATGTCAAAAGACAGCAGTTAAGGGGCGAGTTAAGTCGGCCCCATTATTTCTGAATCTTTCTCCCGTGTAGCTATCAATTTAGTTGGTCCGATTCACCCGCCATCTAGCGAGGGGCATAGTTACATCCTCACCCTAGTTGATTTCGCTACCAGGTTCCCCGAGGCCGACCCACTATAAAGGATTGACAGCGTCTCATGCGCCGAGGCGCTCATTTCAATTTTTGCCCGCGTTGGATTACCCAAAGTAATTCTGTCAGATCGCGGCTGTCAATTTACTTCTCATTTAATGGAGCAAGTAGGGAAACTTTTCATGATAAAATCTTTATTTACCACTGTGTTCCACCCGGCTGGGAATGGAATATGTGAGAAGTTAAACGGAAATCTCAAGGCGATTCGACGAAAGTTGTGCGTAGAGCAACCGAGCGAATGGCATCGTTATCTGCCAGTGGCTTTTTTCGTTTATAGGAAGATACTCCATCGTACTTTGGGATTCGTGCCCTTTGAATTATTATATTGTAGGAATGTTCGTAGACCCCTGAGTGTCCTTAAAGAGCTCTTTACAAATGTTAGTTTAGACCAGGAAATACATTCATCGCATTCCTACTTGATCGAGCTCCGTAAGAAATTGGAAAAATGCGCCGAGTTGGCCTACCAAAACGCCGACGTGAACCTGGACAAGTATAAGTACTACTTCGATGGAAACTCTAAAGATCGGAGGTTTAAACCCGGTGAGGAGGTTTTGCTATTACTCCCGATGGACACTAACAAACTTTTGAGTCGATGGAAAGGTCCCTTTATGATAGTTGAGAAGCATGGTACCGTAGACTATCTGATTGAAACTCCAAGCGGAAATAGTCTTTTCCATATCAACCTCCTCAAGAAGTATCACCTGCGTACACGAATTCATCATATTGTAGCAATTGATGAAGAATCAGCCTTTGAAGGAAATTTTCCCCTGGTTTCCCTGGGGGTTGTCCAAAATGCCTGCGTCGAGCAAGACGAGGATTACCTTTTCCCTGTGCCCGAGATAACGGAGACCCCTTCAAAGTTGCTCAAAATCAGCGAAGAACTAACGCCTCAACAGAAAAATCAGCTCCTAGCCACCCTCAAGCGGTCCCGTGACGTCATCTCTAACGTACCTGGATGTGCTACCCAATTTGAGCACGATATTGAGTTGACGACCCAAGAAGAAATTAAGTCTAAACTATACCCTTTACCTGTCCACCTGAGGGAAGAATTTAATAGAGAGGTGGAAAATTTATTAAAGCTGCAAATTATTGAACCCTCCAAATCCGACTATTGCTACCCCGTGGTCATGGAACAAAACCGGATGAGTCATAGAGAACGCTGTCACCGTGTTTGACGCGGAGCCTATTCCGCTAATTGACCAAAGTCTGAACTTGTTTCAACGGGCAAAATCTATTTCAGAACTGAATTTATGCAAAGTGTACTATCAGATTTCTCTGAAGGAAAGTGTAAAGAGATTTACTGCATTTCGTACCGAAAAGAGGTTAATGCAGTTTAGAAAGCTTCCTTTTGGCCTCGAAACCGCTTGTAGCAACTACAACCGGATGATGAGACAGATTTTAGACGGATTGCCTAATGTTTCCTTCTATTTTGATAACATATACATATGTTGCCACGAACGATTGGGAAACCGACCTGACTGCTCTTCATTATCTACTAAAAAGGTTGAGAAGCCACAACCTTACTATCAGGCCAAACAAGTGCCATTTTGCCTTCGACACAATCAACTACTTAGGATTCCGCATAGGAAACCAACGATTAGCTCCGTAGGAAGAAAAAATAAAGCCATTTGTTACCCGTTAACAAACGGCAATTAAGGTCCTTTAAAAGCTCGACCTCCTTCTACAAGAGATTTATTTTGAACTTTGCCTCGCTTTCCGCTCCCTTTTGCGATCTCCTAAAGAAGAGAAGCCCCGATCGACTCGCTTGGACCCCCGTCTTCAGTTGTCAGCTTTAATCAACTCAAAGGTAAACTCGCGTCTGCCCTGATCCTGCGGTTACCTAATCCAGCCGAGCCTTTTGGCATCAGGACAGATGCTAGCAACGACGGGGGTAGGTTGCGTGTTAGTCCAATACGAACCTAATGACGAGTGTTTCCACATTGCATACGCTAGACGAAAGCTGTTACCACGTGAGAGGAATTATGCTGTAATCGAGCGCGAAGCCCTCGCTATTGTATGGGAAATCCAAAAATTTAAGACTTATTTATTAGGCAAAGAGTTTACCATTGAAACAGATCACAAGCCCCCAGCGTATTTAAAAAAAATAAAAAATAATAACAGTAGACTGATGCATTGGAGCATCTTTTTGCAGGAATTTCAATTCAAAATTTCATATCTAAAAGGCTTAGAGAATTGTATAGCGGATAGCCTAAGTCACAACCCCGTTGATTTTAGTCCCATTGAAACTTAGGACTACCTTAATTCTTGTATGATTATTTAGTGTACATAGGTATAACTAACTCTCGGTCCTTGTTAGGACCTTTATTGTAAATATACCCCCGCTGATTTTTTATTTTTTTAAGTTGTTGATTAATTTACCTTGGCCATGTCTACCATGAACTTTAGTTTTAGATACTATGAATTTTTTTTTCTCTTTGTGAATGTACTTATATGTAGACGTAGCTATACCTTGGTTGAATTATTTATTACTCTTGGTATCGTAGTAACGAATGAACATGTTTTCTTAAAATCCCGAGTGTAATTATTATAAAACCATTGTATAAATGTATTTCTTTTTGTTTGTAATTGGCGCGACTCTCGGGGGTGTACTTGGTGTACACCTTAATTACTATTAGTTGTGATGTCACTTCCCTTGTGCGTTTCATTTTGAGGAGGGACGTGTGTCGAAGAAAGAAAGATCGAGTAAGATTTTGTGTAAAGGAGTCGTGTGAAACAAGAGCTATCGAGAAGAGCAATGGCCTACGCCCGTCGGCAAACTTCTGGCGAGATTAGCAGAGAATTTCTTCGGTTCAGTTGGACCATCAAAACCCCGCCGCCGAGCTATAAACGCCAAGGCGGTGAGGCAGGCCTTAATTACTTCCGTTAGCAAATAGAGGAGTTCCGGCGAACGCCTATATATTCCACGTCACAAAATTAATCGTGGAAGTATTCCGTCAGAATTCGCCCAAGGAAGAATCCCGGAGACATCTCCCCCCCCCCCTTCGCCCTGGAGAAGACACCAGGTCGTGGTGGTGAGCTGCTTTACGTTACTCCCGACTGAGCCAAGGCCCCCCCTCCCAATACAGAAGGTATTTGGCGGCCTCTTCTAAGACTTCTATGGAATCATCCACTGACGGCGCATATCCTCGAGCGTTAGAATACAGTGTCTTCCCTGCCCGCAGCTACCATCTTATTTGGAACGATGGCGTCAGGATCGAAGGACCCGCCTAGAACAAGCGCATAGTTTTAGCCCCACAGGAGTTTTCTCCCTCGAGCGTCTACAGGAGAATCATTTCCTTTTGAGCGTCTACTTGTCCCCCCCCCCCCTCCATAGTAAGATATTTGCACCTTTCCTTTCCTCGTCGAGGTGGTGCGACGCCCTCCGACTAAGACTCGTCACGAAGTCTTCTCCCGAGTCATCTCGGATAAGTAAAGTAAATTATTGTGCCCCTAAGGCTAGGATTCCATTCGTAGTTTCTTCTTTATCCCTATTGGGTTAGTACTGGGAGTATTGAGCCCTTGCGGCATGAGTAATTATTGGTTATTATTGATAATTTTCCCATTCGTGGATTAATTAATAACAAGAGAGTGTAATTATTTGTATTATATGTTTTGTTGTGTAATTAAATATTATTTTTGCAATTTTTGTTTAATTCCTCCAACCTCAAAGCCTAATTAAATAAGACCAATCCCGGACAACCATATTTGAAGTATTCGAATAACAAAAACGCCGCGCACTCAATGAAATTCAATTCCAATTATTATTTTGGTCTGTCGTCGACCTTCCCCGAACAAACAAAGGAATCGAGAAATAGGCGATAACTGCCTAATTCTACGACACCACCCTCGCCCCTCCCATTTCCTCATTTAGCCCGCAAAGGAGTTGATAGTGTAGCAGAAGTCAATTTCATGCTACACCGGAAACTTAAAGTTATAGCACGGCCTTCTAGTACCAGTGCAAGTAGATGTCAGGTATAGAATAGGCCAGTATGCCGCATCTGACATTTAGATGATTGGTTGCCCTCACAGGTCCGATGGCAGAGGAGAATCTGCTGCTTTATATTTAAGACACATGACCAACATGTCTCCGGGAGATGCCCTGGTTTGTTATAGATTTCAATTTAATTCTTAAAAAAATGGAGCAGTGGTGAATAAAAAGGTAGGTGAACATAGAATAGAAATGAGATCAACCCAGTTGGCATATAACATATAAAGCCTTTTTAATATCACATGAAGTATCAACTTCGCCCAATTTCACCGAAAGTGGGTGATAGTGGCCAAACCCGAGGAGTAAGTTTTGATGTCCATGCATTCTTCTCCTTGTCCCAAATCTGTTGAAAAGAAAAACTATAAAAATACATGAAACTTCCGAGAATTCCTTATGCACATTTTAAGACTTTTGTTCAACGAACTAAGGTAAATCTGGTTATTTGGCCTCGATTACCAAATTATATGGTCGGCCAGAAATTCCAGACTAACTTAGGAAGTAAAAAGAAAATAACAAAATTTTATGGAGACACACCAACATTTATTCTTCAAAATAAAGTCCATCATTCTCTACGATCTTCTTCCAGTGATCAGCCAGCATCCGAATCTGTCCCAGATACCAGTCAGCTTGGAATCCAAAAACTGTAAACAAGTTTCCGCTTCCTAAGTGAGTCAAGACTTTCTGGCCAACCATATATATGTGAAGGTTGAAGTGAAAGAAGTTTCAGATTGTTTGCAAAATGAAGTTTTATTACAAACCCTTATAAAGATCTTCACCCAATTTGTATTGGTATGGATTGAAAGAAGAGGCAATATTACACACCGAATGAATTAGGATTCGTTTGCGGGGAAATAAATACAGACCTTTTTTTTAGGGTAATTTTAAGGTGAATATGAAATTGCTAGATGAAATTCTTTGTATATTTCAGAACCTCAACAGCTTTAAAACATATATGCAAAGTAAAAATAAAAAATCTCTTAACATCTACAGGTAAGAGGTTATTATAGTAATGAGTACCCACCTCTACACTGCCTTGGACACGCTTGGGCCACGCTGTTCATCCACGCCAAGCTGTTAGATTGGTCTTTTTGATACAATCACTTGCTTGGCGTGGGTGAAGAGCGTCCCCCAGACGTGTTAGATGCAGTATGAAGGTATGTACTCATTGCTATAACAGCATTACATCATTGCATGCATTACAGTTTACTTTATCTACATGTAAACCGACATTTCACGAATGGTAATTTGGAGCAGAAAAGATGTAGATGGTAATTTTAAAAAAGTTTCTTGTAGTCAGAAAACTAATATAAAAGAAATACTCCCATCATAGTTAAGAATTTGACAATTAAAGAGGAAGAATTATTTATCTAACTGAACTATTCATTTCCAACCATTAAAAATTGTAGAAAGGATTTGAAGCCTAAGAACCTCCTCATGGAAATTCCAACTAAGGCCCAGCTCACACATAGCCGAACTGCTTCTGATTTGATCCCGAATCACATTCGGGATCTCGCCATTCCGACTTGCTTCCGATAGTTTTATGAAATGATTCGGGCAACTTTCCGAATCATTTCCGAAAGTCAGAAAAAAATTGTCTCCAATTCATAATCGAATGCAAACCGAACATTCGGTTTGCATTCGGACTCAAATTCGGCTACGTGTGACTGGGCTTGAATGTTGGTTTCAAATTCTCTGAAGAGGAAAGGATTGATATAATCAGTGATTGTAGAATCGAAATTAAATCATGGAAGCTGTTTATTGACAAAAAAAAATGAAATTTCAATCACCGAAAAATTTGTCAGTAATATTAAAATGTTGTCTATTTTGATCAAGATAATCCCATAAAAGCGCGACGATTTTATTCTTTTACTCACATTTAACCTCGATAAAATGGACAAAGCATGTCAAGTTAATTTTACATACGATAATAAAACAAAGTAACCAATTCATATTATATTTTTCTAAAAAAAATTTAAGTACCCATGCAAAGTTTGCAAATAATCTTTAGTCGCGTGCGCTCGATTCTATAATTTACTATGTCGGTCCGTAGGTAGGTCGGTCGGATGGCAACCATTTTACTTTTCAATGAGTTTTTTTTAGCAATAACGTAACTCTTCATCCAATTTTATCGAAATTTGAAGCCCTTATGTTGTTTTACATCCTTTTTCGAGTGATATAATTACCAAGTTCCTTCCAAAGTTAGTCCGGGAATTATTTTAAGTTTTCGAGATCGTAAGGTCATAAATCAGAATAATTGAGAGCACGCGACTTATGTCTGTTGACCTTATTACGAAGTAGAAACTTAAAAATAATACTTCTACACTTTCGACTTCAAGGATTAGTGACTGGAAAAATAATAAAACTTCCCAGAGATAGTAAATGAAAGGTAGCAATAGCACTTATTCATCTTTTATTAGAAAGTAGAATTGAATAGAGATTCAATATGTGTGACCAAAGAAATATCGTACCTATAAGAATGCTATGGTTCAAAGAATTGGGTTGCCAAACAAAGTGATGTAAGAATCAAAAATATGTCTTTATAAAAGGGAGATTCATTATCATTTTCTTTATATGTAATAACTTGATTTGATGTAAAAGTACGCGTGACTTCCGAGTTGATTATTCTAACATGTGTAACTAATGCTTTTGTTTGAGAGAAATATGCTGCCAAAAGTATAGATAAATTGTCAAAATAATTTTCATTTAAGATCCTGAAGACTTACACTTTTTTTATAGAAAAAATATATTATTTTTTATGCTAATTATTGAATACAATTTGTTAAATGAAAGTAAAGTCAGTAAGACTAAATGTAGCAAATCTCAATGTGGTATTTATTTAGTCACCGTCAAGATGAATTTAAATCCCCAAATAAATAAGGTTATGCTGAAAGTTCCGCTCTTGCTTCCTTCACATTTTAAAAACAACTTTGATGACATTTCCTTGTTTTCCACAAATATGATACATGCTAATTGTGAAATCATTCCACCTCATTCTCATTGATGCAACTCAGGTAATTAGATTTTATCGCGCTATTGAAAAATAAAAAATCCTTTTAGTATTATTCAGTAAATCTAAATGTATATTGTTTTGTCAGTAACAATTCTTTTAGGTTTCATTGAGTTGAAAAGGAGTAGGCAAAGAGTTGCAAGATTTAATCAATTTCATTCAGTCAAAAAAGGGCCGGTCATTATTATATTGGTGGGAATCAAGTTGCAGAGAGAATGAAGGAAATTACAACTAATATGAACGAGTGATGCTTCAACTCATATTGCATCTACGTGACATCATAAAGTATATACACCCCGTGCTACGCTATTAGTTTCACTTATTTCTTTAATGTTTTAGGTGTTTATATTTTTCGAAGATTCTGGAACTTATGTGGCCTACGCCTCTTCATATGGCAACACTTTCATCCTAAATTCATTTGAGTCCCTCGCTTCTTTGAAGAGCTATAGCACGTAACGTGGTCTTCAGGTGTGCCACGCTATTAGCTGCTAAACGATTTTATGAAAAAACTACGATAGTGAATGAGATGGCTAGAAGAACTCCTCTCAAAGTTATAGCCAACTCCATCGGCCGTTATGTTGACATCGTGAAGCGTTTTTAAGCCGACCCATCGCCAAGGAAGACGCGGTTGGACTCTGGCGTCCTTAAGACCGTATCCACCCGTAACATTCGTAATGTGAAGAGGCAGCTGTTGAAGAAGCCAGGACAAACGTCGAAAGCAATTTTTGCTGAAGCAAGTCTGCCAGAAGTGTCAAAATCAACGAGATGCCGGTTGCTGAGAGACATGGGGAAAAGCATTACGCCTGAAAAACGACCTCCTCTTCCCCTAGACACAAGGAATTGCGGGTGGAATGGGCGCGAAAGCACATAAAGATAATATTCACTGATAAAATTAGAGCAACCCTGGACGGGCCTGACGGATGGGGGAAAGGTTGGGTTGGAAAGGGCCAAGAGCGTCACATCCGTTTTCGTCGCCAACAGGGCGGAGGAGGTGTAATGATATGGGCAGGAATAGTTGGAAATGAACTTATTGGTCCTTTTCAAGGGGCTGATGAAGTAAAAATAACTTCTGAGTCCTATTGCCAGCTCCTTGAGTCAGCTTTGCTTCCATGGCTGCAAGATGTATCCCTGCAGAGGCGTCGAAGGTTGATATTTCAGCACGACAATGTCCCCCGCTCATCCCCGTCTCACTCTGCAAAACAACACAAGCATGCTTGTCATCGATGGGACTCAAAGGTAACCGTTTGATGGTATGGCCGCCTTTCTATCCCGATTTGAGCCTTATCGAAAACTTATGGGGGATTCTGAAACAGGCTATTTACAAGAATGCGAAGCAGTACACTTCGAAAGAAGATTTGTGAAAAGCAATTAAGACATCTGTACACACAATTCCTCGCTCTGAAATGTAAAAAAAATTGACCAAATTTGTTAACAAGTGAAACGTAAGTGTTTTACAGAAGAAAGGATCTTATGTAAAGTATTAAATATTTATTTAAGGTTTTGATTTTGTGATATGACTTTTCTTTTGCATAAATAAACATTGTATAATCATATTTAATTATTATAACCCTCTTACGATGATAAATTCTGGTCAGCATGTTGTTTTTCTATAATAAGCTAATACCATGGCACGCTTGAAAAGTGGTTAAAATGTTTAAACGTTGTTGAAGTGAAAGTCTCATTACAAAATGTGCTGAAAATGTAGGACACGGTTTCACTCATTAAGTTAAAGATAACATAGAAGTATATGATCATTTCTACCGATATTTAATGTTTTATCATTAAGAATAACTTAAAGCTAATAGCGTGGCATGGGGTTTATATGTATATTTAAAAGAGCCTGTTAAAATAAAAGACCATCCTTTTAAAATGCTCATCCGAACATTTTCACCAATTGTCATAAATAACCTTTTTTGTGTGGTCATTCTAAGAGGTACATAACTTTAGATGAATGCAGCATGCATCCATTACCTTTTTGCTAATACTTCCCAAATGAAATAACTTTTCCATCTTAATTTCCTTGAAACCCTCAGCATTTTAGAAAATTGAAAAAAATTCTCTTTTTTAATCTTCTTTGTTTCCAACATATGTAAATATTACTTTTTCTTTTTAGGCTTTTGGTCATAAGTTGGATATCATTTTGGCAGCATGACACTAAGCTCTTTAAGACATACAGCCTTCCCCAAAATATGAAGATTTATGCTTACCTAAATACAGGTTTTGAACAAAACGAGATTTATAAATAGGTAAAATTTTAAGCTTCAATTTAATGATAAAATTTCTGTGAATAAATTTGGAAACTTTTTCAGCTTTGTTAAATGCCTCGACCATCACATTGTATGGGAGCATTTTTAGTCGCTTGCGCTCGATTCTATAAGTTACTATGTCGGTCCGTAGGTCGACGGTTGGATGGTTACCATTTTGGTTTTCAATGAGCTTTTTTTGGCGATTTCGATTCGGCGAGTGCTCACTCATCTGAAGCGAGAGGTAACCCGACTTCTCCCTTCGCAGTCATCGTATACCAACTGGTCCTTTCCTGCAACGAGCACGTAAGCAATTGTAACCGTTGCCGCCTGCAGATTGATTTTGAATCTGGCTTACCCAATCGATCCATTCTTTGTGTGTGCGCCCCGGTTTAAAATCCCCCTTTAAATCACCGACCTAAATCCGATCTCCTTAATCCCCAAATTAACACACCTGTATCTCGCGTAGGCATTTAACTCCATCTGTGCGACTATTCCCTTTAAACTCAATATTTGTGTATATTTAAATATTATTTTGTTGCTAGTAAAGATATATTTTTGTCATTGTCTTTCTTTTGCAATCCCAACGCGTACCAGCTACCTGTTAATCTTTAGCCAAATTGCACTCTGAAATATTTGTTTTAAAAAGGATCACGCAGAGTTAATAATAAACCATCGCCAATGGACTGATAATAATTTCCCCATTCATTAACGGTTTTCAACCAACATCGGCTCTCTCTCTCTCTCTCTCTCTCTATATATATATATATATATATATATATATATATATATATATATATATATATATATATATATATATATATATATATATATATATATATATAGAGAGAGAGAGAGAGAGAGAGAGAGAGAGAGAGAGAGAGAGAGAGAGAGAGAGTGTGTGTGTGACTGGCCATTCCACGACATAATGGTTTAAAATTTCCTTAGAATTGACTGAATTGTTACAATGTTATTTTTTAAAAAAGCAAAACGTGGACCAACCGACCGAAGACATATTGAGATGTAGAGTGGCCGGCGACTAAAAACTCACAACTTTCTAAAAGTTTACTAAAAAGCAGAACTAAATTTTATTATTATTTTTTTTTTAATTTAAATGGGCGGGCCTTAACTTTTTGTCGCACCTCATTTATGGAATTGGAAAGACGAGAAAATGGTTACACCCTAATTGCATAGTCTAGAATAATATAGCATAGCACATTCAAATATAGTATAACATAGCATATTTTTGCAGAGTGGTGCTTATCATATTATAACATAGTATAACATGTCATAGTTTATTATAACATAACAGAGTATAGTATAGCATAGCATAGCATAGAAAACATAGTATAGTAAAGTATAATAATATAGTATAGTATATGTAGTATAGTATCTCCTAGCATAGTATAGCCTAGCATAGAATATCCTAGTATAGCCTAGTATTCTCTAGAATAGTATAATATTTTATAGCATAGCCTAGTATAGTCTCGAATAGTAGCCTGGCAAAACCAAGCTTATCGTAGGATAGCCTACCATAGTATTACCTCAACTAGCATAATAAAGCCTAGCATAGTATAGACTAGCCTAGATTGCCTAACATAGTAAATACTGCCTAGCCTAGCATAGTATAACAGAGTAGATTATGTCATAGCATAGCCTACCAGAGTATGGCCTAGCGTAGCATCAGATAGCCTAGTCTAGCCTAGCCCAGCTTAGTATAACCAAGTCTAGTTTATGATTCCCTATAATATTAGAACTTACCATATCATACACTAGCGTAGCTAGCATAGTATAGCATAGCCTTACATATTATAGTTTAGCCTTACATAGTATGACTTAGCCTAGACTAATCTAGCCTAGCCTAGCAGAGAATGTACAGTATGGCCTACCTTAGCATAGAAACCATAGTAAAGCCTAGCCTAACATAGCATATCCTAGCTTAGTATAGACTTGCGTATATAGCCTAGGATAGTATATATTAGAATAACCTAGCTTAGTATAGTATACCTGAGCCTATCACAGTGTATCCTAGCCGGGCCTAGCTTATCAAGGAATAGCCTAGCCTGCCTAGCAGAGTATAACCTAGCTTAGCGCAGCCTACAATTGCATATTAAAACTTAGTCTAGCCTAGCTTAGCTTACCCTAGTCTTGTAAAGCCTATCTTAGTATAGCCTACCTTAGCCTAGTTCAATAAAGCCTATCCTAGCATATTCTATCATATCTTAGCCTAGTTAGCATATTCTAGCCTAGTATAGTATATCATAGCCTACACAACCCTCCTTACCCTAGCTTAGTTACTATAGTATAGTATATCATAGTATTGCTTAGCCTAGACTAGACTATTCGATTTTAGCCTAGGGTTGCATAGAATGCATAGCACAGCCTAGCCTACCCTAGCAAAGCCTCGCTTATCCTAGCGTAGTATAGAGAAGACTAGCCCAGTGTAGCATAGCTTAGTATATCATAGCCTAACCTAGCATACCATAGCGTAGCCTAGCCTAGTAAGGCCTTTCATGCCCTGCCTAGCCTAGTATAGCGTAGACTAGCCTAGCATAACATAACCTAGCATAGCATAACCTAGCCTAGCATTAACTATTCTAGAAATGTATAACCTATGATATACTATTATACCCTAGTCAAGTATAGCTTATTATTGTCTATCCTAACATATGTATTATATGCTATCCTATCATAGCATATTATAGCCTAAATTAGTATAGTATATTTTACCCTTGTACATTATATCTTAGCATAGCTTAGCCTAGTATATCCTAGCCTATAATATCATAGCATAGCATAGCCTATTCTAGCCTTGCCTAGCAGAGTATAGAATATTATACCCTAGTCTAGTCTAGCAGAGTATCGGCCGAAAAGTTATGTCAGTGCCAAAACAAAATAATTCCCGGGATAACCTTGGGAGGACTTTGGCAATTATAGCATTCGAAAAATAATGTTAAACAACATAATGGTTTCAAATTTCGAATAGTTATAATGTTATTACAAAACAAAAGAAAACAAAAAAAAGGCAAGACGGGGACTGACCGACCGACATAGTGCGATGTAGAGTCGCTCGCGACCTGACTCGCACGCGACTAAAAATACGACCTAAGAAGCGTAGCCTCAGTCTCTCTTAATTTCTACCGCGTTTTTTTAGGTAGCTTCTTTATCGCTAAAGTTGACTCTCCTTTTTTTTGGGGGGGGGGGGCACGATTTTCTTTGTCCATAACCTTCTTATAGAATCTCGAAATTGCAAGCTTATTGATCACACCACTTACATTACTGCCTGTGCTTGCTTTTCTCTCCTAAGCGTCTTCTCATGTTTGTTTATTTCCCTTTGGTTGAACTCCACTTTCAGGAGTTTATGCAGGAATTTCCTGCCATTAAGCTGCTTCTTCGAAATGAGAGGCCAACTAAACAAAATAAAGTTTACCAAAATGAGACGTCAGAATGTTCTTTTCTTACTCCACCCCTAGACGTCTACCGAAATTGAAAGTTGGCAATACGCAAGTAGCTCGAGTATAAGATAAAATCTGACATTGCCCGTCCGTCTACATCTCCTCGGGCTTCTCCTCTTCCTGTTCTGCCGAAGTCTACAGTAGGGGCATTTTAAGCCAGTGAGTGAAACAAATACCTCTTACAGAATCTACCTAATTTGTCTCTTTTCTTTACGGCTGTTTTATCTTTTCTCGTCTTGATCTGGTTTCTGCTTTCATTCAGTTACTTGTTTATCAGGGTGGTGTCACCAAAATTATTATCACCACTCTATTCTCTTCATTCTAAATGCTTTCGTAATATTAGTTATAATTTCCGTCCTTTTGCATATGGATTACCCCCTGTTAGCATTTTCGTTTTTAGTGAAATATATTTCACACATGAAAAAAAATTTCCCTCAAAAAATACGGCATCGTTCTCAACCTCTCTGTGTTTTTTAGTGTCTCGCAACTCTCGATTCTCTGATTTGCGGAATTTGATCTAATAATGACAAAGGTTGAGCTGCCCGAGGGTGACTCCAGAAGTTGTAAGTGGGAAACTCTTTTGCCAATTGAAAGTAGTTGGAAAGTAGCCCCTTCATCAGCCAGAGGTGTTTTGTCGGTGGCCTCGCTCACCCAAGCACCAAGGTGGGGGCGAGGTTTCAATTTTCTTTTTTGTCTTCTATTATTATCCATATTATGAAGAAGCAAACGAGACCCCGGCAACAGTCCAAACGTACTTTATTAGCAGCGCAACGCAAAACTATAAAGGAGTAAACTGAAAGTTAAAATGCAAGGATAGAAAAAAACTGAAGTCAGATTAAAAACAATGCAAAGAAAAATTTATGTGAAAGACATTGATAAAATATAAATCAGACCATGGTAGTGAACTAAAGATGGTAGGACCTACCGTGAGAGCCCAGAACATCTTATAAAGTTTAAAATGAATCTCGAGCGAAAGAAAGGACTTTCGTTAGAATACAGCCCAATCTCACGTCACGTGCGAACTGTGGTAGGCCAGGAAAGCATTAACAACGAAGTGCCACTAAGTATGGGCCAATTAAAAGAAGAGAGTGAATAGACAATGGCAATGTGCCAAAGTGGGGCATTTTGAGAGCCTTCGGCACTCACCAGATGCCCGTAAGGCGCGCTTAGCAAATCTGGAGGCGGTAAAACGCCACCTGCAAACCGCGAAGCTTATTCCCCAACCAGTCTTCCATAATGTGAAGGTAGAAATCCCTGCAGGAAAGCGAAAGCTTAGGGAAATCCCGAGCAACGGCCGCCCGAGCTGCGTGCTCTGTCCATTCATTTTCCGGGGCATCAAAATGGGTAAGTGCCCAATTAAACTATATCCGGTATCGAGTAAAATTCTTGACTAGCCAAGACAGAATTTTTAAAACAAAGTGATAGTATGGGCTAAAGTAAAGAATAGTTAGAAGGACACTCGAATCACCGAAAATTGTAAAACGGATGAAAGTTAGAGTTGGTAAAACACGAAGAACCAATAAAATAGCACAATGTTCTGTGATAAAATAGAAGTCACCCGCGGGAATGACTCAAAAGCCTATTCTACGAGGAGACAACTGCCGCTTTCACACCGAGATCAGTTTTGGATTTATTTGTGAACAGATGCTATTTTGAAGGGCGATCCGAAATGTGGTCAAGAAACATACCACCAAAGCAGAGCAGACTAACGGGGAAGTGGAGATTCACATTGGCTGATCTGAATATTTAAAAGGACTGAGAACAAAGTTGGCTAACTTAATACCCGAGATGTGGTCAGCATCCTAAAAGCAAAAACCTGAGCATATTGGGGGGCCTATCAAAATCGGTCATTGTCCCTGTTGCAAAGACATTCCTGTAAACTTTCGAAGTAAAAAGTTGTTGGAAGTGGAGAACGTACCGAAGACATTTTTACATTTTTTGTTTAATTAAGGCTTTATTCTGGCGGTCACCAACAAGGTCACAGCTGCCTGAACTGCAAACTAACCTATTTCTAGGATATTTTAAATAATATAAAAGCAAATAACAAAAAATAACAACAGCAACAATAAAAAACAAAAGGCAGGCAAAAAGAAGAAAAGGAGCAAAACACTCAGAGCATGCATCCAACACACAAAAGCTATATACAATGAAAGAGACCAGCCTCTTCCAAATACAAGGGTAAGTGGTAACGACCGAGTTCGTCCCGGTACCTGGAGAGGTAACGTGCGTGAAGATCTCCAAGATTGGGACATTCAAAAAGAATGTGCTGGAAAGTCTTGGGTACAAAGAAACAAATGTGGGCATAGTCAATCAAAAAGTAAACCGTTTAACGTTAATCCGTTAATCTTTAACCCGTTAATTCGTTAAAAACGTAACGGAAGTTAAGGTTAAAGCGTTAACGTTAATTATCATTTTGTAATTATTATAAAAAAAATACAGAAAACGGTTTGGTTTTGTTGTTATTATTTGTTGTTTGTTTTTTTTGCTTTAAAACCACCTCCAAGTGCCAACATTATGAAGGATAAAAAATGAGAAAACTTTACTGAAATATATATTAACATTAAACTAGAAAAATATTATTCACAAAGTACCCAAATGAAACAAAAAAGAAAAACAATAACACAATAAATAAATAAAATAATTTAACATGATAGGTGATAAAGGGAAAAGTTATGTATTTGTTTCCCTCTTCTTCCCATTATAAATTTTATCCGAGATTCATGAAAAGTAGCATCTTAAAGTTTTTACCAGACAGGGATGATCTACTGACTCTCAAGATATCCTTGCAAAGGAGAACAAATATTCGACTGCCTTACTAGAAGATGTGGTTGTGTTCAGCCTGATGAACATGTCCACCAAAACTTGGTCTCTTCGCAGCATCAGAACGCAGCATCTTTCAGCAAGTCCTTTGAATAGATCTCCAGCCAGGTCTTGACCAATTTCTGTGGCTTGGTTTCCATTGGCCTGCTGGCTCCTGGATTTTGTAATACTTTTCAACCACAAAAGGCGAAAAATAGGGTGGAAGGCAGCAACCAGCTGATATTTATCATCCTCTAGGAGGTACCGAAACTTTTTGTCGATGGTTGCTAAAAGTACATCGACCAATGGGCTGCAGTAGACGAGGTCTTTTAAATATGGGTCCTTGAGTCTGAAGAATGTCGTAGCAACTGTTGGTAGAAGAGGCCCAAGATAGGTTTGCTCCTCCTTCCTGGATCTTGTCGAGCACTTGGGCCACAGGCTACATGAGCTAGAAATAAAGCAATGTAGTATTAGCTATAAGTAATCTAGTAAATTTTATTAATCAAATTTATAGGGAAACAGAGTATATATTTAAGAATATATTGCCAAATAAATAATTTAAATTTCAATATTAATTTTTTTTATTATTAATAAAATAAATTATTGCCTTGACATATTCCTTCAGTAAGCCGATAATCCCGGTTGTTGAAATCGTTGACCTTCAGCTGGGCCATGACTCTATGGAGAACAGGGCTGTTAGTCTTCAGGATGGTGTTTGGGAATATCACAGATTCATATGTGGAGTTCCACCTTGTCGTGTTGGAGACAACCAGCCTCCTTCCGACCTCAGCATAGATGCTGTCTGCTGCCACATTACTGCGATCCTGCAAGTTTCTTAGGGCGCATGCCTTAGCTATGTCAGCCCTGTAGGGCACCTTGAACACTGCACTCTGAAGTGTAACCACTGCATCCTTGCGGCCATTAGGTTAAAGTTGTTGGCAACACACCTAATGTGGGCTGGTAGGTTGATAGGATTATCAACGATACTTTAGACATCGTCAGGCCCAGGGTCAGCCAAAGGCACAGCCAGGTAGTCTATCAGGGAAACATACTCAAATCCTAACTGAGCACGTTGTTCCCCTGAAATATAGACATTATAAGTTGTTTATATAATGAGTATTACAATTAATAAATATTAAAGGTATGATGGACTGTCAATCTAATGCATCCGATCACTCCATGCAGCCTCTATCAGGTGGTAGGCTCCAACAAACATGCCCAAGTAAGCTATTTTGTGAGCAGACTAGCAGTCAGCAACATTGTCAAGAACTTTTAAAATTTAAAACTCATAGGTTTTAATATTTTAATTTTTAAAGTTGAAATGTAAATTTGGGGATATAGGTAAAGTAACTCAAGTAAGAATATACCGTAGACGATACCTTCAATGAAGGTAGCAACATCCTGACTCAACTATTACCTGACTGTAATGGAATTGCCAAAATGTCACTATAGGAATGAGACATCCTTATAAACGAGACATTTTAGAAAATCGTAAAAAATTCAATAATAACCAATTCAAAATAATCAAATAAAACGCTCGGTAATTTTTTACATTGGACTATTGGTATTATTTTTCACATAAGTAGTAGATTGATTAAAATTGGACGTGCTGTAGTGCCACATTGCAAAGCGAAATTGGATTGACAATGAAGCCTCACAGATTAGTGTCATATAAATATTATGAAGGCTTGAAGTGGGCACGCACATAATTATGCGCATGGAAGGAAGTAACCTAAAATATATAACATTTTGTCATATAAATGATTATATATATATATATATATATATATATATATATATATATATATATATATATATATATATATATATATATATATATAACATTTTGTCAGATAAATAATAATATACAACATTTGATCATGTAAACAATAATATATACTGTTCTTATAAAGGGCTACAGGCAAAAAAAAACGAATTTTCACATGCATACGCGCTCACACACTTACACACTCACACCTCTCGCGATATATGTCCAGACCATTATCACCAAGGTTCTAGGAAACGACGCAACTGTACCAAAGAACGTCGAAATAGGTGGTCATGACACCGAGCTGAAGACAGGAAAGATGAGGATCTTATTTACTGTCAATGGTCTGCGAAACACAATCGTATTCTCGAAATTTGAGATAAAGATTTTCTCTATCTCTGTGCACACACAAATAAACACCCAGTAGAGTAAGCTCCCCCCAAACAGTATCATTGGTTAACAGTCAGCCACACCCACTGTTTTCGATACATTATATACAGCTCTGGGTAGAGCCTAGGGGCAGTCAGCGGTCAAGAGTCAAAAGATTGTCATTCAGTCAGTCAGTCAGACAGTCAGGCAGTTAGAAGAATAGTTGGAAGTAGAGTTAAACATTAGTAGGCCTGCCTCAAATACTCGACATAAGTTCAATCAAATTCTTTGTGCCTAAGACTACCGAGTCTTCCCCCCATACAGATTCCTTGAATCCGCCTTAAGAGTTTCATTTTCCTGCGGGTAATCCAACCAGTCCTTTTAACCAGCCTACATCACTAAAATCATGCGAGAGGATAATTTTTCACAAAAATTGGAGTCAGCCTAAGGTCAGCCAAGGTCAGCCCAAGGTCGGCACCCGTTAACCGAATACTCCAATGGTGCTACGTCGAAGTTAAGCAACATTGGGAAGGGTTAGTACTTGGATGGGAAACAGTCGACCCCCACCGGTAAACTGGTAACCAATTACTTATAGGCCGACTACCAGCCTATAACCGGCGACATCTGTACTCGCCATTAACAGCCATAACGTACCATAACAAGTGACCTTGAACCTGCTATAACTAGTGACCTTTGGACGTACTATAGTGCTGTCTAGCAGTAGAAGCAATATAAAAATGTAATTCTTAGTATTGGGGACAAAGATTACAAAAAATATGAAATTACCATGTCAAGTACTATTTCCACTCAGTATGCAATTTAACGATTCGCCTGCTCAGCGTCCTCTTCGAGATGGATCTCTTGCTGGGATTTGGCGTTTGATCAACTTCTCGAAAGTGTTATACTCTACAACGCTAAGTAACAGCATGTTGACTACGAACAGATCCACAATCTCTTGGACCACGGCAACCTTGAATGCACCACTTCCAGGACAGTGGTGCCAAAGTAATCGTCAATGCTTAGCTGGTGTACTTACTTGGCACCATGAAGTGAAAAAGACTTGTTTCTGGACTTGTGTTTTGCTGCTTTTCCATGGGATGAACTAGCCATGACGTAGCCTTCAAACTGTATGAACTTAGCTGGTTAGGGCCTCAATATGTGCTGCTTGAAATTATTGAGGTTTGTCTTCTGACACTGGATTAAGTCTTGGATAGTGCTGCCCCAAGAATGTGAGAGAGCGTTTTTATAAGATATATCACCCGTAAGCATCTCCGCATCAGGTCCTAAAGGTGAGGGCATCAAAAAAGTCGAGAATACAATATGAGTCCCCCAAACCAACCTTCGATGCATACTCTATCGACGCAACTTGTAAAAATAAAGGAGGGGGGAGTCTTAAGCACTCTGAAATCGGCAGAAGTGCATAACTTTGGTTTTATTAAAAGGAAATCTAAATCTCTTTTTTTCAGTGGCCAGGTGTGTACGCTCTCTGCTGTCATCTGAAGCCGGCAATCACAGAAGGCAAGTGGGAGGACGAACAAAGAAGAGCTAGAGAAGAACAGGAAGGAAACATATTTTGTCCAAACTGCAGAGCGACCTGGCGTAAAGTACGCTGTCAAATTTCATGAGAACGATTCCTGTCGATACGATTGGAAGCAATATGGAACGACTATACGGCATATGAACATTTTGCTATGCGGCTATCCCATTCTCCACTCTACCAAGGGACCGACTTCTTCCTGGGCCTTGTGTCCAATCCTGGAGGCAGCTGTAACCGCGAAAATCGTGAAATAACGAACTGCAGAGTCAATGTCTAGAAAGTCGCTAATGGAAGAATTAGTAAAATAAGCCTCCCTAAAAGCTGCTCAATCAGCTCTAACGATATTCTACCTCAAAGGGGTTTCGGGTGAGAACAAGTTTCAGACACTACGTTCCGCAAGTACAATTGGAAAGTGGTTACTACCATATAAATCGCCCAGTACTTTCCATTAAAATCGGAAATGAAATCAGGAGCAGAGGGATAGATCTACACAACTAAAAGGGTATGTTTGGACATGGTACGAAAAGGAGTCTGCCTTGTTAGAAATTAACACTGAGTGTAGTTAAAATCGATTCAATAAAACGACCCTGGGAATAACATATCCAAACGCCTCAATGTGGGGTCATTGGATTAAAAATACCTTAAATTTATGGAAGTCGGAGGGAGTTCAATTACGCGAAAAAACTGGATATACGTGTAAGACCATTATCAATGGGGTGTAGAGTGAGCATATAGAATAACACCTAGGCAGAAAAAAACGCGGTGCCATCGCCTGGAGCATAGTATGTACCGGGAAGGGGAAGTAAAAAGTGTTTTCTCACCATGAGGGAAGTACCACCATGAGCCGCCCTTCCAATGGGTCAGGTGCGTTAAAAAACTTTAAAACTCAGAATCATTGAAAACAGACAGTTACCCAGTTTATTTTCATGTGTACATAATCATAGATGAGTTAAGATTAGACAGTATGATGGTGAATTATTGCCACTTATGAGAATCTCCTGTCAATTCGCCTAGATGATATTCACTATTACGGAGATCGACGTGAAACGACAGTTGAAATCTAACGGGAATTAGAGGAATTAACTACTAGAGCATTACGTGGGAGGATACTTCAAAACCTGAAAACGTATAGGCACATAAACCATGCTTAGAATGATGAGTATCCTTGACCAAAATGAGAGGTTTTTCATCCTCAAGAGAAGAATGAAAAAGTCGGGAGGATAGAGATACACTAGGTTGAACTGGTACTTTTCGAAGACTCTCATTGCATAACCACTGGGGAAAGGGAGATGCAAGATAGACTTTATATGGTTAACGAACGAAGATTGCGAAGAATTAAGATTTATCGGTTCTGGGCGAAGGTCTCGTGTAGAAGACGAGGCATGGCTATCAATTCCATAGAGAGACAGGGCGAGGGAAGGCGAGGCAGATGACATTCTGCCATCGCTACTTTTACCCAACCCGCGCTCGGGATACCACGCGGGGGCAGGGTGGGAAGGGCTGCAAGGCTCAATAAGATTCAGGAACAAGTCAGAGCCTATATCCTTACCGGGAGGGGGGAGGGAGTCCTTGTGTGACGACATATCAGAAACAGCGAAGAACATTTTTGTAGCGGGAGGAGAAGAGAGAGGCGAGCGAACCTTAGCGTTTGGAAGACCGTGATTGCACAGGATCGGCATCAGTAGAAGTTTATGACCTTGAGGCGTCCGAAGACCATTTAAAATAGGTTCCAATGCTGCCAAAGGTTTCTCAGGAGTCTAAGGTGCTACAGACAAATGAACTACGTAAGTTTACATCGTAGAAGAGAGGCATACGAACAGCCGACAAGACGTAAGACGCCGAAGAGCAAAAGGATTAATAGTCCGGGAGACCATGTTAGTGGCAGAAGCGGACTGTCAGGGGCGAACAAAGCGCGAAGAGGTAGCCCTCCAGAGTATGTCCGAGAACAGGACACCGTTAGACACAAATGTCTCATGGAAGACGGCACACGAAGACGATGCCTTTAGCCCTCTCTGCAATCGGTACATCTTTTCGGGTGGTCGATCGAAGATTATTGCCGTATCGACTCAGAGAAATGCGAAGATATCCCGCCTTCAAGTGACTAGGAATAGCGTGCCTGTACTAATTCTGGTTCCATTGACGGTTTGGATTTTCCTTTGAATATCAGTAACACGCGAGTTGCTAGCTTGCTTCGATTCCAGCTTTTTTTATAGGTCGCAGTTCTTCATACCATTAGAGCGTCTTAAACCTAAACACCCTTAACCGAATAAAAAGTATGGTAGGAGGAGATAGTTACAGGAGAAGAGACAGGAGAATCATGAATCTTGACTTTATCATTTTGGGCAGATGAAGACTGCTCTACAAAGTTACAATCATTGTGTAAGTACATACAACGTGGTTCACCACAACGCTTATCAAAGTCTTATTTAACTTCACAAACAAACTTTTCGATCGGGGGAAGTCAGAATCCTCGCGGAAAACAAGGAATCGCTGATAATCCAGATTAGGATCAAGCTTCTTAAAGAACGTATCTACGTATGCGGAAAATTTGATATTGGAACGAGATCCAGTAACGCGAAGACCAAGAACTTGAGGTGTCTGGGAATAAGAGTTAGAAGTACTACCATGAGTAGCTAGTCAGGTCCTTAAACCTAGATAGAAGAAATGAAGGGATACTTTCATGGGAAAAAATAGGTGCATAGAGGAATATTCGAAACGCATCAGCTGCCCCAGGCCTAGTCAAAGAGTTGAAGGAACTCAGGTTTACCTTATGTGCAATCGGTAGCGGGCACGTGCCGTCCTTCTAGATACCAGTTTTTATTCTTTAAAGGTGCCATCCTGGCAATTGCTTGCATGACAATAAGTCACCGTAAAAAGGATTTAGCTTAGTAATCAGGCTATATTAAAAAAAAATACACAAAACTAAAACAAAAACCACAAAGGAAATACCAAACAAATAAGAAAAAACATGTTTTAGCATCGGTGGAAGGCCCGCCTCCATCCTATGCAAGAGCATGCACCCAACACACCAAAAGTTAAATAAGATGGAGGAGCCCAGCATTCATCCGTAACCTGCCCGAACATCCCCCAGACTTGGACATTCAATAAGAATGTACCGGACAGTATGGAGGAGCACGCAGTCGCCGAAGCAAGGTTCAGGGGAGCGCTCCATCAGATGGCGCTACGTGGTGAGTGTTCCCGATTCGAAAGAGACCAAAAACGACATGAAGGTGTGGAGGCATTGGGAGGTAGGTGAACGGGTAAAAGACGGGGCTCAATTGCACACACTTTTAGGTTCCCGTCAGTCGTCTCCCACCTTCTTTGCAACGGTGTTCGAAAGACTGACATGTTTCAGGCAATTTGATCATAGTGGGGAAGAGCAAGACCCTGGTCCAGTCGCATCAGCTGAGCGAAAATTCGAACTCAATACTGCCGGCGTTGCGGAAGCTTTGGGAGCAGAGCCGTAGCGACAAAGGTTTAGTGGTGGTACCCTCCAAGGAGGCCTAGACAGAACCAGATGTGCCTCTGCACAATAGCTACATTGAACTCTCGAAGGAGTTGCCTTACCTTAAATCCCACAAGCTTAGGTTATGATTGGCTCTCATGGCCGCGTATGCAAAGTCGAGATCGGCCGCAAATGAAATGAAACCGGTTTGAGAATGAAGGAGACGCTATGCTTGCCCGTGCATACAAGCGCATATTGCACAATGTGCGCTATACCTAAAGCGAAAGTCATATCCATAGCATCATCGAAAAGAAGGCTCACTATAGGATATGTGCAGAAGGCACCGGTCGCCAAACATAATATTCTTGGAACGAAAAAAGGAAAGGTAAAATAGTAAAGAGGTAGCTCTATCAGCACCCCAGGTAGTAAACGCAACGGGACGAAGAATTTCCATGATGTGGGTACAAAAGAGGCTAAGGCCGCAAATATGCGCCTCCAGATGAAGCGTCGATCTAAAGCAAGACCAAGGAAACGGTGCGACCATCATATCCTAGTGAGCCCCATTTAAGAAGGTAAAGCACTGAATGGCGACTGAAGTATACCACCTTAGTCTTGAATAAGAAACTTAAAATCTGTGCGCTTTGGTATAATGGTCTGAGAGAGCTCTCTCACGTCTATTATGGCAGGAATAGGGCGTCTCGCAGTGGTGTCATCAGCATCACATCTGTGCCATGGGCATCGATGTAATTACCACATAGTTGCCGGAAGATGATTTTGCTAAGCTCTAGGTAGAAAACCTTTTGATCTCTTTTAGTGTTGTCGAGATGCTTATGTCGGAGCGTCGACTCCAATACGCTCTGACAGACGACCTATTCCTGCCATAATGGACCTAAGAAAGAAAAGCTTATGGGGCGGAGGGTCCAGTCGAATTACTACCGACGCCGGATGTTCTTGTGGTAGGCTTAGGCGCAATGGGTAATTCGTTTGACCGAGGCTTGAGATTAGATAGGCTGGGTTTACCGAAGGCGTCTTCGTGAAAGGAGTAAGAAAATGACTACGAAGGACACGGCAAAAGAAAACCACTTTATTCTTAAATTGGCCTATAAAACGGGGCAAACGGAAGCGTCTCGAGTTCTTTGCGTTCAGTGACTAGGCTTCTGTTTTACGTGAAGTATCAAGTCTAAAGGCGACAGGATTTATGTGAGTTAACGGGGCTTCGTAACGCTTTGACTTAATGATCGAATAAATTTACTGCCGAATATTGAGTTAACTGTCTCGCAATGTCCCTCTCTCTCTCTCTCTCTCTCTCTCTCTCTCTCTCTCTCTATATATATATATATATATATATATATATATATATATATATATATATATATATATATATATATATATATATATATATATATATATATATATATATATCACACGTAATATCTGATAGTTTGCATTTTTTTCTAATGATGGTTATGACGTAATATCGTAGGACCTTCGTTCGATTATTTTGAGGCTGACACGTTATCCTAAAAACTCTAGAATTTTCGTTCGCCTTGATCGGCCAGTTTCCCCCTTAGTTATTTAATTGAATCTAAAAGTTGGATTAAGAATTATTGCGATTTTGTTATGAAAGAAAGTTATTTGATATCTAAAGTTAAAAATTTTCATTTTATGTTCATATAGCATTGGGGTTTTAAACGATCCATATTTATTATTGTTCCATGGAATTCGATGTCGAGGCCTTCATTGCTTGGAGAAGAAAGTTGTGTTCAGGAGCAGAGTGGATTTCGTGCACTTATTTTCCGGTTTCGTGCGTATCGAAAGGCTATTGTGATTTATTGACTTGGTGCAAGACAACCGGCAGAGTTGTACCCCGTTATTGTATTTTAGTGCGAGATTACCGCGAGTGTTGTACCTCTCGTGCATATTTGGTATGACAACTGTGTGTGGTGTCCTTGTTTTGTGTGGCCCATACGAGGCCTGATTTTGGTGGTCGTGAGTGACCCTTATTTTTGGTATATGCCTTCATATATATATATATATATATATATATATATATATATATATATATATATATATATATATATATATATATATATATATATATATATATATATATATATATATATATATAAATATATATATATATAAATATATATATATAAATATATATATAAATATATATATATATAAATATATATATATATAAATATATATATATATATATATATATATATATATATATATATATATATATATATATATATATATATATATATATATATATATATATATATATATATATATATATATATATATATATATATATATATATATATATATATATATATATATATATATATATATATATATATATATATATATATATATATATATATATATATATATATATATATATATATATATATATATATATATATATATATATATATATATATATATATATATATATATATATATATATATATATATGGTCAGTCATTGCGCGTTGGTGCATTGTGGTCACGTTACCGGAGAGTGGTATTTCCCTTTTCCCTTTGTGACTTAACCTTCTTTCTCCATGGTCTCATATAGATAGGAATATTATATGTGCATGTATGTATATAGATATCATTTGGGGGTTTGCGGTATATCTGTAAGTATTCATTTATAAGTTTGAGGGAAGGAATCATAATAGGTAATTGTCGTAGCTGCCCGTCAGATTTAAGTTAACAATTAAGTTAACAATTAAGTTAACAATTTTGTCCGTAAATTTCCTTATTTTGGGCAATACTATTTCCTTCAGGAGCGAAACTCAACCTATGACAGATCCCTTTTTTTCATTATATCCCTTTTTGTAAATAAAGTTTTGTTTTAAGTCGACGCGTCTTCTATCCTTGGCTATAAACTTTTTGGTTTAAAGAATCTGGGTACGTCACCTGATCCCAGTTTGTGACAATATATATATATATATATATATATATATATATATATATATATATATATATATATATATATATATATATATATATTGATATTGTAGATCGTCTCCCAAGGGGCATGACCTTGACTTGTCTGTGGGGAGAACCCAGCGATCTAATTTGTTCGTTACTTCCACCCCATGGGCGGAGTTCCGTAATCTATGTGACCTGTTGTACCTACATATTTTCCATGTCTAAGGTTTATTTTAATTAAAGGAAATCGCTGGTCTCTTCCAGTTCTTTGTGAAAATGTTCTGGTCAACGCCTGAATTTGTTGAGCTTGCCTGTTGTGACCTTTTGCTGATTATTCTTAGCCCGCGTATGTTTGTGTGAGCGCAAGACTCGTATTTGTTCAGGTGCGTGTGTATGTTCGTGTGTTTCAGCGCGACTCTAACGACCGCTCGCCTCACATCTATTTGCACAATTTGACATATATTTTGTTTCTTTTTCTAATTCTCTTAGGTTCTTTATCTATTACACTTGGCATATTATTTCCTTAATTTACACAAATAGCTATTTTTAGGACTTGATAGATCTACCGAGCGTCCATTTGTGGAGTCCCTTGCTGGGCCTATTAAATCCTGCAATTTGGGTGCCATAAGCCTACCTACTTTACAACATGGCCCCCACAAGATCTCCCACCTGACCCCATCCAAGCATACGCGGAATCGGTGGTCTCACAGAAACTCATACAAAATTGGGAGGTATTCCCTCGACTCCATAGTGTGGAGTCTCTCTATGATACTGTATCACTATACGGTATCTTAAATCTTCTCCAGATCGAAGAATACCCTGGCGAAGTGGTCTCTACAAAGGAAGGCTTTACCGCTAGCATTTTCTAGCCGGAGCAGAGCCGAGCATTCGACGTGGAATGAAACTTGCGAAAGTGATAATTGCAAGAGACAGGTGCCATCCAGGACATAAGCTAACCAGACATTAACAGATTTTTCCATTAAATTGTTAATGCAGTAAGTTAAAGACAATAGGCTCGAACCAGCGCTCACCAAGGTATCCAAGCATGCCTTACAGGATATGACCCGGGTAATGTGCGTTGTTCGTGCACGAAACGAGAGCGGAAAGCAACTCAGAGTCAACAGGTCATTGAAAGGCTCCCTTCCTTTGTAGGTAAAGTCCAGTCAGTGGCCTTCAGAAAGCATACATGTTTCTAAATGCTGATGGAACATAGTCTTGACTATAGAATACTATAAGGGAATCGATAGCCCACCCTCACAACTGAGCCCCTGTTCCTTAACCACAACGTCCTGGCATTTTTGCCGGCATAGCCCGACTACTTAACCCCCCTCCCTCTCTCCCCTCGCCTCGAGGAGAACCTGAAAGGCTGCCCAAAACTGCATAATGCTCTAATCGTCACATGTCGGCGTCGGTGAGCCTAACATTGGTTAAAACAGCAAGATTTCCCCTAAGAGTTGATATTCAATTTCACCTCATATGCGAAATTAGAGGAGCGTCGGCCTAAAGCCAGAAGGTCCCCTTTAGGGCTAACTGAAAGACGCTCTGAGAAAAACCGTTAGAGGAGGAGACTTAATGCCGCCCCCCCCCTCCTTCCTCTACCCCTAGTGGGGGGCGAAGTATATAATCCAATAACTTTGGAAGAACGTGGGAGATCGTATTAGTCCTCGAGACAACTAAGTCCGGCTAGAGGACCGGCAACCAGCGAAAGGGACACAGAAGAAGCTCATCCTGAGCCAGTTCCTTGTGGTCACACCGAATTTAGAATCCTGTCACGGGTAGATCGTGAGAGTCATCAAGACTGCGAAATCCGGCGAGTGCCCAGCACCCTACGAAAGGAACTTAGAAGAAGCTCATCCTGAGCCAGTTCCTGGCGGTCACACCGAACTTTTATTGGGTTGAGGAATAAGTTCTTGCGGTTTTATCAAATTTATTCATTACCATTATCAATTTAGAAAAACTTCATCTTTAATTGATAACAATATGCAATTTATTCAAAAAATGTATTCTCCGTTGTTAGTTACGACTTCTTCCCAACGTTTAACTACTTTTTCGATGCCTCTGCAATAAAAATCTCTGGATTTTGACTCGACGAATTCGTCTGACCAGGTTCTTAATTCCACATCAGTATTGAACGAAACGCCGCGCAAATTGTTGGAGAGCGATCGGAACAGATGGAAATCCGATGAAGCCAAGTCTGGCGAATATGGAGGATGCGGCAGGATTTCCCAATTAAGTGTTTGGATCGCATCTTTTGTCCTATTGGCAATGTGAGGACGAGCATTGGTGTGTTGCAGAACAACTTCATAACGTCGATGAGGTCGCTTTTCACGAATAGCTTCGTCTTTCGTGGATGAAGTCCTTGCTTTAATCGCGGAAGTGGTTTTTTATTGGGGCTAAGCCATTGTTTTCGATGGTTCGTCGCCAGTGATGATGCCGTGAAGAAATCTGTCCTTATACTCACGAGTAGCCTTCTGACGAGCAAGCAAACCTGCGGCAATCGTGGAGCGTTGAAGTTTGTTTCTTTCGCTCAAAGCGTGCGGAACCCACGCACCGAATTTTTTAACTTTCTCCATCGAATGAAGGAGATTCACTACAGTTTTCTGATCACATGGCAATTGTGCAGCCAATTATCTAGTCGATTGGCGAGGATTTTCATGAAGAAGGTCGTTCAATCAATCTTCATCCAACTTAATGAAACGACCAGAACGTTCTTCGTCATTAAGATTGAAATGACCGTTTTTGAAATGTGAAAACCACCATTGAGCTGACCTTTCTGATAAAGCATTTTCTCCGTACACAGCACAAATATCACGACGAGCTTTGGCTGCGTTTGCATTGTTTCCGTCTCGATTGAAAATGAATAACAACAAGTGTCGAAAATGCGCCTTTCTTTCAACTTGACATTCCATTTTTAGGGTACAGAACAAAAATTAAATTAACACAACTTTTAAATAAACCGCAATGACTTATTACTCAACTTCAAGACGTAGCCTAAGCAAAAGCCTAATAGTCTACGCTGTTAAGAGACGTAGCCTAACCTTTGCAAATTTTGCTCTCATTATTTATTATTGTTTCTTAATATGTGCACAAATCACGTCGACAAAACTTAAATCAACACAACATTAAAAAAAACGCAAGAACTTATTCCTCAACCTAATAGTTAACTTGGATTGAGAAGCAAGTTCAACTAACTCTCGTCAGAGAAACCCCCTATCTTGGTGTACCCCAAAACACAGAGATAGTCCTTGCCATTAATAAAATACCCCAAAGTGAACTCCCTCAAGCACTCCTCTTCGCCCAAGGATTCACTCGTTGGTTCATCGCTCGTCAGTGCGAATTATTCCCAGAGTAACCCGAAGATTGGAAGAAACATACTTTCCCTGTCTCGTGGTGAAATCATTTCATCAAAAATACGTGCTTATCTCCATCCGCCACATGCTCCGAATTCCTCTGCAGCTTTAAAGCATTCCCCTTCAGACCACATCTGGAACGGCAGGTATACGCGCCGGCCCTGAAACAACATTCTTGAGGCGACATAAAAATTGAGGCCAAGGTCAGGCTCAAACCCGATTCTCGTGGGAATCTTGAAAGGTATTTAAATCTCCTTATCTGTTTCGTTGAAGGTCAATTTGCGTTCAATATTAAAGTGAGCTTTAGGTCAACCATTACGGTATATTCAATTGTGTAATTTAGCAAGCCTCACTTAAACTTGTTTAATTCAATAATGTGTAGTTTGTTTGTTAAATTTCAATTTCGGTTCATGTTTTTCATTAAAGGTATAGTTTTCTTAGAAACATTTTTTAATTCAATCCTCGAAACGCTGAGCATGGCACTAGAAACCCTCAAAGATAAAAAAATAACGTAATAATAATAATCAAATATAGCACTCTTAGAGAAAACTTAATCAAGGAGTTTTTGAAGTACGTAACAAACCTATACGTACAACACCACCATTCGGTACTTGCAATACCACGACAAATACGGTTGCGGACGACTCCGAAATTGCGGTCCCGTCATCCTATAGGACGGGAGGGGTCCAGCGAGAACTTACCCTGAAAACTTATGACACGCTTCCTTACCTCTGCAGGAGGAAAATGGTCTTCCTGTTAAGTGAAGTCACGTATGCCATCCAAAAAGCGCTTTGGGCGTGATTCGATATACACTAGAACTTAGTTCTCGCTCGCAGAAATTCGTCGACAGTGAAATAATTCGGACGCAGTTTGTAGGGCATATAGGTATATCGCTCATCTCTGAGGGCTGTCTCTACCTCGGTCGACCAATAAAGAAGCACACGGCGTGGAAAACGGCCAAATGTTTGGGAATGGGAGTCAGGCACAGGGCAATACGAGTGCCGGAGAATAGCTCAACGGTATCATCAATCGACCTCAACTTCTTGAGTGATACAGATATACGAGTCATTTCCTCAATGCGGGCCACCGCGCCCACTCTAAGCAACCCCGATGTAGTTTCTCTGACGGCAGGTTCCTGCCAAAGAATATTTGGACAGGAAAATGATCACTACCTTGACGGTCAAGATCGACCACCTCCAACTAAAAATCAAGCAGTGCGTCCGGAGAGCACAAGGATAGATTGAGGCAAGAAAATGATAAGTGAATTTATCCACACTTAGGACACCGATCTCCAACCCTTGGATCAAGTCCGCCAGGACTCGGCCCTTTGGATTGCTCGTGTAGTTTCCTCACAGGGGGCGTCTAGCGTTCAAATCCCAGAGGAGAAAGTGCCTGTTACCTCGCCACGACGCGGCGAAATTCTGCTACATACAGGTCAGCTGACGATCGAGTACACAGTGAAAGAATAATATACCTACTATCCAGGTGTAGCCCCACTGCCTGACAGGAAGTATTTGAAGCTAAAAGGAGAACAGAGAAATCATGTTGGGTGTAGATTGTTTATTCAATTGCCCAGCCCCCATCTCGTGAAGGTGGGAATGAAAAAACTCTTATATCCCGGAAGGGTGGGCACGCCCTTATGTTCTTCTGAAGGCACATATCTAGAGAGGAGCTAGAAGAGACGAGAACCCGAAGTCTACACGAATTCCATTGAAGAAAATTGCTCCCAGGTCCTAGCTCGAACTGAAGACCCTCACTGGAATGCTAGTAGTCTACCTGGACATCTATTTTGGCTGGTCGTAACGTGAGCAGTTGCCTTCATGAGTTTACTGGCGAAGGCTTGGCCTGTGATACGACTTTTTCTTCTTCTGTCTTGATAATTTACAACGCTTTAACTTCCGTTATATTTTTAATGAATTAACGATTAATTGTGTCCATCTATATTCTCGGGAAAGGAGGGGGCGCTCGTTTTTGGACGATCCAGACTTTCCGAAGTGCCCCATCCCTCTACTGCCCTCCGGGGATTTGCCTCCTGTTACCGACTCGATGGAAACGCGCTTGGCAGTTTCAGGTTACGCGAAGGGGTCGCGAGCCGGTATTGTTGCCAACTTTACCAAGTTGGCGTCCGAGAGTTAGATCGCACTGCAGGGTTTCTAATAGGCACAGTGGCTACCGTGGTCGTAGGCTTAGAGGGGCCAGGAGCAGAGGATTTGCAGGGGTTCCAACTCTGGGGTGTTAAAAGATATGTTCGCGCCTGTGCATTAACAGACACCAAGCGGAATCTGACCAGTGGATGGTTGCTCTCTAAAAGCCGCAGCCATAGAGGCAAAGCGACAGTGGATCCCTTACTAAGTCGTAGACAAGACGGCTATGTTCTAGAGATGTCATGCAGAAGAATCAACATTCCAACTGTGGGACAAATTCCCTCCTGGTTAAGAACCGCTGTTTTATAGGTAGCCAACTGAATGGCTGCAGGAATGACAAGGTTCACCTTCCGCGTGAATAAGGAGTGCGACTTACTGCAGTAGAAGCGCGCTGCGAACTGATCTCGAATGGGGTTGAGCCTAACTGCTGTAAAAAAACAACAAAAAAAAACACCCAAAACCTACTAACATGTCAACATTACAAGGCAGGAAACCTGAACTTCATGGACTTAACCAGAGAAGAGAATCGAGACTCCGGAATTTGGGGACGCCATCTTAGCTGTACCTCCATACCACGCTTTCAATCCGAGCGTTGATATGTTCTTATAAAATTCTTAACTAATGCACTTTCGAAAATTAATCCCACTTCTATTGTTTTCCCATTGAATGTGGCACGTAGGGATCGACGAACCCCAAGAACTCTAAAGGTGGACTCCCAACCCTCCCCAAAAGCACCTATTACACAAATGAGACCAGATTTAGTCGCTTGCTATGAGGTGCAGCTGGCACCATGGTGGTATTACTCTAACCCCTAAATACCTCCGCCCATTTCAAAGGAAGAAACGCCCAGCAAACAAGGCTGTTCTTAAACTCTAACGACCCTCGTCAGTCATTCTCAAGGTGGATATGGCGCTACCACCCCACCTGGATGCAAACCTGGAGTGGGACCCCTCCACTTGGATGTATTCCGCTTGAGGCTAAATGACAATAGAATTTCCACTTCCTTAGCTCTTGCATGGACCGCTAGCAGAGGGAGTTGCTATAAAATTCTCACAGTATGCAACAACCTCACTCCACTCTTAACCTCGTCCCTCTGGATAGCCTGAAAGAAAGCGCGGTCCCACTTAATTGTGGTAACGTTGGCGAGGTCGGAGGGAGCAGAGATGCCATCTGCTCTCGGTGAGCTATAAACAGCAAAGGGACATTTAGGCAAGTTATGATAAATTAAAAAAAACAACCAACCTTTGTACCATGTTTATTTCATCAAACCTAAATGTATGATGCACATATATCCAATGCCTCCAAGCTGAAAGGGAATACATTTTGTACAGGCTAATAAATATACATTAATATCACTGCCGCCGGGAGCAAATATTATTTTTGTTGTTTTTAAGGTGAGCAGTGAATGGCTTCAGAGTAGTTGACCCCAATGAGACATTCAAATTGTTGGATGTAACTTTAGTATTTCTCTTCGGCTCGAGCTTTCATCCTATTTATAAACGCCTGTCCCTTGTTTTTCCTGAAAGCTTCGTAGGGATCACTTTGCGGGGTTGGGACCCCTAAGCCCCTGAATCTCTCTTGAGGCGTCTCTCTTACTTCACCAGCTGAGATGGGGAACGCGATGCCCTGCTCTTTCGCCCCCAGCCCAGTACCACTCCACCCCATGCTGCGGAGCATTTGATGGCCCTTGTTGCTTTCATCAAGGACTTCGGATCGTGGATACGTGGACATCCTGAGGAGAAACGAAATGGCTAAACGAGTGGGAACGAAAATCATCCGGTGTTATTATTTGAGCAAGACTAAAATCAAAGACCGTCACATTTTTTTAGGATCAGGTTATGGTGTCCCCAACGAGGGCATAGCCAAACTCAATACCCGAGGCTATACCTTAAAGTAAAGTATAAACTTATACATGTAAATAAACAAATATGCGTAGAGAAAACAAAAAGGAAATCTCACCAAGACCCAGTACCATGAAGGAGACCCGTCCAGTTCAAGGTCATTAACATAAGTTAGGCAATAAACTTAATATATAAACCTGCAGGCGACCTGCCTCGTCCCGTAACCAAGAATGCATGAACCTACCACAACTACCAGGAACAGAAACAGAGTAGCATCCCCGACTGTCAAGGTACTAGAGACGCAGCTCCCTCAAACTGTAACATTCAACCATAAAGGGACTCACTATCTGGGGGAGTGAACAGTCCTGGCAAAAGGGTTTAGGGGAGCACTTATACGAGACCTCGCCAGTGACAAACCAGTAAACCATTGTCTCCACCGACATCCTCTAATTTTCTCCCTTCGGTCAGGCTGGTTCCACTTTACTTAAAAGGTCTTCCCTTTCTTCAAAAGATACAGGGACAAGACTCATTATCGAAGTGGCTCATTACCCGATTGAGAAAGAGACTAGCCAAGATTTAAGGTAACCAACGAAATTATAATGCGGGGGAGGGGGGGGGCAGAGACCTAAAATGTACGAAAACTACAAATCGTCAATAAGTTCCCTCTCAAATTTGGATGCCGGAATCGGCGGTGAGTTTCTTTTAGATACCTGCATATAAATGAACCAAAAATATCTGACACATAGTTTCTCAAAGAAACTACGCGCTATTTCCCCCCCCCCCCATCCAATAAGTTGACATATTGATTGATTGAACTCTGTTATCACCATTTTCAAAATTGGGGGCAACGCGTAACAACCTCTTCATGTTCTATCAAATAGAAACCTACAGTATTTTTAACGCACCACAGGAACCTTGATGTTTTATAGCATCTCGCCTAATCAGGATCGATCCCCGAGCTGAGAGCGGTAAGCACGTCCACTTCCAACCACCGTTCCCTGCACACTTATTCACTTGGCATTCTGTTGGTCTCCTTTCTCTTAAAAATACTACTGAAGAAAGAAAACTTTTTTTTATATTTTATTAAACGATCGAGAGTAGTTTCGGAAGTATCCTCATTCTATCATGTTTTGAAATAATGGAAGCAAGGATGCCCGAAACTAGTATCGTTCGTTAATAAAATTATCCCAGAAAGAGCATCTTTTCCTCAGTATTGCAAAGTTAGTGACTGAACTGTTACAAACTAGCATAATCAATCCATCTTTTAATCAGTCTTCGAACCTTTCACACACCATCACATTCACAGTGATACATCCTTTTCTCAAGTTTACTCTCATGCATACATTTTTACATGTTCAAACTATCTCAGTTACAACTATTTTCACGCAATTTGTACCTCTTACCCATTCATTTCTCTGTCTATTTACCCTTCTCACAGCCAGAAACCTTCTGGAATTGTTAAGTTACAGTGTTCATATTTTTACGTTACTGCAATACAACCTGATTACCATCTCTCCACATTACGTTATATATCACCAAACTGCTCTAAACTAGAACAACATTGTTGTGTACAAACATGGACACACGACTAAACTTCCAGGAACACATGTACACAAGAAATAGAGCAAACACAAAAATTAACACACCATTTAAAATCCACTCACTGCAAGACCTGAAAAAGGCACTACGACTATCCACGGGATGAGTTCGTATCACTCTAGTCGTGCCCATTAAACACCACCTCGACATTAGTGGCGGCCAATTTCCCCATCATATAAAAAAAGCACGAAACCAAATCACCCATATAACTACACGCAAGATCTATACATGTATCATACTTCGCAAAACATGAACAAACGGGTCTTTATCACGTACTAAACAACCCACCGGTATATAATAGATTCCGCCTCCATATCTCCAAAATGCCATTCCACAAGACGCCGACCCAAATTAAGCATATTTCCCAAGTCACATACGGATCGCCCTTATACGGCTCCTATGTGGTTACCATCCAAAACTAAACATATGTAAATACTGCACCAGTCTGAGCAACACAAGGCACCTGTACTCGCTGCCACCAGGAACCAGATTCAGTTCAACACTTCACACAAAATAGCTGATACAAGCACAACTGAGGAAATACGTGCGGATACACTGAGTGGTGGATCTCTGGTAGAACTTAGTCCAATCGGCGGAGATCGTCAGGGCTGCCGGGCTAAGAAATGGACTCTAAGCCAAGGGCAACATAAGTAATGGGGTTATTATACGTTTATGGTCTCAAACCAGAGGGTTCGGTTACATTTAGTCGCCTACGGGCAGTTGACATAAAAATGGTGTTATTCTCACTCTCACCATAGGGAGGAACCATGTGGTATCAAACCTTTATTACAATGGACTTAAAGGCATCGATTATTAGAGAGGAAAAAGTCATGTGATCCATTAAGCGCAATGCCTTGGCCTAAAGCATCCATAGCAGTGGTCGTACCTACAGCAAACAACTTTTAGAACTGCACCAAGAGATTAGGAAGGTTCAAATTTGTTAACCTTAGTTTATAACAATCGACCAAACGCGACGTTTTTTTGCCCCATCACAGCTACGCCATGTAAAAACGAAGCTTGAAAGGAAACGTTTTCGCCATAACTGGGCAGATGTTTTAATATTGCAAGATACTTTGTATGTGTGCGGAGAGGACATCGAGAAAGACCTCAAACCGAGAATATGGGAAGGACGTGGGGACGAGGAACTCACCCGAAGGATGGCGGAGTGACGCTTCTCGACCGTGATTTTCTGAAAGGAACTCTCAAGGGAGACTTGGATCTGGACCTCGAGCGAGACCGAGTCTTCGACCTTGAGCGAGATCTTGACCTTGACCGAGAGCGGGATCTAGACGGAGATCTAGAATCAGACCTGGATCTGGAGCCTGATCTTGAACGAGATCGAGATTTTTGAGGTGACATCGTTCGACTTCTCGGAGCCCTGGAAATAAATGTCAATTTACCAAGATGATCATGGACATAAAAATGCCGCAAGAACCTCATTTCGTATTCGAGAAAGAGGAGAAAAAACAAGATTTTAAGATATTTTAATCAAGAATATAAGATTGGATCCCAGGCCTAATAAATTAATCTAAGAGAAGCAATGCAGTACTAATTCAAATCACTACTCTGTCGCACACCAGGTTCTCTTCAGTCGAACCCAGCAGCGCACAGGAAGGATGCCATGGAACGAATTTTTTTGTTATGTATTTTTTAGGTCTCCTAGAGAGGATCAAGAGGAGGCAGGAAAAGATAAGATGGGCAGTGATTTCAGGATGTTGAAAACTGCACAGGGGGAGGGAGGAGAGTTAATCTATTTTTGTATTCTGTAACTGGGTTTATCAGCAATGGTGTCCCACAACCCTAGAACTGTTGCATAAAAAGATATGTTGGTAAAACTGGAGGTCAAATATTCATGAATTTTAATGGTAGTCGCCTGCGCGGGAATTTTCTCAGAGGACTAATTTGAGGTGTAGGGGAGAGTCAGTCGGTCGAAAAAAAACTAGTCGCTCCGTCAGTGAGTTAGCTATCAGGTCAATAGATAGGTTTTATTGGGTGAATATAACCATATTTCATATGTTTTTCTATATTTTGCTTCAATTATGTTTTAATGTCTTCTACCATATTATTTATCCTTATTTCTACATTTTTTGCACATTTGTTTTAGAGAAATGTATGATGGTGTAATGTGGTATTATTTGAAGAGTTAAGCAGATGATTATGCTGAGGTTTGTGGTAAAGAATCCCTATCTTGTTAAAAAGTTCTTTTCTACAATGAAAACTACTGAGCAATAGGTTATTTCATGGATTGTTATCCAAGTTGTCTCATTTAATTGTGCCTTGTTTGTGGGAATAAGCTTTCATTACTGCAATAGTGGCTCCAGCTTTATTTTTTTTTATTTTAGGAGCCAATCTGGCAGCTGCCTACTTGGGCATAAGTTGCCGTACTCACTAAATATTAAAAAACAAATAAGTAAATAACAAATAACAAGGATAGAAAGATCATAGACTAAAAACAAAAACAAAACAAAGCTAAAAAATTAAGAAGAAGGAAGCACGCTCCAGCGTCGGGGGTAGGCCCGCCTCCCCCCGGTGCAGGAGCATGCAACTCACAACAAAGTCAAATAAAGTAGAGGCAAGCCTACTCCAAAAAGTCGTATAGTCTGCAAGTCGGTGTGCACGAACCAGTCCCGAGTACAAGGGACAAGCAGTAGCGACCCCGCTCGTCCCGGTACTGGGACAGGTAACGTGCGCGAAGATCACTGAGACTGGGGCATTCAACAAGAATGTGCCAAACACTCTGGGGGACAACGCAGTCGGTCGCACTAAGAAGCAGGCGAGCGCTCCATCAAATGGCGGTACGTCCGGCAAGTGTGCCCAATTCAGAGACGACAGAAAGCAACCTGAAGCCGTCGTGGCACTAGGGGGTAGGTTCAATGGAACAGTCGCGGCGATATGGCACGCAACTTTAGGTTCCCCTCGACCGTCTCCCATCTTCTTTGCCAAGCAGGCCCGAAGGGCAGCCTGTATTCCTGCCATGTAGTCGGTGTGAGGAAGAGCGAAACGCTGGACTGATCGCACAGTCCTCGCGGACTCTTTGGCGCCCTCATTCCCCGCAATTTCTACGTCCAGAAACACAGCAGAAGATAATCTCGACATCCGCCCGGTTCGCCCAAACTGTGGTCTCACAGATATCGCGAACCAGAGGATGCGGATATTCCAATGCCCCGAGAGCACTCAGGGCTCTTTGTGAGTCGCTATAAATCATGATCCGGACTCCGAACCGGGCACGTCGCGTTATCTCCACTACCGAGAGGTGTAATGCAGCCAGCTCGGCCGTGAAGACAGACGCAGCGCCTGGCAGAGCCACGCTGACTTCAAACAGATGGGATACGGCGTGGAAGCCGAACCCTTCTTGGGACTTGGAGCCATCCGGATACACTGGCAGGGTTCCAGCGTGACACGAAGTGTGTTACAAAAAGGCCAAACGCAATACTCCCGGCGCTGTACAAGCTTTGGGAGCAGAGGCGTGGCGACAAATAGTCAAAGGTGGTACCCTCCAGGGTGGTGTCCTGGGCAGAACCAGTGGCGCCACCGGCCCGAGAGCTATACCTAGCTCTCGAAGGAGTTTCCTAGTCCTAAACCCAAAGGGCTTAGGGTATGACTGGAGTCTCTCGGCGGCATAGGCTCCGTCAAGATCAGCTGCGGATGCAGTTCATGGTAGAGTGCTGCGTCACACTCACAGGCGTGCCTTTAAGTGTTCCGAAGGGCTCTAATCATGGCCGTCTCGGACGGATTCGACGCATTCGCCATAAGGCTCCCGTCCGAGAAACGGGTCACCTTCGGCTCTCTAACAATCACACTAGCTAGAGCTCTCCTATGATGGTTCATGTTACCCTTAGCCAACATGCTGCCATCAGTGGAGCGAATAACAAGGAAGCGTTCGAGGCCAGTGGAGTCGAAAACGCCAGGTAGCCTATAAATGAGATGCCCCGACGAAATCGAGGCTCCGCTCTGCGCAATTCTAGTCTTCATCTGGGACTCCCCACCCGGGGGAGCAACGGGGCTGGACGTCCCGATCTTGGCTTGGTCGCTTACCGAAACGGCAGCAGACCCGCCGTCCCCGTGGCTCCCGCGAAGGAAGAGGAGCCCCGAGTCTTCTTCGTCTTTTTTCTTTTTAGGAGAGGAGGGCGGGGAATGAACCCGCTTCTCTCCTCCACCGGTAGGAGCCTATAGGAAAGATGGACCGGCCTCAGCAAGATCCTTCTCTGAAATGGAGAAGGTCTTGGCTGTCATAAGGGCACCAGCCGGGAAAGGAAATCCCTCCTCTCCTTGTAAGGCCTTGTGGGCCCGAGCCGTGTCAGAAGGTCCTTGCACAGGGGCGGACTTGGATTCAGTGCTTGGCACCGAGCAGGTTCGACCCCATGGAAGGTCCTACCATCAGAGGCTGGGTTAACTCAGGGACCAAGTCCATCTCAAGGGAGGCCTCTATGTGGCCATCCCCCCCCTAAGACATCACAGATCCCATTCGAGGTTCTTTTTTTATCTTCTAATGCCGGCAAACCGGCATCTGTCGATGAGAGGGGGGCAGGTACACTGACCCCCTGCAAACTTGTCGCGCATGCCTGCAGGACATTAAGAAGCACGGGCGGGCGGGCCCTGCCGTCCTTTTGTGTGCTCAACTGAAAGCTAGTAATTTTTTCTATCCAGATTGATGAATCAAGATATCTTACCGATAAAATGTGTCATTGAGCTTTTATATGATTTGTCCATGGGATTAAAATTCAAGAAACCTTTTTCTGTTGCAAAGAATTGCTACATGCAAAGCAATAGATTTATATTGTCTCTCTTGTAAAACTGCATTGCTCTCTGTACTGATGGTCGCACATAAGTGGTTGGCTCCTTAAGAGGTTTTATTTCTCTTGTAAAATAAGAAAATGCTGAGATTGCCGCAACACTGCTTTCTTTTGAGGTACTAATTTCAAAATCTCTTGGAGATGAATTAGAAAAGGTCTTTGATGATTCCTTTAAAAAATGGTCAACTTTATTAAAAAAAAAAGTTTACTGTTAAATGTTTAAATGCTACACACAGAAATCCAGATGCTGGGTAGATGAAGAGTTCTAAATAGGGTGTTTGAACTGAAAGATGAATCGCAAGAGTACTTTAAAGAAAACCATGCTAAATTTTGTCAAGTGCTTTGAAGATGAATATTGATTGCAGAGGCTCGCTTAAATAGCAGACATTTTTCATCGCACATATAAGAATCTTAGATTTGAAAGAAAAAGAATCTCTGGAAAAATGTTGCAAAAGTAAATTTTTGAAATCAACATTATATTCCCAAACTTTCAACACAAGTGTATGAATAGAAAAGCAATCTATACTCTGAATCTTTTGTTCATCCAGAGAATATGACTTTGAGGAAGAACTTTGTAAAATGCAATCTGATCGTACACTGAAGATGAATTCATTGTCCGATCTCTAGACAAGTTCTGGATTTCTGTAAAATAGTATCCTGCCATCGCCAAATACCCCTCAAGCCTGGTCTCTGGGAAGCTGGGGGCGTTGCTTATAGAGATTCGAAAGCCTCTCTTCTGACGCGGCATGAGGGATCTGGTCGTCCTTAAACCTTACATAGGAGAAATAAGGAGGGGATACCTGCACAAAGGGACAGTGGGAATGCAACAGGTTCCTCACGCCCTATCAAAGTTATAGTCAATTCAGTGACCCAGACCTTCCCTATGGGCACGCAGGCCAGGACGACGCGCCTCTCTCTCTGTAGGTCGCACGTCCCTGCGCCGGGGGAAGGCGGACCTCCCCCCGACGCTGGAGCCTGCTTCCTGCTTGTTGCCTTTTTTCTTTTTTTATTTTTGTTGTGTTGTTTTGGAGTTTTTTGTTTGTTTATTCTAAAGTAGCCTAGTACTAGGCTGTCGTGGTGAGTAGGGCGACTTATGCCCAAGTAGGCAGTCGCCAGATGGGCTCCTAAAAGAAGAAAAAACAACAAAAAAACGACGCGCCTCTCCTCCAAGTACCTACTGTAGCAATCTACACAGGGTACCCGCCCCCCCCCCTTCTGCTGGTCAAAAATCAGTGAGGAGAGATCAGACAGGAAAGAGGTAACCAGAGTAAAACTATTACAAAAGAGCCGCGGTCCTACAAAGAGTAGGGCAGGGGTGTACAGCTGCAGACAGTGGCCAGGAGGCTGTACCAGAGGGTGCTTAACTGCGGATACACTGGCCAGGACGACGATCAGCTCCTTTAGGTACCAGGTGTACATGTCTACACATGGCAACCCCCTGCCCCCTCGTGGAGTAGTTGGTCCAGAGAATTTCCTACTATTAAAAACCTTGTGGTGGCAATCTATGGCATTTGAATCATTTGCAATTGCTAGATGCAAATTTGGCACTCGTTTAGGGGTCACACTACAGACTCGGATACCACACCTTCCCAGCCACTCTCTCTCACACGCGGTCAAAATCTACAATCAACATTTCAAAACCCCTCTCATTCTCGGGCTGCAACATCAGGTCATCAGCATATACCAAAATAAAGAGAACTAATCCCTCACTATTCTCATTAATTTCACACCCCATTCCATTCTTTACATATCTACTTCCCTTAGTACACTAACCATAAAGATATCAAACAGCCATGGCAATAGCACACAACCCTGTATGTCAAACCCCTCAATTAGGCTATTTTTTACCCTAACGAACTCGTTACTTACAACATATAATCTTTACATCATTCAATAGTTTACCACTCACTCGGTACATTCTTACCACATGCCATAAGGCCTCTCTATCTACACGACCATAAGGTTCGTCTAGACCCATCAACTCAGCATACACTTTCCATCTCTTATCCTTTAGGTTGTTTTTTCAGCTGTCACACTTTTATTCCACCACCCTGATCACACACCATCCCACACAAACTCTTCCTTCCCTTTCATATTTGTCACACATAGAGCATCTGCAATAAAAAACATTGACTACCATGCTCCTCTTTCCCACATCACAGTCCATACACTCACAAGGTTCAAATATTGATGGGGAGTAACCAGCCTAACATGACGGAGTTTACGACAGACGCGCCAATTAGGATCATTGCGTTTTGCGGTCCTAGGATAAAGATTTCGTGGTCGCGGGTTCCCAGGCCAGAGGTCTCTAACCGAGATGAGTCGCCTTTTACAAGGAAGCTTGACCAAATTTAGAACCGAAAAGGCATTAATTTCAATCGAGGGAACTCCTCAGAATAGAAGAACGTCCCACTCACCTGTACTTAGGAGGAGAACGGGAATGGGGGCGAAGGTAATTTGTTTTTCGGGGGTCCTCAGATGGAACAGGCTTTGGGCGAGAATCCCGGACCGGCTCTTCCTGTGGCGGTTCAGGACTCACGGATCTAGTGGAGTCCAAAAGAGGAAAATTACAAAAGCCGTTAACTAATCAAAACTTCATCATAAACCGCTTTCCCACAATAGGGTTGGCGTGCATCAACACTTCTTTTTAAACCCCATTACAACAGCCCTAAAATTACATTAAATTACTGCGCTTTTTTCCTAATGATGTAAGTATCTATGAAAGCTGGTCTCAGTCATAATTACTGGACACCTATCCCCCAACCCCCAAGTGCAATAAATTACTGGTTTAAACTTTACTTTCCGTCTTGGGGGCAGCAATGATTGTAGTGTAATACCCACATTTGGCAGTCAAATATACAAAAATTATTTTATAATGACAACCATGCACACATCTTGAACATTTTCAATAGCAACTGCCTCAGAGGGCACAAATCATTGAAATCATCAGTTGGTAGCCAAGTCTTTAAAATGTTCAAGACTACTAAACACTATCACGCTTTATTGCAGGTCAAATTTTTTGCTGATATTTTGAATATTAAACATTGTACAAACGTGAAACTTGGTCCACTGAAATATCCTAGGTAGGTACAGACGCAGTTAACATTTCAATCGTATTGATAAGATACATACAAAGTTATGTTGAGTTATGTATTTTGATGTGCTTTCAACTGTGTCACGCTTTATTGCAGGTGTACAAAATGCCCCTTAAACGACGTCTGACAGCTACAGAGAAGACGCGGATTGTTGTCGTCTCGCAGAAGGCTTATCTGTTGAAGAACTAGCCCAAGAGCTTGGTCGGGATACAAGAACATTGAAGGCGTATGTGGAAAACCCCATCACCAAACCAAGGAAAGATAAAGGTCCAAGTAGTGTATCCCAGCGTGACATCCGATAAATAGGTAGACAAGTAAAAAAAGACCTCGGTAGCACAAGTGCTGGAGTTGCTCCTTTGTCCAGAAGCACCCTGTGTAGGATCCTTAAAGAGACAGCCAGAAGTGTTAAGTGCATCGATAGACCCACCCTGAGCAAGAATCACAAAGAGAAGCGGATTGATTGGGCACGGAAGTACATGAGGATCAATTTTCAAGATGTTCTCTTCACGGATGAGGCAAGAGCTACTCTGGATGGCCCCAACGGATAGGGCCAAAGTTTGGGTACCTCTTGGAGCCTCTCGCCCGCATTGCATTCAGCGTCAACAAGGAGGTGGTGGTGTCATGTTTTGGACGGGAATCATAGGAAATGAACTTGTCGGGCCTTTTCGAGTTCTAGGTGTCAAACTCACCAGCAACTCCTACACCGAGTTTCTGGAGGAGCATTTTGCAGCATGGTTATATGATCTGCCACACTCACGTCGACGGCGATTGATTTTTATGCATGATAATGCTCCTTCGCATTCAGCCAAGGCTACAATTTCGTACCTCGCAACTTTGAGAATCACAGGCCAATCACTTATGACCTAGCCTCCCTGTTCTCCTGACCTAAACCTTATCGAACAGTTCTGGTCGATCATGAAGTGGAAAGTGTATGAAGGAGGTATCCAGTTTTTATCGAAAGATGCCCTGTGGGAAAAGATCAAAACAGTTGCTGGTACCATAACATCTTCCCAGATTAGTCGGCTAACAGCTTCTGTGGACAAAAGACTGTTTTATGTCATTTCTAAACAAGAAAGTTACATAGACAAAAAAAAGTACAGCACCAACAATTTACTTGTGTTGTTTCATATCTTTTGCTGTCATTCTTCGGTAGCGTGTTTCATTATTACAATAAAATGGTAATATAACGATAATACTTTGTTTCATTACCTTAAATGGGCATTTCCGTACACCTGCAATACAGCGTGACACAGTTGAAAGCACATCAAAATACATAACTCAACATAACTTTGCATGTATCTTATCAATATGATTGAAATGTTAACTGCATACGTATCTACCTAGGATATTTCAGTGGACCAAGTTTCACGTTTGTACAATGTTTAATATTCAAAATATCAGCCCAAAATTTGACCTGAAATAAAGCGCGATACACAGTTTATACTCGTATCAAAACAATATCAACACATTTTAGTGTGCATCTTATAGCAACAGAGTTGTTTGACTTGGAAATATGACATATTTCACAGTTTAATTGCCTGCCTCCTTTGCGTATACTAAAGCTTTATTTTACTTAAGTTTTGAACTGCAAAATATGGGTAAAAACACCTTTTGTTCAATGGAGTAGGAATATTCTACAATATCTTTTATTTAAAAAAAGTTGCTTACCTTCAGCAACACTTTATACAAGGTGGTCGGCATGCATCAACGGTCACTAAAAACTACCCACACTTTTATACCCTATCATACGCAAATCTACCCATCCTTCCTTCCCACAATGGTATGAGCTGAAGCATCTCGTCCAGTCAGGGTTCATCTGTAGGGTCGAAAGTCCTAAGCATGCCCTTTCATGCTGCCGAGTATGAAGGGCTGTTACGGGTTGGTGAAATAAAATAAAGCGATAGGAGAAGAAAATGATAGGAAGAGGCGTTCCGTTTTAATCTGTGAAACGTCTCAGAAAAGATAAGCAGAATAGCAGTTGGGTATGAAACGAGGGCACCCAAAGGAAGGAGACTCAAAATTTTGAATCCTCTCCTCCTCCGAGCCTCACTCAGTTCCGGCACAATGCACTGAAACGATACTAGTCATCAGTCGAGATCAAAATATTACCATGACAATTGTTCGCACCTGTATTTTCGCACGGGTTTCTGGGGCTGGGTCTCTTCATCCTCGGGAACGACATCGATAGTGACTGGTGATGGAGATCGTGACTTCTCGCGAACGCCGTCTTGAATGTTTCTCTCTTTCTCCTTGATGGAGGCAGACTTGGCTTTGTAGTAGTCGTAGAGCGCCAGTTGTTCCCACCCTTCGCTGTAGTAAGGCAGTGTCAAAATGAAAATACAAGCGCACACTTCAACTTCAGCATCACAACCACCTTTCACAATGACTGTGAATTGTCATGCATTAAGGTGTAGTACCATTCCCTATATACCTGGTATAGGCCCCGGCTCGCTATTATGACATCCACCCAAAAGATCCATTGATCATGTCATTCAGGACCAATGAATCTCACCATGTCATGGAGTTCATTGCAAAGCAAGTGTGTTCTGAGTACACTCCATTGACACACTTCAAATTAACTAAATCATTATCATTAATACCTCAGTGCACAAGGTTTGTGTCTTGACATGCGCGAATGCCATAGAATATAATAAAAGCGAATGGAGTGAATATAGAAACTACCTTAACTACATCTAGATGCCAACTCCCAACTAGAACATTTCGAAACGAAGGATTAAATGATCTAGGCAACCGAAGATTGTCTCCCACATAACACTTTCACGATAGGTACGAGCGATTAAAATGATGCTACCCAACTGGGTCCCATCACACAGTATTTGCTGGACATATCCTTTACCCCTTTGGGCTGTGTAAGGCCGACCAAACCACAAACTACTTAGGCCCAATCACGCACCACGTGCCGTTCTCAGTTTCGTGGATGCGAAAACGAGGCCAGGTTCTTAAATAGTTTACTTTATGGGATTTATAAAGCTTCCCCTTGACATACAAAGGGGCCCACGAGTCCAAGTCCAATATTCTTAATATCCCCAATCCTATGTATTGCACTGAGCCAATTCGTCTGGTGAGAACTTTCACTGTGTTCACCCAACCCTTTTCTAGCTTCGTAGACATCGTTTTACTATTCAGTGCAATAGTCCACACTACTTAACTCTCTCTCTCTACTCTTTCAGTCACTCAAGTTCCCCATCCACTTGTCTCCAGTCAGCTCCATTTCATGACACGCAATAACCTTGTCAAACATGGTAGAGAGGAACTTCACATTCAATTAGAGAATCAAGACAAGCAAAAATCCCTAGATGCACTTTATGGCTAGTCGTGGGAGATAGGGTAAGATCTTGACAGAAATTTTAGAGTTAAAAGTTTTAATTTATGTGTTTTAATAAGTAAATAGGTGTTCATCCATTTTAAAACGTTTATCGATGTGCTTTGAACTACATTTGCTGCTAGAGAATTACAAGATGAGAGGATATTTATCAAAAAGTTTCCCCTCCAAGATATTTGTCTGATAAGGCTTTAATTTTAATATATGGCTATTTTTTCGTTGTTATTTTGGCACCCAATGACATACGCTTTCACTTAAAACTCCAAGTTACAAATCACCTCTTCAACACTGCGACTCAATTTCCTGCTCCGCGGTTTCAACTCAGGCAAACGTTAATCCCGATTCATGTAGCACTCTGTATCCTCCAGCTGATTCAAACCCACCAGGAAATACGATCTTTTGGGTCCTCTCTTGTCACCTACCAGTTGCGAGGTCTATCATGAGACGGAGGTTGATAGAAGTTGTCGACTGCACGCAGTAACCTTTCACTGGGAGGAGTTGGGACTGGAAGGCGAAGCAAACTGGGATCCAGAGGTCGGTACTTGTTATCTTCGGAATTGATGAGAGGTGCCATGAGTCCAGAAGGAAGCTCAAAATAGGGCACTGATGGAATAAGATTCTCCTTCTGCTCCTCCAAGGGAAAACCTGGCGGCGGTTTGCTAAAATCGACCATAGGAACATTGCCTGGAGGAAGGAAATGAACAAAATTAATTGAGAGTTGACAAAACAAAACTGGGATTACTTTTTTACCAAGTCTGGGATTGACCAAACAAAACTGGGAAAAAAATCCCCCCCCCCCAAGTATGGGATTAAAAAAAAAAGAATTTGAAAAGGGGGTAATATACTGTGGGAAAAAGGGGAATGGTAGTCAATGACCTTAAAACAGGAGATCACAGATGTTTGCTATGTGAGACAAAGATGTAAAGGAATGGAGTGCAATCAGAGTTTTTGAGTGAGGAGTGGCATGATATAATGGTTGGGTATCAATGTGCCAATGCGAGAATTAAGTGAAAGTTGAAAGTTGCAAGCGAGAAATAGCCTGGTTGTAGTGTATAGACCCTGTAATGATAGAAGTGAAGCTGAGAAAGATAGGTTCTGGAATACTTATTCCTATCACGATAAATTTAAAAAATGAATAATAAAAAATAATTAGCCTCAAAACATTCAGCCATAATTGTATGTCAAAATTCTGATGGGGAATAGAAGATGAATAAGTGAGGATTGATAGGGAATAAACAAGAGCGGTTTAGATCGGGTATGGGGTATGTGTGGATTATCTGCACTGAGACATCATCATCATCATCATCATTTTTGAAGGCTCCATACATGCTTGCCTGTGTCGGCCTTATTTACCTAATGACGGCTTTCCATGCTGCTCGATCTCTGGCTGTTTCTCTATTCAAACTCACATCTCTGAGGTCCCTCTGTATAACCTCATTCCACATTCCACGTCTTCCTCGCTCTCCCTCTGTCTGGTAATCCCCCAACCTCCTAACACCCTTCACCCAATAATTATCCTCCATCCTCTCCACATAACCGAACCACCTCACTCTGCCTCTTCTCAGTGCCACACTAATGCATTCTATCTCCAATCTATTCCTTACTTAATTCACAGTTCACAACTCTGTCACCTCCAGGCCTCATCTCAGTACAGTTGAGCTTCTGGATATCCTCTTACTCTACAGCCCAAGTTTCGCTGAGGACAGACGTCCCTTAGGTCAGGGAGGAAAACCCATCAGGATCAAGAGAGGAAAACCCGTCAGGATCAAGAGAAGAAGCAGCTCTCTGGACTTTTTCCAATCATTTCTAACCCTTGCCACGGAACTCGCCCCAGGCACTGATCATATCTCTCAGATAGCAGAACTCTACGCATTCAAGCAAAACACCATCAAATACAATCCTCTCCTCCACTTGTTCTCCTCTACACACAGTGCACCGAAACTCTCCATCATTCTGCAGCCAACCCATGATACCACTACATCTTTTATGCACACACAAACCACATCCATTACACAGGATAGAGTTATTCCCTACCCCTCTATGACAGACTGCACATGGCCACAAACCCTCAATGATGTCATTACCACCACCCACTCTTGTAATCATCATCTTTGTTTTAGCCAAATTCACTCTTAGCCCCATGGAATTCATCCCTTCTCTCCACAACCTGAACTTCTCATCCTCAGCAATCAGCACTAGGTTGTCAGCACACAACTTGAATGGCAATCCTGTTCTAAAATTCTGTGACAGTACTTCTAGGACCATAACAAAGACCAAGGGAGCCAAAATGGATCCCTGATGCACACCAACCTTCACAGAGAAGTCATCACTCAATTCTCCATTTACCCTCACCTGGTTTGTCGAGCCTTCGTACAAAGGCATGACCACCCTAACCAACCACTACTCGATCCCTAACTAATTTTCTCATTGCCCACCTCACCACATCTCTTGGTACCATATCAAAAGCCTTTTCCAGGTCAACAAAAATATACAATGCTCTTTTCCTAGCGCTGTACTTCCTAATGCTGCAAGGCACCAGGCCCCCAACTACTATTCCTAGAACGTATGGACGTTTTTCACTCCGACCGCTCAAGTGGTGGTCAGCCGAGTGTGAGAAGCGTTATGCCTACATGCGCTATAAGCGCCGCCTGAACGACTTCACTGTCGGTAAATTTCATCAAGCTAGGGCCAAGTTCTGGTATATTTTGAAGCACGCTCTTCTTGGCGGGCATATGCATCTTCACTTAACGGGAAGACTCCTCTAGCAGAGGTGTGGAAGCGAGTCAAAAGGATTCGGGGCAAGTGCTCGCAGCCCCCCCCCCCCTACCATTTCTCCATGAAAATGTGTCTGCAATCTTGGACCCTGCGACCGCTTTCTCTGCATTCTCTAGCCAGGATGCTAGGTAATAATCAGAGGTGGGCAGGATTTAAATATTTAAAATTGTATTTATAAATACATTTGAAATCATGTATTTAAATACTTTACTGATAATAGGCTTATATAGCTGTTAAGAATGTGTAATGCATGTTTTAGTTTGTCGCAACTTGTATGACACAAACAGTTGACTGCATTTGCCAGTGAGGGAAGATTGCTTACATCAGTTCAAATTCAGTTAACAGATGGTTACAGTTGTGTTTGGTTGTATAGTGAGAGCGCTCAGCATTATTTTAACTACTGTGTGGCAACTTCGGCTTCTTCAAAAGAGTGTGAAAGGGAGAGATTAGACAATAATAAAGATGGGGAAGATAAAAAATGATGTAATTATAGTCATCCTTTACTAGATGGTAACTTTATAGAGTGAACTCTTCCACTGGAAAAAAAGTGAAGTGTGTATGTACATCATGCAATGGCGAAATCTCTGAGGTGAACAATGCTACTTCCAATCTACACATTCATTTGAAGGTAAGAATTTATTAAAGCTAATTATATGATACTTAATTGAATTGACAAGTTTCATTATTTCTTATTTTAAAAAAATGGCAAAATTGCTAGTAACTAACGCTAATTTTAATTAGCGTAGATTTACCATCACGAACCTACCTGCTTTCTTTTGCAACACCTTTATTTATAGTATATGCTGATGGAATTTAACGTGAATTATGGCAACATGAAACAAATGTCGTTCAATTATCTGATCATGTACAACTCAAAGAAAATGTTCAGTATTAGCTGATGATCCTTCATGCAACTGTGTTAAAGTAAAGAAATTACCGAAATTGCAGTGAATACTAAGGTTAAACAATCTGCTGTTAAGCTGATTGCAGATTTTATCATACAAGGTAGGCATCCCCTATCAACCACGGAGCAATCAGCTTTTGTTAGATTAATTAAAGGTGAGTTCTGAGTTACAAATGTTGTAATGACTGAATACTAAAGCATTTGAATCATTGGTCACTACGTAGGTTATATAATTAAGTTAAATAAAGGAAGACATATACAAACAACAGAGGTTAATATATTACAATAATTTCATGAGAATCCACATACATATATTCTTAAAACACACTATCATTTCTTGAAGATATTATTGAATACAAAAATTTCATGAATAATTAGTACAATTATTGATCGATTATATGTAGTTATTAGATGAATTCCTATAATGGTGTATTTCATTATAGCAATACCTGTATATCATTATGTCAAAACTAGCATGCCCGCCTGTCAAAAATGTAGGAAATAAAGCTTGATAATGTATATATTCCTAACAATACTGAAAATCAATATTTTACTATGTAATTCTGAATATGAAGGACTAATAATATATTTATGAATTAATGTACCAGTTCTATACAGCTATAGGATATTCATTGTAATGATGTGATCTATTATTGTGGTTTACTATAGTCTTGTTGTTGATACTTCAATACTAGGTGGCCTCTTAAGGTCCTGTAGAAATAACCAGTCAGCCCACACCCATCAACCACTCTATAAAGATAACGACCTACTTAAGAAAAAGCTATAGACACAACAACTCTAGCCTACTGTTTCCTATCATAGCCTAAATTACATATTACATTATTCTATTTACTAACCCCTACTAATAACTTATTGTGTCAATTACTACCACATCTGATGCGCCACTTCATCCTCGGTGAGTGTTCTAAATAATAGTTGTTATAACCTAACTGATAATATATATACCACACTCATATAGCTATATTTTATATATAAAATTTTATATGCATACCATATATTCTCATTTCACTGTGAAAATCAATTTCACTCACAATAATCACACATTCCACTACCACAGGTCTAAATCTTCAGTTGATGTCATTTCAAAGCAGACGCTAGGCCAAAATCTTATAAAAGAGAAAGTGACAAGAGCTCTACTTAAGAATAAACTAGACAGCACCTCTTACTGATGTCTTACTGCAGATATTTGGTCAACTCACCGTAGTTTTGGGGGGATTACAATTCATTGGGTAAGTTAAGATTTTGCTCTTTATGAAATTGAAAATGTCTTTACAGTTAGGGAGTTATCAGCTCTTAGCTGAAAGCAGACCTATTTGTTGGTAGAATTTATCTCAATTATATTAATATGTAAAATTTATGGAAACATTTATGAGACAAACACTAGACTGTTATTTGTTTTTTTTCAGCTTGAGGAAGCTGCTCTTGTCCGTCACAGTGGAGTATTGGCATGCTGTCGCTTCAAAGGAGAACATAACTACATCAAGATTGCTGAACATATGGAGAATATCATCAATGATATCCCCCTGCAGAAAATCACAAGCACCTTCACTGATAACAGCTCTAATTTTGTTAAAGCATTTAAGAAATTTGCAGTCACTGCTGCTAATGTGTCCACAGATTCAGATGGAATCCAGGTAGGTGAAGAAGATAGGGTCAGCACGAGCTGGAGGATAGTTTCTTAATGAGAAGTGCTTTAGATCAGGAAGAAGACCTTTCGTCTGACCCATGCAGCTTCAGCCTACCTAAGCATGTGCGCTGTGCTTCACACACACTCAGTCTCATTGCCACAATTGATGCAAAACAGGCACTGGAAATATCTTATTTTGCAAATATCAATCATACTGCGATGGGAAAGTGCTAAGCATTATGGAACAAAAGTGGTCGTCCAAAATCAGCGGAGATTATCAAAACTGTTATCAAATGCTCATTAAAGGTACCTTGCATTACAAGGTGGAACTCTCTGTTTGATGGATTGTCATTACTTTTAAAACACAAAGACAAATTACATCAACTCTTGAATTTCTTGGGGAGTATGTCTCAGTTTTGGCTCCTATTGCAGTGGCAATTGATCGCCTACAGAGAGAACAAAACTGTTTTTTTATGGAGAATTGCTCTCTACCTTGTTCACTGTGGTGAAAAAGTTCAAAAGCCTTCAGTCACATTCTCTGAAATTTTGCCAACCTTTTCTAAGTGCAGTCACTAAGGGCTTTGGAAAGAGCTACCAATCTTATTTGACCTTGGCAAATGAAGCCAGCGTTACAGATGCCATTATTGCATCAACAAGCCATCCATTCTTCAAACTACGCTGGTTAGATATTAGTATTTCATGGGACAGTTCAAGCCACCAAGACTCTGTTAAAAATATTATGATTCAAGTGATTGAGAATTTAGCAGAGGGACTCGAAGCTGAATCATCCACTGGTGTATCGGACAGTGACGATTATTTTGGATTTACAAAACCCACTCAAGCACAATCAACCGCAGATTTAGAATTGTTCAGTTACCTTCAGGATTCAAATAAAACACTTCAAAGTTTAGAAAGATATCCAAACATAAAAAGTTATTTATTAAATACACCACTACCCTTCCGTGGTCAGCTCCTGTGAAATGGCTCTTCTCTTTATGAGGATTGACCTTATCTCCAAAATGGAGTTCTTTATCTGACAAAACATTTTAGCAAGTGATATTACTTAAATGTAATACTGATATTAAATAGCTAACTGAAATTTCATTCTATGGACTTCATTTTTATGTGAACCCAGGGACAAGGCTTTCCTAATTTGCACTCAGGCCGGTAGGATGTGCAGCTCCACTGGGTACCAAGAGTATCAGGGTACACAGGGCAGCCCCCTGCAGGGCTACTATCAGAGACTTCCCATCAACACAGTGAAAAGGCTTCTATAATTTACACTCAGGCCAGGAGGCGGTGCAGCTCCACTGCGTACCAAGTGTAACAGGCTACCCCTCCTGAGGGGTATCTGATAGGGTGTTGCGGTTGCCAAGTTTTACCCGTATAATATTTTATCTTCAAGTCTGTTGTGTATTTGGTAGCCTGTCTCTTGTGTCAGGGGTGTTGGGGGTAGCTGTTTTAGTGTTTTGCCTTATCTGATGAGGCTTTAAATTTCTGGTGTGAAATTGGGCAGGAGGGGGATGGGTAACGCCTCTGGCAATGTATTTTTGTCTGTAGTTTCTAAGATTGTGTTCAAAGTATGAACAGTGCTGGTGATTTATGTCTGTGATGTGTGAACAGTTTACAATTTAAAAGTGCTGTTCTGTGGTAATTGTGAATACTGCCCAGTTGACTATTTTGTAATTTGTGTAGGTGCATCTATTTGCCCTCCATTCTTTTTCTGCCTCTAAGTTAACTTGCCTTCCTAAAATTTCTGGGTTGATGAGAGTTGCCCCAGGATTTCTAGCACCCAAATTACTCTTGCCAGGCTATGAATCTTCCACAACTGATCCTCCTCCCATTCACTTTTACCCATTCATGCCTGAAGTAATTTTCTCTTGCCTCAACTTCCCGAGTTTGCTTCTGAGCATCTTGGAAGTTTTTTTAGTAGAAATGCACACGGTTTATTTTTTAATAAAATTAATTTTTTCCTAATTCAAATCTTTACAAGACTTCAAACATAAAATCGATCAGTTTCCCACAAATTCAACACGCTTCAATGCCACTAAAACTACTTGCCCCTCCCACCCCATTATGTTATGGGGCATTATGTACTGTATTATCTCATCCAGTCATAGTTAATCCCTGAGCAGAAAGCCCCAGAGCCAACATCCCAGCCACACTACATTTCAAATCTACCATAATGAAATGTACAACCGGCCAAAGGTAAGAGCTCAAACACCGCAGGGAGAGGAGACAAGGAAAATGGGCCTTCAAAAGAACAAAGAACAAGATAAAATAGAGAATAAATATATGGCATCAAAAGTACAAATCTAGAACCGCTTACAAAGGTAGTTTGATTACATTTATTTAAATCCCGTTTCTCACATACCAGTACCATAACAAAAGCCAAGGTAATTTATGTACCAATCCGAGAGATGATCTATGCAACAAGTCTGGCCAGCAGCATAAGCTACCGTGATAACACCTCTCCTCTCCCGAGCACAGCAGTTAGAGAAGTACCATTTGCAGCCAAGCCTCTCATAGAAAAAGACCATTTGCATACTTTCACCGATCCGTAAAATAACTTTCTGAGTCTTTATTAAAACAAAGAACCCAGTAAGTGTATTTTAACATATCTTACCGATGGTCTACTACATTGATGAACAGTGAGGCAGTAACTCAAAAGTGCACAGCATTAGTGTATTAAATCAGAGGAAATATGTCCTGCATTGCTACATCATTTTTTTAATTAATTTTAGAAGCTTAACCAGTGAATGCCATCAAGAGCAGAGCTGTCGGAATTAGGCTATATTTTAAAAATTTCATTAATGACCGTGAATTAAAAGGGAAAAAACATAAAAAAAAACCCTGACTAAAACATGATCAGGTGCTGGGAGGAGGCATACCTCCCTCAAGCACCAGAACATACATGCATCCAACACACAATCAACTGGATACTAATGGAGCAAGCCTGCCTCCACCCAAAACTCAACATTACCACAATCCAGTGTCCACAAATCTGTCCATATTGGAGCTCGGTTAGAATCACCATCAAATAAATAGTTGCTATTTCCGAGCTTTTTAAACTGCTCCATGTAATCCTGCATTACTACTGGGTTGGGATCTATGAGCAGCTGTCTTTCATGACTTGGGATCGCCCTCCACTCGCCATAAACTTACGATTATGGCGTTCAATGGTAAGGTTGAAAAAAGTTAGAAAATAAAGAATCAAATCGAAATGAAAGTAACACTGGATAAAAAACAGACTTAAAATATTTTACCGAATGAATGTTGGGGGCGGAAAAGAATGCAGACCCCTATAATATCCACTCAACTCATTCCAGGCACTAAGAATTTGATTTAAATTTAAATCTTAGACCAACGAGGGCATCCTCAGGAGAAAGTTTGTAAGAAAAGATCTGTAAGCCAATGAAGAGAGGAAGCGAGTGTGGACGATATACAACTTCAGATCTTCCGGCAGGCATTGGGGCCAGGAGGGTACATAATTCTGCAGATGTCAGCTACATGATAGCTATCCATGCTAGACCTGATAGCCACTTACGGGTGACTCAATGTAAGATTCATACATACCAGCAGGGACTCTTCGCTGGATGACCAATAAATCAGAGCAAAGCAAAAAATTATATTTTCTCACCTCCTGGAAATCCTGGGGGTGGTTGATTAAAATCGAGCCCTTGTCCCATAGGTGGCTGCGGTGGGGCTCCTGGAACAGGGGGAGGCAAGTACTGATGTTGTGGAAGAGGGGGCATTTGCACAAAATTTCCTGGAGGACCAGCCACAACACCACCAACGGAGGTTACAGCTGAAATGGGGAGGTTTTTAAAAACTTTTTCAGGCCAATCAACAATACTTAAATGTGCTAAATGGGGGGGCAATTTTCCCTTTGTATACAAACCAATTTGGTGATAGTGCTTGGCAGGGCATAAAGGGGTGGGTATTAGTAGCGCTGATACGCACCAACCCTTCCTTGCGGGAATATGATAACAGTTCAGGTCTACAACTCAGTCAAAAAAAGACCATTGACACCATTCCAAAACTAAAAGCCTTCTTTGATCTGGAGGTTTTGAAGGAACAGAAAAAAACAACAAAAAAGTTGTCATGGTACAGTTTGCTTACAGCGATTTACACTGTACAATGCACACTCAGTGCGGACCTACAACTTAACCATAGATCTGAATCACGGGTCTCTCCAATGTGTGAACTCAACCCAAATATGGGCTCCATCGAGCGACTAAACAAACATGCTGCAAAAATAGGCCCCCTTACGTGAGGGCTGGACCCGGCTAATCTCCCACCCCGACCCAAGTCTATATAAAAAGGTGTCAAAACGCATAAATAATACCAGAATACTCCCACCCTGGATGTCCTCAAGCTTAAAAGTGATTGTCTTTATGATATTTATGTACATTTCATTATTAGGTGAGGAGATCTCACCCACGATGTGACGGTTAGATGGCAGAACTAACTATGGGAGATTTATACCATAGCAAGGAGGCTCTCCCTTTGTTGAATTAACATTTAGTCCCACTCTATGATACATTGATGACACCAGTGGTGGTATACTTTTGATCCAATGACAATGATCACCATTAACTGCTTTCCAGCAAGGTAGGGATGGTATGCATCAATGCCACAACCAGACTGACTGGACGGGTTACACGACAGCCCCGCCCATTAATGCCGTTGTGAATGGTGCTAGCTAACTAGCTGCACCTATCTGCAATTAATGTCATGAAACTACACCCGCTGGAAGAGAGCCAAATTCAAACCCACCCCCAAAAATAAAAATACCAACATCCTCCTCCACTATATACCACCTCCACACTGAAACTATAATTCTTCCCATCAAAGACCACCTAAACATGATAGGGATACATTCTTCAGTAAGTTGCACTCCCCTAAACCCACAACGACCCAACACCACCACTCAATTATTAGCAAACATTCCTTTACCCCAGCCCTCAGAGGACTTAAAAACCAACTGAAAAATGCCCCACCAACACTCATCCATCCGCATCCACTCTGAATCGCCAAACTAGAATTTCTCTCACCCATCTGCGACCAGGACACCATCTCTCTTTACACAAATAAAATAAACCCCTACCCGCCTTACAAGCCCTTAAAAGAGCAATTCTTACATTTCACAAAACACTACTTTCCCTTTCAAATCCATGCAGCTAACCAGGTAACGTAAGAGTCAATTGAGGAAAACCTCAAAACAGTTCATAAATGCACGAAATAAAAAATAACAAAAAAACCCTCAGACACAAAATAATTCTCACACTCTTAACAAGTGGTCTCTAAAGCGGGCACGACGTGTAATCTCCGTGTTGAGCAGTGAATTGCAACTGACTCGCCCTGAAGACAGACGCAGCGCCCAGTCAAGCCCTACCAACTCAAACAAGGGGACACGCATGGAAACAGACCCCCCCCCCCACCATCTTCAGATTTGTAGCCATCTGTGTATAATCGCCTGGCTACAGAGGAGTGACGGCGTGTGCTCTCAAAAATTCGAACGCAATACTCCCAGTGCTGTGCAAACTTTGGGAGCAGAGGTGTGGCAATAAATGGTCAAACATAATACCCTCCAGGGTGGTGCCATCGGCAGATCCAGAGGTACCCTAGGTCCGAGAGCTAAATCAAGCTTTCAAGAGTTTTCTTGCCCTAAACCGGAAGGGCTCGGTTATAACTAATGTCTCTCGGTAGCATTGGCATCATCAAGATCAACCGCGCAGATGCAATGAGAACCGTTAGTGACTGAAGGAGTCCCAGGTCTTGAGTGTACAAGCACATAATGCACAGTGCATGGCGCAGAGCAAGCGGCATCCCACCAGCATCGGTAAATAGGCTCTCAATATGCGACAAGTCCACCTTCACAATTCATTAAATTCCCCCCACAAACACACACACTTTTTTCCCCAGGGCTGGCCAAGAAAAAAAAAGCTTCGCAGAGGCAGCACATTAAGGACACATATATCCAACTCTTCGATCAGGTCGTCAAAGACCCGAACCCTGGGATTAATGGTGTAATCCCCCTAGAAGGGGTGCCTACCATCTAAGCCCTCGATGAGGATAAAGGACCTAGGCAACCGTGCCACGACGTGGATGAAGTCCCCCACGTCGAAGTCGGCTGATGGTAGAAAGAGACCTAAAGCCGTCGTGGCATTTGGAGTTGGTCCTTGGGAACAGTAGCGGCATAATGACATTCAACTTCAAGTTCCCCTAGGCGGTCTCCCATCTTCTTTGCCAAGCAGCCTGAACAGCTGTCCTGATTTCTGCCATATAGTCGGTGTGAGAAAGAGGCAAACTCTGGTCTGGTCGTCCAGTCCTCGTGGACTCTTTGGCGCTCTCATTCCCCGCACCCGGAACCCAGCAGAACATCATCTCGATATTCACCCGACTCGCGGCAACCGTGGCGTCACGGATACAGCGAACCAGAGTGTGGATTCCAATGCCCCGAGAGCTTTGATTCTCTAAAGATCACAATCCAGTCTCCGAACCGGGCACGACACGCTATTTCCCGCACCGAGCGGTGTAGTGCAACCAGCTAAGCGGTGAAGACAGACGCAGCACCTGGTAAAGCCCCATTGACTTCAAACAGAGGAATCCGACTCCCATCTGGGACTTAGATCCATCTGTATACACTGGCACATATCCAGCATGATATGTGTGCTCCAAAAAGAGAGAATGCAATAGTCCTGGTTTTGTGCAAGCTTTGGAAGCTCAGGCGTGGCGAAAAATAGTCAAAGGTGGAGTCCGGGACAGAATCAGAGGTGGCATCAGCTCGAGAGCTAAATCCCAGCACTTGAAGGGGTTTTCTAACGATAAACACAAATGGTTCTTAGGGTAAGGGTGGCGCCTCTCGGCGGGGTAAGCACCATAGAGATGGGCTGCAAATGCGACTGAAGGAGACGCCGGGCTCACGCATGCAGGAGCAGAATGAGTGGCATCTCCCGTCGATTTACAGGTTAGGTTCTCAATGGGGAACTTGCGGAAGGCACTGGTCACCAAGCAGAGTCCGGTGTGGTGGATCGAGTCCACCTTATGCAATACACACTCGCCTGCGGATGCATAAAACTCACATCCGTAGTCAAGCTTCAAATGAATAAAGGATCAGTAGAAAAGTAAGGGAGTAGCCCTATGAGCACCCTAAGTGCTGAACTTCACAGAATGAAGATGGATCCTGTTGCCTTTGGTCAACATGCTGCCATCAGTGGAGTGAATAACCAGAAAGCATTTGAAGCCAGCGGGCTCGAGAACGTCTCTCAATAAGGGTCCCCGACGTAATTGAGGCTTAGCTCAATGCACTTCCGAGTTTTGTCTTGGTTTAGGACCAGCCACCCGGACGTGCCAATCTTAGACTGGTTGCTTTCCGAAACGGAAGCAGACCCTTCCTTCCATACTCGGATATGCACGGAGTCTGAGGAATCTTTAGTCCTCTTCTTGCTTATTTTCTAAAGGGGAGAGGAGGGTGGGGAATGAACCTACTTCTCTCCACCTCACGAAGGAGCCCTTAGTCTGGATGGACCGGCTTCAGCAAGATCCTTCTCCGAGATGGAGGTCTTATCTGTAAGAGGGGCGCTTTTCTTTTTTTTTCGAGCCCATCTGGTGACTGCCTAATTGGGCATAAGTCGCCGTACTCACGGCAGCCTAGTACTAGGCTACATTAAAATAACAATATGCAAAACAAAATAAAAAACAACAGTAACAATAAAAAGAAAGGAAAAAGGCAACAAGCAGGAAGCACGCTCCGGCATCGGGAGGGAGGGGGGGGGAGGAATGTTCAACCTACAAAAAAACATGAACAAAAAAAAAACAGTTAAATAAAGTGGAGGCCAGCCTCCTCCGAAAAGTCAGTGTGCACGAACCTATCCCGAGTACAAGGGACAAGGGACAACGACCCCGTCCATCCCGGTACAGGGACAGGTAGCGTGCGCGAAGATCACCCAGACTTTTGGGACATTCAACAAGAATGTGCAAAAGAGTCTAAGGGACAACGCATTAGTCACAATAAGGCGCAGGCGAGCAGTGCGTCCCGAGAGTGTGTCCAATTCGGAGACGACAGAAAGCAACCTGAAGCCTTTGCGGCATTGGGGAGTAGATCCATGGGAACAGTCGCGGCGACATGGCACGCAACTTTAGGTTCCCCTCAACCGTCTCCCATCTTCTTTGCCAAGCAGGCCGGAGAGCTGCCCGTATTCCTGCCATGTAATCGGTGTGAGGAAGAGCGAAATGGTCGTCTGGTCGCCCAGTCCTCGCGGACTATTTGGCGTGCTCATTCACCGCAATTCCTACACATCCGCCCGGCACGGCAAAACCGTGGCGTCACGGATATCGCGAACCGGGGGATGCGGAGATTCCAATGCCCCGAGAGCACTCAGGGCGCTTTATGAGTCGCTATAAATCACAATCCGGTCTCCTAACGGGGCACGTCGCGTAATCTCCCGTACCGAGCGCTGTATTGCAACCATCTCAACCGTGAAGACAGACGCAACGCCTGGCAGAGCACTACTGTCTTCAAACGGAAGAGATACGGCAAAGAAACCGATCCCTTCTTGGGACTTGGAGCCATCCGTATACACTGGAACGGTTCAAGCGTGACACGAAGTATGCTGCAAAAAGGCCGAACGCAATACTCCCGGCGATGTAGAAGATTTGGGAGCAGAAGCGTGGCAACAAATGGTCAAAGGTGGTACTCCCCAGGGTGGCGTCCTGGGCAGAACCAGGGGCGGCACCGGCCGGAGAGCTATACCTAGCTTAAGAAAGGTTTAGGGTATGACTGTTGTCTCTCGGCGGCATAGGCACCGTCGAGATCTGCTGCGAATGCAGTGAGAGTTGTTGTCGACTGAGGGAGGCGCCGGGCTCGCGCGTACAGGCGAATAATCCACTGTGCATGGTGCAGAGTGAGTGGCATCTCCTCAGCATCAACAAGTAGGCTCTCAATGAGGGAAGTGCGGAAGGCACCGGTCGCCAGGCAAAGGCCGGTGTGGTGGATCGAGTACACCTTCCGCAATACACGCTCGGCTGCGGATGCATAAAACTCGCATCCGTAGTCGAGCTTCGAACGAACAAAGGATCGATAAAAAAGTAAGGCAGTACCCCTACCAGCGCCCCAGGCGTTGAACGTCACGGAGACCCTGAGGCTGCGAATATGAGCCTCCCAGGTGAGGCGTCGTCGGTCAAATACAAGACCAAGGAAACGGTGAGAGTCTACCACTTCCAGGCACATGCCATTGAGAAACAGGTGGAGCCGTGGATGGCGGCAGAAGTGCACCAACTTAGTCTTGGCTAAGGAAAACCGAAGCCTGTGCGCTTCGGCATAGCGAAAGACGCGGTTCAATTACTGTTGGAGTCGACGCTCCAGAATTGGCATCTAGGCCGCACCAAAAGAGATCGTCCAGGCAGAGCGTAGCGAGAACATCTTCCGGGAGCACCGAGGTGATGCCATTGATGCTCAGGGCAAAGAGTGTTACACTGAGGACACTTCCCTGCAAAAGACACTCTCTTCCTGCTCCATTGGGCAGGAGAGGGTTCTCCCCAACTGTATGCGGAATCAACGATCTCGCAAAAAATTCAGATATAAAGATTGGGAGGCGTCCCCTCACCCCCATCGTGTGGAGAGTCTTCATGATACGGTATCGATCGCCATGCGGTATCATAGGCCTTCTCCAGATCGATAAACACCGTGACGTAGTGCTGTGTACTAAGGAAGGCCTCGCAGAGGGTATTTTCCAGTCGGAGCAGAGCATCCGACGTGGAGTGAAACTTGCTAATGTCAGTCGCACTGTGCACAAGACAGATGGCCTCCACTGTCCAGAAAAAAGGCTAATCTAACATTTACCAATTCTCCATCAACTTGCAAATGCAGGAGGTTAGACAGATTGGGCGGAAACTGGCGGGGTAGAGTGGTCGCTCCCCGGTTTGCGAAAAGCGAGCACAGTAGCAATTCGCCAGGAATCTGGGAGTATACCCACTACCCAGATCCTCTTGAACAAATCTAACAGGAACGCCATGCCTCGCTCACCCACGTGTTGAAGCATGGCGTACGGGACATCGTCCGGACCATGGGCGGTGTCCGCGCAAGAAGCGAGAGCGGAGCGCAACTCGCTCCCAGTAAACTTGTCGTTGAAGGGTTCTCCGCCTCTGGAGGTAAAGTCCAGTCGGCGGCCTTCTGCGAGATCACGACGCACATTGAATCCTGGCGGAGCAGCATCCCGGCTAGAGAATGCGGAGAAAGCGGTCGCGAAGTATTGCGCCAAGGACATAGGGTCCAAGATTGCAGTCCCATTCTCCTGGAGAATGAGAACTTGCCAGGAATCTTTTTGAATCGCTTCAACACATCTACTAGAGGGGTCTTTCGGTTAAGTGAAAACAAGTATGCCCGCCAAGAAGAGCGGCGAGCGTGCTTCGAAATATACCGGAACCTAGCCCTAGCCCGACGAAATTCACTGACAATGAAATCGTTCGGGCGGAGCTTATAGCGCATGTAGGCATAACGCTTGTTTGAGGGCTGTTTCACACTCGGCTGACCACCACGGGTGGTTGGCGTGCAAAAACGGCCAGATGTTCTAGGAATAGTAATTAGGATCACGGCAATGAGGTTGCCGGAGAAGAACTCAGCGGCCTCATCAACCGACCTAAACTTCTTGAATGAGATAGAGAAATCAGTCATTTCCTGAAATGCGGACCACCGCACCCGTGCCAAGCACCACCAGGGCGGGCTCTCGGGTGGCAGCGGCCCAGAAAATGATATTTGAATGGGAAAGTGATCACTACCATGGAGGTCATCGACCCCCCCCCCCAACTCAGGCTGTGCATCCGGAAAGCGCAAAGTTAGATCGAGGCAGGAAAATTTAAGACACCTATCTCCAGTTCATTGATCAGGTCGGCAAGGACTTGACCCCTGGGATAAGAGGGGCACTAGCCGGGGAAGGAGGTCACTCCTCTCCTTGTGGGTCTTTGGGAGCCTGGGCCATCTGAGGAGAAGCTTGCACAGAGGCAGACTCAGGTTTGGTGTATGGCATTGAACCCAGGTTTGACCCCATGTAAGATCCTCTGCCATCTAGGGCTAGGTCACCTCCGGGAACATGTCCATGTAAGGGAGGGAGGAGGCCTCGGCGTGTGGCCATCCCCCTCCCCAGGCATCACAGATCCCATTTGAGTCATCTTTCATCACAGTCGAGTATCTGGCCAGTGTGAGTACGGCGACTTTTGCCCTAGTAGGCAGTCGCCAGATGGGCTCTCTTAAAATTAAAAAAAAAAAAGTCCAGCAAACCGACATTCATCGGGGAGGAGAACGAGGTAGTCACGCCTCCCCTCCCACCAAGATGCATGATTGCGGAACTGCAGGGCATTTGGCCTGAAGCGTCTGCTGTACCTTGCCACTCTAAAGGGGTTGGCCCTATCAGGTTGCTCTCACCAGGAGCGACAAACCCGGGTTTGACCTCATGGAAGAATCTGCCATCTGGGCTTGGGTCGCCTCAGGTGAGCATAGTCGATCGCCCAGCACATCCAGTATTTAATACTTGCCCTGGCCAGTGACCTTTCTCACTCGCAGTAGGTAGGGACCTCAGAGTATCCAGTGCCACTCAACTAAGGCTCATAAGAGGATGAACGTGTACCAGGCAGCCAGAACCTCTGTGGATAGGAGAGGAAGTGTGGAAAGGGGTAGGAGGGTATGTAATAAAGAGAAGTAGAGATAGGCGGGTCCACTAACGAGTAGGGTGGGTGATCATCTAGTATTATCATCCCCGGTGCTTGGTGAGTCCAGGAGGGCATACAGTCCACCAAGGCCCCATGGCTACCAGACCAAACTCTGTCCAGGTGGAATCATTCCTCCTGGTACAAAGTGTGGGGACAAAACGTTGAGTGGAAAGCTTTAATGATGATAATAAATAATACTTATAATAAATAATATTAAATATTATTAACATACTAACAATGATTAATACTAATCATAAAACACTTTTATTTTAATTATTATTTTTGTAATTTTCTATTATTTTTTAAATATTAATAAATATAAAAAACACCAACAAATAATACTAAATAATAACAATAAAGATAATTAATAATAATACTAAGAAAAATGTAAATTAGTGCTGAGTGTGGGAGAGGGGAAAGTGCACCAACAACTTAATTGTGGTAACATTGACAGGGTCCTACAGCGCAGGCTGTAGGTTCCCTTACTCTCCCAAGAGGTCTGGGGAAACACTAAAGTCCCCGATTTGTGGAGGAACACTAAAGTCCCAGATTTGTGGAGGAACACTAAAGTCCCAGATTTGTGGAGGAACACTATAGTCCCAGATTTGTGGAACACTATAGTCCCAGATTTGTGGAGGAACACTATAGTCCCAGATTTGTGGAGGAACACTAAAGTCCCAGATTTGTGGAGGAATACTAAAGTGCCAGATTTGTGGAGGACCACTAAAGTCCCAGATTTGTGGAGGAACACTAAAGTCCCAGATTTGTGGAGGAACACTATAGTCCCAGATTTGTGGAACACTATAGTCCCAGATTTGTGGAGGAACACTATAGTCCCAGATTTGTGGAGAAATACTAAAGTCCCCGATTTGTGGAGGAACACTAAAGTCCCAGATTTGTGGAGGAATACTAAAGTCTCAGATTTGTGGAGGAACACTAAAGTTCCCGATTTGTGGAGGAACACTAAAGTCCCAGATTTGTGGAGGAATACTAAAGTCTCAGATTTGTGGAGGACCACTAAAGTCGCAGATTTGTGGAGGAACACTAAAGTCCCAGATTTGTGGAGGAATACTAAAGTCCCAGATTTGTGGAGGACCACTAAAGTCGCAGATTTGTGGAGGAATACTAAAGTCCCAGATTTGTGGAGGAATACTAAAGTCCCAGATTTGTGGAGGAACACTAAAGTCCCAGATTTGTGGAGGAACACTAAAGTCCCAGATTTGTGGAGGAATACTAAAGTCCCAGATTTGTGGAGGACCACTAAAGTCGCAGATTTGTGGAGGAATACTAAAGTCCCAGATTTGTGGAGGACCACTAAAGTCGCAGATTTGTGGAGGAATACTAAAGTCCCAGATTTGTGGAGGAACACTAAATCCCAGAGTATCATGAGAAACAAATTTATATCTCATCACCAAAAGGAAATAGTTACAAGTATCCTAGTTTCCAGTTTTTCAGGAAAGGTTCTCAAACATTATGACGATGTAGGGCACTTTCAGGCCAAAGTGGAATCACATGATGTGTACACTTTATAATCATATTTATGCAACAAATAAAAAGTAACTCACTCAAATCCTTTTTTACTCCATCAGAAGCAGCTTAGAAAGAAGATAAAAATGAAATTAATTTTAAGTTTCTCAATATTTTTTTTTAAGCTTGTCATGGCAGCAGCTGACAAAGGCATAGCCACTGTACCGCCCAATACTTCATAGACATTAATATAAATACCCATATGAGTGTACACAAAGAAGAAAAAGCAAATGGACCAAGACCAAATACCTTGGAATGAGATTACATTAATTTAAGAAATAAAGAAATATTCAATTCAATTTTAGTGATTAGCTACAACTAGTCAACAAAAAAAGCATATATTTTAATTCAGCATAAAAAAAAGATCAGGGAGGACAAGGACTGCAAAAGTTAACCAAATTGATTACACCCCAAATCCTGCCTTTTGCATCTTGAAGGATGTACTTTAATCCTACAAGAGAAATATCCTATAAAAGATGCTTGAACTTCAAATTAAATGCCTGTCTCCCTTTGTAGTATTAAGATAGACATATTACAAAGAGCAAAATAAACATAAAAAATAAATCAACCACATCACACTTGCCAAGTTTTGGTGTCAGAAGAAACTTTGAAAACTCCTTTCAGTAAGTATTCAGTGTTAGGAAAAATTAAACAAATAGTTGAGTAACAAAGAGAAATTACATCAGTAACGAAAGGACAATCAAAAGGGGAGGAGGAAAGGTTGATTATCATAACAAAAAATAAAATGTAGGTACGCCAACAAGGGCATATAACAAAATTGGTAATTTACCAAGCAAAGAATGGGAACAAGGGCGAGGAAGTGAAAATCAAGGATGGAAATGACTACAGAGAGAACCGCTTCACCCTTAAATGGTGAAGCATTAGGGATTTAGGTTAGTATAACCCAGGTGTAGCCAGCACTACTTCATGTATAGCGGAGCAGTGAAAGGATAAAACCCAGTAGCAGAAGAAGGGTTTAATGCAAAGTTCAGAGAGAAGCAAAGTTTGCTAGGGAGCAAGCCATTGTGCATTAAGGATCTCTTTCACATGTGGGAGATCAGCAATGAATGGATGGGGACTGAGCGTGACGAGGCAGAGGCTGACACCTCTCAGACTGCACATGAACAACCTGAAACCACTGCCCACCTCATCCTATGATGCCTTTACCTCGCACATCTCAGAACACCTTTAATATCAACTTTCTATAGGAAACTTCTAGGAAAGACCACATAAAGTTGAGTTATTCCCGAGCGTTGCCGGGTTCAACCGGAAAAAATCTATAGGGCGACAAAATATGAATTAAGTAAGGATCGAGGTAAGAATAATGGGATAGTGCAGAAATGGCGCCTCAGGAATCTGTGAACAGCACGAATTCATTGAAAGGGAGTAGACAGACAGAACTGAGGGCCTCCCTGATGGCATACAACTCTGTTGTGTACTAAAAACACTCAAGAAGGGGAAGGGGGAGGGGCAGAAGTAAGATGAATGCCAAAGCACCAACTCTACCATGACAGCATCATTCGAGCCATTGGCAAAGATAGCGGTGCCCTAAGAGGGAGCACACCCGTTGCTAAGGAACGCTGACAAGAGAAAGTGCGAGCCGGCTTCGAGGACTTGCCTCCTGGAGGGGATGGTTGCAGATTCTTGCACTGAGGAAGAGGCATGCAAAAGAGCTGATACGACTGTGGAGAAAGGGAGGCCAGAGAAGAGCGAAGCCACTGTACACTCCAAATATGAACAGCTTTGCATAATACTCTTATCAAAACATGACCAAGAACGAATTTTATATTAAGCTAGCAAAAAGAGGTTTAGTCGTAGCCAAAGGCACTTCAGTGATGGGATGCTTCCCGGAGACAAACTCCAGGCGTTGTTGCCGAACAAGGCACTGTCGCTTTCAAGGAATTATCAGAAGGTTGGGCACATTATGCGAGTCTTTTCCTCTCTCTGCCTCGAAACTTTCACTGTCCCTCATTTGGAAGATCCAGTCTCCAAGCCAGTGAGTTCAACCTTAGGTGGATGCGTAGGAGCCAAAGCTCTTTTGGTGGTGTCCTCCTTTCGATGGACCGATTTAGGAACACCCGTAAACTACCTCATGATCACCTTCAGGGGTGTTGCCTCCTGTGAGTCTAACGACTCATTGAAGATGCACGGCCGTTTTTCCTTATGAGCAACGGTCACGCTAAGAGAGGAGGGGGGAGAACACTGGTTTTAGTTGAGGCTGCGTGTGAACCCTTGCTGCCGCCAGCTCTACTAGGGAAGCGCCAGGGGTGAGTAGAACCAGGAGAAGGGTTCCGAATGGGCGCAGAAATGACCATGCTTGTATACTTGGAAGGGCAGGAGCAGAGGCTGCCTTTTTTAAATTCAGCCAGGGACATAAGACATCCCAGGCAGCACCAAGCGCGCCAGGACCAAGTCCTTAGCGTCATGAAGTGAAAGACAGTCCATAGCCTGAATGGACATATTTTTTTCCCCCAGTAGATACACACCACATTGCTTTGAAGAAGTGGTGTGCGGCTTTCCACAATTGACATACTTGGCCATACATGATAGGGACTTATCGTATACGGGCTTGGAGAAACTTTCAGTCTTCGGGTAAACCCGAATTTGCACTTCTACACAGAGATTAGTATGGCCTCACTCCTCTTCCCCCGACACCTATGAAGGGTGAGACAATGCTTGGAGGTGGATCTCCATGCCCTTTCACAATATAGCCTTCTGTTGTAACTATTTTAGAATAAGAGAAAATGGGCACATGCAAAGTAGATACTATGACTGGGAGGTTAAGAGAAAAGTCTCCATAGGATGAGAAATTCTAAAATGGCGACATTCAGGTGACAATGTCCTCAAGCTGGTGCTGGCATTGCCATCCTATATATGTATGTACTGGAGAAAGGTGACCAGAGTCGACAGCCTAACACACCCGATACCTAAACCTTGCCCTAGCCAGCGATCTTTCAGTCCTTGCAGCAGGTAGGGACCTCATGGTATACACTGCCACTCGGCTAAGGCTTATAAGATGACGAAAGTGCACCAGACAACTAGAACCTCTGTGGATAGAAGAGCAAGTTTGGAAAGGGGTATGAGGCTATGTAATAAAGAGAGGTAGAGAAAGATGGGTCCACTAACGAGTAGGGTGGGTGATCACCTATTATAATTATGATACCCTGGAGCTAGGTGATTCCAGGATGCCATGCAGTCCACCAAGGCATCATGACTATCGGACCAAACTCTGTACAGGTTGGAACCCTCTTCCTCGTACAAAGTGCAGGTAGAAAAGTTTAAGGGGATAGTAATAATAATTACTATTAAATAATAATAATAAATAATAATACTCAGTAATAGTAATAGACCATAATTATAATACATAAATAATTATAAATAATAATATTATAATAAATAATCATAATATAAGGATAATAATAAGTATAAAAATAATACTAATAAATAATATAAAAAATGATGATGATAAAAAGTTGAAGTAGTGGTGGGAGAGGGTGAGGGAAAATCTCTCAACTTTCCTAGGCCCCATGACAGGGTTTCTCTCAGTTATCAAGTGAAAAAGGTGACACAGGTTACCCCAACGTGGGGTTTCCATCCACCAACAGGGACCACATGTGATCTTATAAATATAGGAGAGGGGAAAACTCCCTCTCTTCTAAGAGATTCCTGGAAGGGACTCTGAGAAAGCAGAGCGAGTGGGTGGGGAGGTTCCTCCATCATCAAGGTGTAGCTGGCCAAAGACGAGACTCTGAAGATCAGAAAAGAGAAGCCCCTTTGCAGCACCAAAAATCTTGAAGGAAGCTCCTCCACCATTCAGTGGTACTGTCATGACTCTCCTCAATCCCACAACACAAAGGTCAAGCGAGGATTCGCTAAGAGGGATGTAATCCAAATTTTGTTAGAACAAACCAACGCACACGTACTTCCGGAACCTTATGATCAATGAACGAGAAAAAAAAGGTTGGTAGGTTATAGCCCGCCTCAAGCCGCACCTGTTTATCCCCTTTAGGGATCACAGACTTTCCAGGTCTCCACCGTCGGTGAGTTTATGTTTGGTCCTGTGCAGCGACGCACACTGACCAGTCACTCCTCTCAAAGGTCGCAGCTCCAAACTGAACAGCCAGGGAAGTAGGGTGACAGAGGGATCTCCTAACTAGGTCGTGCTAATCGTCGACAGGACGGCCAAGATCTGGATCTGTTGTTGCAGACGCAGACGTGAGAACCCCGCCCCCACCCTCAAGACTTCGTTGGCCTGGCAGCTAACAAGAGAGTAAAGCCCCCCCCAGCAACGAGCAGTATAGCCTTATGCACCCGAGAACGACCGCAGAGAAGTGGTGAGACCCTGAAACGCACGGGAAGGAAAATTGGGGCAAAACTTATCTTCCCATTAATCGTGCCCCAACGCTCAAGGCCCCATCAAGTTCTGGTCTCTTGCAACCTCGTTAAAGTAGGTTATTTATAGAGGTTCCAAAGCCTCTCTTCTGACACGGCATAAGGAAGCTGGTCAGGTCCTCAAGCATAGACAAAGGGTATCAAGTGTAACAGGCCACACAGGGTACCCGCCTGCGGCATAAAGTGGACTCAGTCAGCAAGGTCTTCCTCACATGCATTCAGCACCCAGAAGTAGTCTACGCAAGGCATTCCTCCCCCAGGGTAACCAAAACATTAACAATTCTTTCCTAAGAGAATTCGTCTTAAGCCCAAATAACTATTTTCATGGCTCAAAAAAAGCAATCAATACCTGGTCTATGAGGCTGCTGGGGTGGAAGTTGATTCTGGGGCTGTGAAGGGGGCTGCTGTGATGGGGGCTGCTGTTGCTGTGCTTGCTGTTGCTGCTGCTGCTGTTGTTGCTGCTGCTGCTCTAAATGATGCTTTTGTTGTTCAAGGTGATGTTTTTGTTGCTCTAACTGTTGAATCTGAGTTGTGGCATGTTGAACAAATGCATTATGCTGTTGTTGATAACCCTGAAAAGACAAAATGATTTCAATTCAGGATAGTAGTATGAAATAAGTCAAACAGAAAGATATCCTCTTTAGACCCAACCACTCCACCTCATTTTGATGTTTGAGACACCTTTCTGAAACCAAACTCAAAGATATTTGATGACATCAAAAATGCTTGGTGATTTCCAGAAGGCAGTTTTGTTCAAATGTTTAAGTTAGTTATAATTAATCCAAGAATTAAAGGATACTACTTTTATATTTTTTTAGGAGAAAAGATGCAAAAAAGAAGTCTCACATCATAATATTACTATATGTGGAACAGAAAGCACCAGCAAGTCAAAAGTAAAATGTCAGGATTTGTTTTTTATTCAATAGCCCCTCCTGGAGCCCACCAGTGAAAAAATGGCCGCCCCTAAAAGTAGAATATTCATCTTTGGACTAATTTAAAATAAACAATAGCAAAGGCAACAATAAAACAATAGAAAAACAAACAAGAAGGTGCCCTAGGAAAAACCTGCCTCCCTCAGGGACTCGAGCGTGCAACCAACAATTGCCTTGAGACAGGTATATATATATATATTATAAAATCTAAAGCGTCATCTGGTAAGTGGCGCCATGGGCAAACAGGTACAAGAGAACAAGCTCACCCAGACTAGGAAAATCAACCAAACAGTGGCACATAGTGTGAGGTAGCAAACAATCTTCCCAGAAGGGTTTAGGGGGGAGTGCTCCATCTGATGGCACGTCTAGCAAGTGTCTAATTCGGAAACATCAAAAAATTAATTAGTAGTCAGAGTCATTGGGGGAAAATGGCACACAATTTTAAATTTCCAAGAGCAATGTTCTTTGCCATGCAGCATGGGCGGGGTTGTCTTGATCCCTGTCATTTAGTCAGTGTGGGAGAAAGAGCAAAACACTGGTCCAGTCTGTGTAGGCAACCTGGCCTCAGTGTGCGTGTTCCCAGCAATCCATACCTGCCAAGGCCCATGCAGAAACCAATATTGACATCTGCCCAACTTGCAGTACCATGACATCAGGGATAGTAGTGAACAAAGGGAAGCTAAGACTACAATGTTAAATCGGCACTTAAATAAGTCCAGTCATTGTTATGGACTACAAAAATGGTCTCCAAACTGCCCATGGTGCATAAACTTCCATCAGTTCTATTTAGTATCCTGCACATTTTAACACCAGATTCCCATTCCTACTGCATTGACACATGCCCAATCTCAGTTAGCGTAAGATTAAAATAATAATGAGGAATCTCATCTGGAAACAGTTAAGTAGCAAAAAAAAAAACCCCAACCTCAAAGGCTGCATTCAAGTGCTGAGAAACAGTGGCAACAACTTGGGGAAATTCTTTCAGGATGTTTTTCTCATAAGTGGCCCACGAGTCAATGGGAGAATGCAGTTGGTTAAGAAGATGTTCATCAAGGTGCATCTTGCTCTCCCACAGAGAAAGCAACTTGTCCAATTTCGCCTTCTGATCTTCAGAAGCGCAGCTAACAGCATGGCAATACATAGGGGCCAAAACTCGTTCCAACGACTCCTTTAAATCATCTGCATTTTTCCTCAAACTGACAAAGGAAAACAAATCAGACTCAACTACATCCCACCATGATCTACCCAGCCTCTCCCTGGTCAAGAACTTCATTTCTCATCCACAAGCAGCCCATCAGTTATTCTAGATACTCTTTATGTATACAGTGGTGAAAATAAAATCATTTTTAAATTGAAAACCAACAGATATCTCCACTAGAGAGTGTTTTAAGTTGAATAAGAGTTTAGAATATTTTACTTATTCAAATAAAGGCAAAATTAAGAGGCATATCTCTAATAAAACATTTATGAAGGGTATTTATGAAGGAAGTGGTAAGGTTCAGCAAAGCAAATATGTATTGGATAGTTTAAATCATAACTCTCTAAAACTTGCACCTATTCAACAATGAAGGCAGTTTCCCCAGTGGATTATTATTATATTGTACATTCACTTATTACATTTGTGAAAACGAAGGGCATATTCCACCCTATAGATGGAAACTGCTATCCTTGGACTGAAAACAGCACTAGGACAGACAAATGGAAGAAAAGCTTAAACTTTACATACCATCAATGACTGGCTGCCCTAGCCATGTGAAAATACTGCTTCCAATATGAGCAAAGTTAAGTCACATCCGGGGTGATTAGTCATCAAATGGAGTCATGATTCGGATCAACTGCCATACACTTAAGGCACCTGCGGTTTGGATCTCACTTTAAACTGTAGGTTCCCACTAGGAATAGAAATGCCCCCAAATGAGTATAGATAAGTGGTATACCCCTACCAAATATTTAATTATAATTTACTTACCAATGATGTAAGACATCATTCATGAGGTAGATTATGTGTAGCTTGTGGTTGAATGGCCCAGAGATGCAGGTGGATCTGATAAAAAAAATGGATTTAATTAAATACATGGATTATTTCTGAGCAGGGTAAAAAAAAAAAAAATTAACGATGGACACTCAGGTTTAGTAGAACTTAATGCTGAGTAACTTGAGCAAGTTCAATGCGCTAAGTATCGAAGATGTGCCATGAATGCTAATATGGTACAGACTGGCCTAGTGAGGTTATGAAGAATAAGAAAGTTTTTTTTTTTTGAGGGGGGGAGGTCAGAGCTATAGTCCCTTTCGATCGTGGATGAGGTCATCCAACCAGATAATAAATCAGATCAAAATGACAATCTTTAGCAAGCCTCAGGACAGCAGGAGCCGGTCCTCATTTTTTAATAGGTGGTATGGGCAGTGCAGGAGGAAATATTAGTTTTGCTATGAACTACCCAAGAGGGTGTCGTGTGTTAAGAGGGAAAACCACGCTGTAGCTAACATCTAGATGATTACATACCCCTAGTCCAAACACCGACAGTTACTTATCTTCCTGGTCCCAATGCATGCAGGAGGATCTACAGCTATCTTCCACACATTTTCACTTCCCCCATATTCACCATTTTCTTTATAGATCTCTCTACTTTCTGCAAGAGATGCCCTTGTATGTTACCCTTTAAACTAAAAGAAAATTACTGTTAGCGGTGTGGATGTGGAAACCCCCTTTAGTATGTTCTGAGATGGAAACATAATGCATGTGCAAAGGAAAGGGGATAAAAAAAGAGCGGTATTGTGACTGGTTATGTGCATAGTGACCACACACATCACCATTCAGAGGATCACAAATAGGCAAAAAGCCCATACAAGGGGCGTAATCTTTTGGTGCTGATCTTCAGTGAGAATCAAAAGTAGTACCCAGGAGTGGGAAATCCAACCTCTTAATATTCAAGAGTGGCATCATGATATGTTGGTCCCAACCTTAAGGTATGTCAGTTAGACAATAATACTAAGGTAAAAGAGAAGTTAGAGAGCATGAGCAGTACAAATGTATCAGTGGCTGTTGGCTGGAAGAGATAAGGGTAGATATAGTGAGAAACCAAGTGGCAAGAGCTGTATATGGGGTTAAAAAGTGATATGTGAATGAGATGGTAACTGATAAATACTGTTACATGACAAAAAAAGATGGATTGATTATGTGAGTGAGTGTTTAAAAGAAAAGTGATAGTGTGAAGAGTGGATGGTATTGTGTAAGATTGGTGCACATGGAGGAGATTTATGAGGGTGTGTGCTTGGAGCATTCTGCCCAAGGATGAACCATGGCAGCATGAGTTATTAGGGCAAAGACCAGCCCATCACAAAATATGGGAAAGGATGAGTAGCTTTGTCTTTATGGGGCCATTGATGATCAGTGACACCACTTGGTTGGAAAATGATAATGACGATGCTGATCAAAATATCGTCAGACATAATGAATCGGGTTTGGAGAAAAAACTTTAAGCCTCCTTGCGAGTATCATCAAAAAGAACTTGAGAAACAGAAAAAAAGTTTTGGTTGGAAGAAATTTAACAGTAGTGGTTAATGCGGTTAGGACAAAAAAAAAATGCATCTAGCAAGAACTCTCTTCCATAAGAATTTTTAAAATACTGGGCCCTGATTCCTGCCATGTAGTGTGTGTGTGTGGAAGAGCCAAGCACTGGTATGGTCTACCCAATCCTCGGGGACTCTTTGGCGCCCTCATCGGAACACTCATTCCCGGCAATTCCCACATCTCCAGGAACCCAGCACAAAATAATCTCAACATCGAGCCGGCTCACGGAGGCAGTGGTATCATGGATACTGCGAACCAAAGGGTATGGAGATTCCAATGTTGCAAGAGCACCCAGGGCACTTTCTGAGTCACCTAAGACCAAAATCATGTCTATGAACCTGACACAAAGCATTATCACCAGTACACAGCTATCTATTGCAATCATCCATAGACAAGCTTCAAATAAATAAAGGATCAATAAAAAGTAAAGAGGCCATATCATCACCCTAAGTGCTAAACATCACAGAACAAAGAGTGTCTATGGTGAAGGTACAAAAGACCCTAAGGATGCCAATATAGGCTTTCCAGGTGAGACATTGGTTGAAAAACAGACAAAGTAGGCAGAGCGAGCCAACACTTCCAAGCAAATCCCATTTAGGAACAAATCTGGGTCAGGATGGAGCCATTGGGTGGTGGCAGAATTGCACCACCTTAGTCTTGGCCAAGTAAAAACGAAACTTGTGCACTTCGGCAAAACAAGATGCAGTTCAATGCCTGTTGGAGTCGATGTTGCAGAGTTGACATCTGAGCCGCACCAAAAGAGGTTAAAGGTCGTCAAATTAGTGTAGTGAGTACATTACCAGCAGCATCAAGGTGATACCAATGATGATTAGAGCAAAGAGTGTAACACTTATCTGGGGGATGCCTTTTCCTGCCCAAGTAAGGAGGAGAGGGCTCCCCTAACCTGTAGGCAGAATCGACGATCTCACAAAAACTGAATAAAGATTGGGAGGTGTCCCCTCGCCCCTCTCGTGTGGAGGGTCTCTATGATAATGTATTACCATGTGGTATCATAGGTTTTCTCCAGATCAAAAAAACATTGTTACATAGGGCTGTCTACAAAGGAAGGTGTCACATAACAGTTCCCAGTCCGAGAAGAGGCTCTGACGTGGAGTGGAATATGCGGAAGCTGCACAGTCAAGAAAATATGTGGCTTCTGTTATCCAGGAAAAAGGCTAACCTAAAATTTACCAATTTCTTCAGCAATGTGCACATGGAGGTGGGTAGAGAAATTGAGCAAAAAGCAGCCATGGTAGAGATCTTTCTCCCCGGTTTGCAAAAAAGCAAGCACAGTAGCCAGTTTTCAAAAAGTCTGAGAGGATACCCTCTGTCAAGATCCTGTTAACTCAATCTAGCAGAAATGCCATGCTTCACTCACAAAGATGTTGAAGCATGGCTTATGGGACATTGTTCGCACAGGGGAGCATGAAGCAAGAGCATAACTCAACTCATTCAACGTAAACCTGTTATTGAAGGGTTCTCCGCTTCTGGAGGTAAAGTCCAGTTGGCAGCTTTCAGCAAGCTCACAGTGATTTAAATGCTGGCGGGTTCAACATCTTGACTAAAGAACGCAGAGAAAGGTGTTACAAAGGACTGGCACAAGCACATTCTGAGATAGGGGTCCTTTCCTCCCTGGATGGGAGGGGGTTGTTGTTAGAACTTGCCCCAAAACCTTTTTGATGCACATCCACACTTCAGGAGGTGGGGGAGGTATTCTCATCAATTCTAGACACATATTGCTGTCAAGAAGAGGGGGGTGTGCTTCTGAATATACTGGGACCTAACGCTCCCTCGAAGGTTCAATCCTGATGAAATTGTCTGGACGACACTTGTAGCACATATAGGCATATCGCTTCTCTTTAAGGGATGACTAACACTTAGCCAAGCACCAAGGAAGTGGACATGGTGCAAAGCATTCAAATGTTCAAGAAATAGTAGTTAGGCCCACAGCTTTAGGGGTGCTGGAGAACAACTCAATGGCATCGTCCAATTGGAACCAAGGATGGGTGATCCCTCCCCCTCTCTACCTTAGTCATACCTAGGAGTAAGTGCATGGAAGATGGTCAGCCACTAACCTTCAAAATTACCCACCAGCATAGAAAAAAATAGGCGAGAAGTGACTTTTAGATAAAGTTTTAAAAAAGGGGAAAAGAGGAATCTAGTTCAAGGATGAGGTCACAGGGGGTGGAAGGGTGTGCCACTCTTTCAGGTCCCAGTTCTTAGTCTACACACATGCACCCCTCCGTGTGTGGTCAAGTTGAAATATGCAAGAACCAAGTAGTATTCCTGCAAACCAAATCCAGAAAAGGGATTCAAACTGAATTTTCAAACAAGCCAAAGATGGTGAATATCAATATTTCACCTGAATCAAATAGTGAATATCATAAAATAAAAAATAACTTACTTGTAGAGCAAATATTGAGATATCCAGCCATTAATTTGGGGATTAACTGCACGAGTATATATCCAGTGCTTTCCATTTGAGATGGAGTCTTTAGTGCAAGATTCTGTAATGGGAGTTAAGAGATCCTCAAATTCCTGAATGTTGAGACCAAGCTCAACAGCTTCCTTCCTCAGCATTTCTCCTCTTGCAACATAAACGCCTTCTCTGATGTGTATTTCATTCTGCTGGTCCAAAACCTGAGGATATAGACAATTTTGTTAAAATATGATTGAATAAACCAAGTCTACATTTTATGTGACTGTTTACACAAAGCAGGAAGGTCAAATAACACAATGCCACAGGATCAAAAGAAGAGTAAAGTAGAGGAAGAGTAAAATTTAGAAAATGAGTGATAGAATAGGCCACTAAGAGGCAATGAAGGGATGTCAAATCTCAAGATTCAATGAACAAACCAATTAAAGCATTCATGAGATTACAGTAAAAGATAACTCATACAACGCATGTGTGCAGTTATATTTAGTTGCCTTTAAAAGCAAACAACCGATACAACAATGTAGAATTATTAGCCCACTCAACCAAGGGAGCATAATCATTCATGTGGATAATCTATGAGGGTGGTTCGAAGAAATATGAGGGGTATATGTTAAGAGGGAAAGAAGAGTGTGTTAACAAAGGTGTTTAAATGATGAAGAATGCACACTTGTGGTATGTGACATGAGTTAGAGTGGGAGTGAGTAAATGGAAAGCGATCGGGTGTGAATCATAATGGTAGGAATAAAAAGGGTGTGGCCATGCTTTTGAGTGCAGCATGGCAATATGTATGCAGTCTGCAAGTGATCCCACTACACCATAAACTGAGCTGGTTTCTGATACAGGCATCATCAACAGAACACCCCCATTCTTTGGGACCACATGCAAATTCCTCATCAACTAAATCACTCATTCAGTCTCATTACCAACAGAACACCCCCATTTTTGGGACCACATGCGAATTCCTCATCAACCACAACATTCATTGTCTTTATCTAAGAATCAAAACTCCCAATTCATGCTTGCATTACATCAGTTTAGAGAGAAAGAAATGACAGAGGTAGAAACCTAATCACATACAAAAGATGAAAATGCCTTCACCAATGACTCTAGTCACCTCAGTCTCCACCTCCAACACACACCATGATCAAATAGAAATCTAACCCATCCGAGCAGACATGAACAAAAGACTAGACTTTTACCAATCTGTACATACTTTCTATGGATCCTGTCCACCAACTGAGCCTGCACTCAACCACCTTCCAACGCAACAAAATAACACCAACATTGTGGGTGAACTCAATGCACATGACCCTGCCTAGCTAGAATCAAAGGAAAAATATGAGCCAACAATATCACAGAACACAAATGACCTATTCATCCTGAACAACCATTCTACCCTCAAATACAAAACCCTTAAAACTTACTCCCAAGAAACCTCTCCGGATATCAGTGGCAATCTCATATACTGCATTATCATTTGACCAACTTCCAATCATCATACAAATAGTCCTTGTAAAGCCCATACCTACACCACTCTCAGCCACTAACACAACAAAGCTGACTGGGACCTCCTCATGAACTATATATAGTGAACAGAAAACACAAAGGCTTCTCAGTTGGCCAGTTCAGTGACTTTGTAAGGATTGTCTCAGCTTTTTTTAAAAATTTTAAAAGACCATTTAGCGACTGCGTACTAGGGCAAAAGTCACCGTAATCACACTACGGCATAATACTAAGCTAGATTTAAAAAAATATAAATAACAAAGAAAAAATAGGAACAAACAAACTAAAAAAAACAAGATAAGCAAAAAAAATAAACAAAAAGAAAGTCCACTCCAGCATCGGGGGTAGGGTGGGCTTACCCCCAGCGCATAAACATGCAGCGGTAGCACCACCGCTCATCCCGGTACTGGGACAGGTAGCATGCTTGAAGATCACCCAGACTGGGACATTCAACAAGAATGGGGCAAATGGTCTGGGAGACAATGCAGTCCTCACAATAAGGTACAGGTGAGCGCTTCATCAAATGGCGGTGCGTCTCACGAGTGTGTCCAATTCAGAGATGACAGAAAGCAACCTGAAGCCATCACGGCATTGGGGGGTAGGTAGGTCCATAGGAAGTCGTGGCGCAAGAGCACGCAACTTTCAAGTTTCCCTCAACCATCTCTCATCTATTTTGCCAAGCAGCTCGGATTGCTGCCATGCATGGGTGTGAAGAAAAGCAAAATGCTGATCTGGTCACCGAGTACCCACACACTCATTGGGACCTTCATCGCTCATGCCCGGCAATTCCCACATGTCTAGGAACCCAGCAGAAGATAATATCGACATCCGCCCAGCTTGCCAAACTGTGGTGTCACGGATACTGCGAACAGAAGATGTAGAGATTCCAATGCCCTGAGAGCACTGAAGGTGCTTTGTGAGTCGCTATAGATCACAATCTGGTCTCCCAACCTGGCACGATGCATTATCAACCATACCGAGCAGTGTATTGAAACTAGATCAGCCATGAAGACAGATGCAGAGCCCCACTGACTTCAAACACAAAGGATATAGCATTCAAACTGACCCCCTCTTGGGACTTGGAGCCAATCCATATACACTTGCACAGTTCCAGCATGACATGAAGTGTGATTTAAAAAAGCAAAACGCAATAATCCGGGCACTGTAGAAGATTTGGGAGCAGAGGCATGCTAACAAATAGACAAAACTGGTACCCGCCAGAGTGGCATTCAGGACAGAACCAGAGGCGCTACTGGCAGGAGAGCTATAACGAACTCTTGAAGGAGTTTCCTAGCCCTAAACCCAGAGGGCTTAGAAATGAGTGACGTCTCTCGGCGGCATAAGCACCATTGAGATTGGCACCGGATACAGTGAGAGTCGGTGGAGACTGAGGAAAGTGCTGGGCTCAAGTTACAGACATAAAATTCACTGTATACCGTGCAGAGCGAGTGGCATCTCCCCAGCATTGACAAGCTCTCAATGAGGGATGTGCAGAAGGTACCAGTCGCCAGACAGAGACCGGTGTGGTGGATTGAGTCCACCTTCTGCAATATAGGATCGGCTGCAGATGCATAAAACTCAAATCCGTTGTCAAGCTTAGAATGAATAAAAGATCAATAGAAAAGTAAGGCTGTCACCCTATCACTTATCAGCACCCCAGGCGTTGAATGTCACAGAACGAAGAGTATCCATGGTGTGGGTACAAAACACCTGTGCGCTTCGGCATAGCGAGAGACGCGGTTCAATGCCTGTTGGAGCGACGATCCAGAGTTGGCATCTGGGCCGCGCCAAAAGAGATCAAAAGGTCGTCCACGTAGAGCGTAACGAGAACATTTCCGGCAGCACCGAGGTGATGCCGTTGATGCTCAGGGCAAAAAGAGTGACACTGAGGACACTTCCCTGTGGGATACCCTCTTCTTGCTCCATTGGGCCGGAAAGGGCTCCCCCACACCTGTACGCGGAATCGACGATCTCGCAAAAATTCAGATATAAATTGTGAGGCGTCCCCTCGCCCCATCGTGTGGAGAGTCACCATGATACAGTATCGCCATGTGATATCATAACCTTCTTCAGATCAAAAAATACCGTGGCGTAGTGCTGTCTACGAAGGAAGGCCTCGCAGACGGCATTTTCCAGTCAGAGCAGAGCATCCGACCTGGAGTGGAACTTGTGGAAGTCGCACTGTGCAGAAGACATGGCCTCCGCTGTCCAGAAAAAAAAGGGCTAATCTAACATTTACCAATTTCTCCATCAACTTGCACACGCAAGAGGTTAAGAGAGATTGGGCAGAAACTGGCTGGGGTAGAGTGATCTCTCCCCAGTTTGCGAAAGGCGAGCACAGTAGCGATTTGCCAGGAATCTGGGAGGAGACACTCCACCCAAATCCTGTTGAACAAATTTAACAGAAAGGCCATGTCTAGCTCACCTAGGTGTCAAAGCATGGCGTACGGGACATCGGATCCGGACCATAGGCGGTGTCCGCGCACGAGGCAAGAGCAGAACGCAACTCACTCAAAGTAAACCTGTCATTGAAGGGTTCTCCGCCTCTGGAGGTAAAGTCCAGTCGGCGGCCTTCCGCTTCCGCGACATCACGACGCACATTGAATGCTGGCGGAGCAGCATCTCGGCAGTCCCATTCTCCTAGAGAATGAGAACTTGCCAAGAATCCTTTTGAATCGCTTCCACACATCTGCTAGAGGGGTCTTCCCGTTAAGTGAAGACACGTATGCTCGCCGAGAAGAGCGGCGGGCGTGCTTCGAAATATACCGGAACCTAGCCCTAGCCCGACGAAATTCAGCGACAGTGAAATCGTTTGGGTGGAGCTTATAGCACATGTAGGCATAACGCTTCTGCTTGAGGGCCGTCTCACACTCGGCTGACTACTACGGAAGTGGTCGGCGTGCAAAATGGCCAGACCTTCTAGGAATAGTATTTAGGCCTGCGGCGATGAGGTTGCCGGAGAAATCAACGGCCTCATCTACTGTCCTAAACTCCTCGACTGAGAGAGAATTCAGTAATTTCCTGAAATGCAGACCACGGTGCGCGCGCCAAGTACCACCGAGGAGGGCTCTCGGGCAGCAGCGGCCCAGAAAATGATATTTGAATGGGAAAGTGATCACTACTATGGAGGTCATCGACCACCCCCAATCAAAATCAGGTTGTGCATTTGGAGAGCACAAAAATAGATCAAGGCAGGAAAATGAAGCGGTTCTCAGGCAGTGATTTGTAAACTCATCTCAGGCTCGTCGATCAGGTCGGCAAGGACTTGACCCCGGGGATTAATAGAGTAGTCTCCCCAGAGGGGGTTTCTACCATTTAGATCTCGCAGCAAGAGAAAGGGCCTCGGCAACCGTGCCACGACGCAGCGGAAGTTTCCCGCGTCGAAGTCGGCTGAAGGTGGAATGTACGCGGAAAAAACAGTATACCTCCTATCCAGGTGCAGCTGCACAGATACTGCCTGAAAGGAGGTATATAAAGCGAATAGATGAACGGAGACATCATAGCAGGTGTAAATCGCACATCCTCCCGCCCGGCCCCTATCCCGTGTTGGTGGGGTTGCAAAACCCTTATACCCCGGGAGGGTGTGCAGGTTGCATGCACCCAGCATGGTTTCCTGCAAAAAGATAGCTAACGGGGAACGGGAGGAGAAGATTTTTTTTTTCAAGGGGCTATCTGGCGACTGCCCACTTAGGCATAAGTCGCCGTAAACAAAAAGCCTAGTTCTAGGCTACTTTAAAAAATTTGAACAGGAAACAACAATAAAAAGAAATAACAATAACAAAAACAACAACTAATGGGAGGAGAAGAGTCTCCGCAACTCCTCCCAGTTGGCCCGGAGTCCACGGCAATTCCATTGAAGGAATATGCCCTCCAGGCCTAGCTCGGAGGAGACGCGGGGGCGCTCCTCGAACAGAAGACCCTCACGGGGATGGCCGTACGCTTCCCGAAGGCAGAACCCCGGGCGCTGTTGGCCGGACAATGCGCTGAAGGCGCTGTCGCCTTCGAGGACTTATTGGGGGAGGTTGGGCTCGCCATGCAAGTCTTTTCCTCCCTCCGCCTCGAAACCTTAGGCGGGAGACGGGGGGGCCCTCTTTTCGAAGATCCACCGTCTCCGAGCCACCCGCCCGCCGCTGGGCGTGGGCGATGGAGCCGAAGCTCCTTTAGTGCTGTCCTCCTTTCGGCGAGGCAGCTTTAGGAACCCCGGAAGATGGCCTGGCGACCAGCTTCAAGGGTATTGCTTCCTGAGTCTAACGACTCGGTGGAAGAGCGTGGCCGTTTCGCCTTACGGGAAACGGTCACGCTGGGGGAAGGGGTGGGAGCTCTGGTTTTAGCCAGGGCTGGGAGACCCATTGTGCTGCCAGCTTTACCAGGGAAACACCCGGGGTGGGTAGAACCTGCAGAAGGGCTCCGAATGGGCGTGGTAACGACCGTACTTGTAAGCCTGAAGGGGCCAGGAGCCGACGCTATCTTTTTCAACATTGAGGCATAGGACGTCCTGGGCAGCGCCGGGCGTGCCAGGACTAAGTCTTTAGCCTAGCGAAATGAGAGACGATCCTGAGCCTGAACGGCCAGGATTTCTTTCTCAAGGAGATACGCACCACATTGCTTCGAAGAAGCGGAGTGCGGCTCTCCTCAATTGACACACTTGGACACACACTATTTGGACTCATCGTGTGCGGCCTTGGAGCAACTTACACAGATTTCGAGTAACCCCGACTTTGCACGTTGACAGGAGCGATTAGTATGGCCGCAGCAGTGGCAGTAATAGCACCTCTGCGGCAGTGGTACGAATGCCTTCACGCGGTAACGATACCAACCGGCACACACCAACTCGGAGCTTGTCACAGTCGAACGTGATGAAGAGAGTAGGGGTGGGTGTCGAGGCCACTCCCTGTTTTCTCATTACACATTCGACCTTGACCGCCCAATGGTCGGCCAGCTCTAAGGTGATGTCATCTATTGAGTAGTCCAGGAGTTCCCTCGCATAAACTACTCGTTTCACGAAGTTCATGGTAGAGTACGGCGTCACACTCACAGGCGTGCCATCAAGTGTCCGAAGGGCACTAATCAAGGCCGCCTGGGAGGGATTTGACGCATTCGCCAAAATGCTCACATCTAAGAAACGAGTCACCTTCGGCTCTCCCCCATCACACTAACTAAAGCTATCCTTTGATGGATCATGTTACCATTAGCCAACATGCTGCCATCAATGGAGAATAACACAGCAGCGTTTGAGGCCAGCGGGCTCGAAAACGCCGGTGTAGTCTCTGAATGAGGGGCCCGACGTAATGGAGGCTCCATTCTGGGCACTTGTACTTTTGGTCTTTGTCAGGGACTCCACACCCGGGAAGGCAGCGGGGCCGGACGTGTCGATCTTGGTTTGGTCACTTAGCGAAGTAGCAGACCCATCCGTCCCCGCAGCCCCCGTAGAAGCCCCGAGTCTTTTTTCGTTTCTTTTTAGGAGAGGAGGGCGGGGAATGAACCCGCTTCTTCCCTCCGCCGGCAGGAGCCCCCAGGCCAGATGGACCGGCTTCAGCAAGGTCCTTCTCCGAAATGGAGAAGGTCCTGACGGTTGCAGGGGCACCGGCCGGAGGAGGAGATCCCTCCCCTCCTTGAACTGCCTAAGAGACCTGAGCTGTTTGAGGAGGACCTTGCATAGGGGCAGACTTGGGTTCAGTGCTTGGCGCTGAACCCGGATTTGCCCCCATGGAAGGCCCTATGGTCTGAGGTTGGGTTGCCTCAAGGACTATGTCTATCTCGGGGAAGGGGGTGCTCCATTTGGCCATCCCGACCCAAGAGATCACAGGTCCCATTGGCAGCGGTGTCACAAGTAGAGTATGGGGAAGCACAGGCCTTGACCCCTGATAACGTTAGTATATGAGCCAGCAGGCCTCTGGAGGGAATCCCCTTGGAAAGTAAAGGGGGGACTGCCGCTGGAAAGAGGAGGCACCCGAGGGCACCTCAAGAGAAGGGGGTTAGGGGAAGTCCCCTACACCAGTAGGCAAAGGAGAGGAGTAAGCCTCCTCTCCAGTTAAGAGATTTGGAGGGTCCTCTGCGAGAGCACAGGAGGGGGGTGGACCTCCAGTTTTTCAGTGGAGCTGCCCAAAGGTGGCTCCGTCAATTATGAGGGGAAAAGGGCAAGAGTTTTATTTGGGGGTTTTTACATCATCGGGCATGGGGACCCTATTCTTTCTGCGGGAAGCAAATGTTAATCACCCCTCGCAGTGGCCCGCTCCGCGAGGGGTGCGTATGGGGCTCGCAGAGCCAGGTGCCGCCATTTTAGGCCACCCCTCCCGCCTGGTGACCTGGCAGCTCTTCAGCATGGCGGCTCCACCTTGGGCATGGTGTAAAAAAATAGTAGATAGTGAAGTGAGAAGGAAAGGGGATGTGAGGAAGATATGGGTGGGGATGAAGCAGGTTGTTAAAAACCCACCATCCCAAACTGGAGCTCAGGGGTTAAGGAACATTGTCCCCTCCCCCCTCAGGCCCGATCCGGGATAGTTGGCTGAGAAGGTCAGCATCTACCCTGTGAAAATAGAGGCTGACCAGAGAAAGTTGTATATAGAGGTTGTAAGGGGAGTGAGGAAGTAGGGTAGGGGAGAAACACAGGCTGTCTGAAAGAAGAAGAGGCTAAGCTGGGGCCGGACGGGGCGCTGAGTCCCGTCAGCACCCTAAGGCTGCAAATATGAGCCTACCAGGTTAGCCATCGGTCAAAAAACAAGACAAGAAATGGGGTCAGGTGAGGCATCGGCCGAAAACCAGGTCCAGGAAAAGCTATCAGGTGAGGCATCAGTCAAAAACAAGACCCAGGAAACATTGTGAAGCCAAACCCTGTTTAGGAAGAAGGTCGGGATGGAGCTGTGGATGGCGGCAGAAGTGTACCACCTTAGTCTTGGCCACAGAAAACTGAAACCTGTGTGCTTTCAATCTCTTTTGGCTGCGCCAAAAGAAATTGAAAGGTCATCCATGTAGAGCGTAGTGAGAACATCTTCCGGCAGTACCGAGGTGATACCATTGATGCTCAGGGCAAAGAGTATCACAATGAGGACACTTCCCTGTGGGACACCCTCTTCCTGCTCCATTGGAATGAAGAGGGCTACCCCCACCCATACACAGAATCAAGAATCTTGCAAATACTCTGAGATAAAGATTAGGAGAAGACAGGTCCCCTCATCCCCATCGTGTGGAGTCTCTCTATAATATTGTATAGCCATATAGTATCATAGTCCTTTACCAAATCAAAAACACTGTGGTGTTATGCTGTCTATAAAGGATGGCCTCGCAGACAGCATTTTCTAGTCAGAGAAGAGCATCCAACCTGGAGTGGAAGTTGAGGAAGCTGCAATGAGCAGAAGACAGGTAGCCTCTGCTGTCCAGGAAAAAGGCTAATCTAACATTTACCAATTTCCCCATAACCTTGCACACACAGGAGGTTAGAGAGATTGGGCAGAAATCAAGCGAGCATAGTAAGCATTGGCTAGGAGACTGGGAGGGTACCCTCTTTACAGATCCAGTTGAACATATCAAGCAGAAAGGCCATACCTCACTCACCTAGGTCTCAAAAGTATTGCATATGGGAAATTGTCTGGACCATGGGCAGTATCTGCGCATGAAGCGAGAGTGAAACGCACACAATGTAAACCTGTCATTGAAGGGTTCTCTACCTCTGTAGGTAAAGGCTAGAGGGCAGCCTTTAGCAACATGTCAACTTGCATTGAATGCTGGTGGAACATCAGAGGTCTAATCTGAAAATAGCTCAAGAATTTGGGGCTATTCAAGAAGAATGTAGCAAGATTCCTGTTTAAGTGTAAACACTTGGTTCATTCCTGTGTGAGAAATGTCAAAGTATCATCAAGAATAAAGGCCTCCACACTAAATATAATTACATATAACTTATACAAATGTCTTCTACTTATAATTTAATCATTATATGCAATACAAATTTGTTTAAACTGTCATTCATTCAGATCATTTAGGGCATTTCAATTTTCTAGTGAATTGCTTATCTGATAACTTTCGTTTTATTTATCCAAATTAGCATAAGCTTTCTCTGGCAAAAGTTATGGAAAATGTTGTGATAGAAATACTGGCATTCTGATCTTAATGGATGCTGCTGTTTATCCATCCCACAGTTACTTGTGCCTCCACTGCATAGGCAACAAATCTAACATCTATTCACCTCAGTACCCTACAGAAGACACAAAACGAAGCACTGCCTACCAACAAGTCACACTGCAGGTCCCTGATTAACCACCTACACCATGAAAAAAAAAGTTGCTGCTAACACACAATCTCAACCTCAGGTAATGAAATTTCTCCATAGTACAAGTAACTTGAGATACCCAGACCACTATATACAAATCCCATACCATCTTCCACATAACATGCACAAAACTCCAATGACATAGTAGCTACACCAAGACACTCCAAGAAACCCTTCCACTTTGAAACCAGGCCCCATCACCCACAGAACAATCTGTGTACATAATACAGCAATGTATATACAATTTATAGGTCCAACCTACCTTTTCAACACCATTCCACTGGATATCAACAGAGGAAAGATCTTTCCCATGCCACAAATAGGTCACCCGACCAAGGCTCCAGTGGAGTGACCACCCAAAATTAAATACACACAAATACCACACTAGCTTGATCAACACAGAAATCTGCTACCACTGCCACTAGGAACCAGACAGTTCAACACTCATTTATGACAAGCCCAACGCAAACACAGCTGAGACAAAACCTCCAGATACACACAGAGTAGGGGATCTCTATGAGAACCCTGCCTAGTTGCAAAGTCCATTGCAGCTGTGAGCCTAGATGAGGGACCATAGCTGAGGGCAAGCTAGTACAAATAAGTTTCAAAGACTCACCCTCTTAGCAATATACAACATGCACCATGGAGACTAGAATGAGTATTTCCTATAAAAGGGAAGTTTAAATAAAAGGAGGCAATTAAGGCAGAACCTTAAGACAAAACTTCATCTCATTTTCTAAACTCACCTGTCTCTGAGCTGATAAATTTAGTTCACTTTGTTTGATTTGTTCCTTTAGCTGATGAATCTCAAATACAATGCTTTCCAGAGTAGTCTGCACACCTTGTGAAGGCAGAGGAGCAGATGGTGCCAATGCATTGGATCCAACACCAGGAACAGGTAGTGGGCCAGGTTCACAACTAGTGACTGCTGGTGGTGGCATGGGGGGCTGCTGAAATCCGCCAGTTGCAGAGGGAGGAGGTCCATGTTCAGTGCCAGGAGCCATCAATGGAGGTTGCTGAAAGAGGACAAGATTACTCAACTTTTACCACCAAGGAAAATTATTTATTGAAAAGAAAAATGAGAGGTCAAATGCTACTAGCATGACCACAGAGATCACTCAGGACAAATTATTAGTATCTTTTAATTTCTCCTGCCAACTACCCCAAAAGGGGCAAAGCCAGTGAAATTAAAAAGATAAGCCTATATTCATGGTACTTTAAAATCAAAATAAATTAAGCAAAATAAAAACACAGTAAGCTATATATATATATATATATATATATATATATATATATATATATTTTAAGGAGCTCATATGGTGACTACCTACCTAACATAAGTTGTCGTAATCATGCTATAGCCTAATACTAGGCTAGATTAACAAACAAAACAAAACATGGAAAAAACAAATAAAGAACATACAAAAACAAAAAAAAAAGCAAAGAAAAAGCAAGAAAAAGAAGGAAACACATCTAATAAGCTATAAAGATACAACAAAGGCCTCTTCAGGGGATCCAGGGAGGCCCACCCGGCTCAAGGAGATAGGTGAGCCACCAATAATTTAAAACAAAGTGCCTGTAGGGGGGACAGGAAGAAGCTGATACCTTCCTACAGCCTATGTTGTAAAAGGTGACTAAGCCCAGATAAGGAGATGCTGGCCTGGGAGGACACACACCCAAGGCTCTATCCTACAAGCATGACACAATGATGGTAATGAAGGGGGAGGGGGGCATTGCAGACCTCAGTCAGGCCAATTAATCTAAGTTAATATGGGAATCGAGTGTGTGTGTGTGTGTGTGTGTGTGTGTGTGTGTGTGTGTGTGTGTGTGTGTGTGTGTGTGTGTGTGGAATGTGAAGGGGGGTACTGAATGTCTTTAAAACAGGGAAAGTGCAGATGCTTGCTCTATGTGAGATGAGCGTGAAAAGGAATGAAGAGTTTGCGTGGGGTGGACTGAATGGAATTCAATAAGGAGTAGATCAGGGTATTAAAAGTATAGGGTGTGGCAATAATTTGGAATAGATAGGAAATGACACAATTGTTGGGTATGAATGCGTGACTTCAAAAATTATGTGGATAAAGTTGAGATTTGCAAGGATGAAACTGTGCGTGATTGTAGTGTATGCACTCTGTAATGATTTTTTTTTTTTATGTTTTTCCTACTGGTGGCTGCCAGTAAGGGCACCCTGCCAAAATTACAGACAAACCTATCTTTAGGCTATTAAAAAAAAATAAGAAAAATGAGGAAAAAGGTGGGCTTGGGTGATAGAGGGAGCAAGGCTCCATCAGGGGCCTGAGCGCCTCCAAGAACTCAATCACATCCATCACCCGTGTAGGAGTTTCTCCCAAGGATTTTGGACAGGCTGTAACAACCCCACCTGTCACGGTACCGTAACAAGTACATCTCACAAAGTTTCCAAGAATATATCATTTAACCAAAAGTTGTCTCATTGTCTGGACAACCAAGCAACCATAACAGAGAGGTTCAGGGGAGTGCACCATCAAATGGCACTGCATGCCGCAAGTGTGTCCAATTCTGAGGGGCAGAGGGGGAAAATAACATGATACCAAAGTCATAGAGGGTTGGATCCGCAGGAATAGTTGAGGCACAATGGCACCCAACTTTAAATTCCCGTCCATTTCCAATTTTCTTTGCCATGCAGCCAGAAGGGCTATCCTGAATCCTGTCATATATTCAGTGTTGTCACTAGTACTCTTATTTCCTGGAACCTCCACATGTCCAGGAAGCCAGCCAAAAATTCTCAATATCTTCCCAACTCGTAACAGCCATACCAACACAAATACCTCAAGGTCAGTTATTCATTCTGTGAGTCACTGAATTCTAAATCAGTTTGGACCAAACATGCTGCACAATCTATGATACAGAGCAGTATATTGAAACCAGCTCACCCATGGAGACGTGCACCACCCAGAAGAGCATTGCTGGCTTTAAACAAGGGGAACATAGCATGGAAACTACCCCCCCCCCATCCTTGGGATTTGGAGCCATCTGTGTACACTGACACAGCTCGAATGTGACATGATGTAATCTAAAAATTACAAATGCAATAGTACTTGTGCTGTAGAAGCTTTTGAAGCAGTGATATAATGAAAAATTCAAATGGTATCGTCCAGGGTGTGGCTGGGCCAGAACCAATGGTGCCACTGGCTTGTGAGTTACATCTAACTCTCAATTGAGTTTTCTAACACTAAGCCCGAAAGGTTTAGAGCATGATTAACATTTTGCATCACTATAGACCCCATTGAGATCAGAGATGGATGAAATGAGAACCATTGGCAATGAGGGGAAGATGCTGAACACATACATACAAGCACATAGTACACAGTGGATGGTGTAAAGGGAGCAGCATCTCGCCAACATCAAAAAAGAATAGGGTAGAATGAAACTACCATCCACAATGAATACTAGTCTGCAGATGAATAGAACTTGCATCTGCTAAGAGCAAACACAGGAACAGCTGAATACCATTGAAGAAATCCATAGGGCAGATACAAGAGACCTTAAAGCTACAAATGTGCTTTTTCCAGGTAAAATGTCAGTAAAAAAAAGACCAAGGAAATGATGCGACTACCACTTCCGGGTGAACCCCTTTAAATAACAGGTCCAGTTTGAGCTGAAGTTGTCGCAGATGGTAGAAGTGTACCACCATAGTCTGGCCAAAGAAAGCTTAAATCTGTACACTTTGGAATAATGAAAATGCAGTTCAGAGCCAGATGGAGTTGGTGCTTCAAGGTAGGCAACTGGGCCACACCAAAAATATTAAAAAGTAATGGATGTAGAGTATGGCAAGAACATCTGACAGCACTAAAATGATAGAGATGATAATGGCTAAAGACCTGACACTTTCCTGCAGGATATCCCATTCCTACCCTAATGAACTGGAAAGAACCTCACCACCACCACCCCTCACCATATGCAGAATCGACAATCTTGCCCCCCATAGCATGGGTCTCCATGACACTGAATGAATACATGGTGTCTCCTCAAGACACTGCAAATGGGAAATCAGAGAAGACAAGCCTCTTCAGCTAGTCCCAATTAGTCAAGAGTAGAGGGCAATTCCATTGCAGGAAAAATTTCCTCAAGCCTATTGAGAAGGAAATGCAACTGCCTTTTTGAAGAAAAGAACCTCAGTGGGATGGCTGTGAGACACTAACCACAGAGCTATGGTAAAACCTTTGTGGTAACAGACACAAATGAATTCACACAGAGCAGCACCAGCCAGCTCGCCCCAACTCAGGGAGCCTGTTTCATTCAAATGTGAGGAGTGATACGATGGTTAAGAACACCAGCACCCTGTTTCCTCATCACACACACAACCTTGAAAACCCCAACGTCAGCCAGCTGTTACACATCTTCTAGGGACTAGTCAAGTTGCTTCCTAGCATATATACTTGTCCTTTGGTGAAATTCAAAGGAGTAATATATACGAGGGGCGGTCAATAGGTTTTGCGAATCGGTAGGGCAAAACAGAGGAAGAGGGATGGCTGTTTGTGGGCGTGTTAGGACAAGTTATGACAAATCAGTACCTGCAGCCGCACGCTCCTGCCTCATCTATTTAAGAAGTAGTAGCTGATCGCAGATCGTCAGTCACAAATTTTTCAACAATGTAGAAGGTTGAGCACCGCGCAGTGATCAAATTTTTTACCAAGAAAGGCAAGAATGCAAAAAGAGATCCATGAATGCATGGTTGCAGTGTACACCGACACCGCCCCTTCCTATGCAACCATTGCTCGCTGGAATAGGGAGTTCCGCCATGGTCGTGAGTCCCTTGAAGATGACCCCTGTCCAGGACGCCCATCAGGCGTGACCAACGAGGACAATGTGGCCCGCGTGGAGAAGATGATCCTCGAAAATCGACGGGTGAAGGTCAAAGAAATCGAGCGAGAACTTGGAATATCACATGGAAGTGTTATCAATATCATCCACGACAATTTGGCCATGACCAAGGTCTGTGCCCGTTAGGTCCCTAGAAACCTCACGCTCCATGATCGACTTCAACGTCGTAAAAGTTCGGAGGAGCTGCTGCTCCTGTACAACCAAGACCCGGCGGGATTTGAGTCACACATAGTGACAGGTGATGAAACGTGGGTCCATCACTGGAATCCCGAGACCAAGCTCGAAAACATAGCCTGGAAGCACAGGGGCTCTCCGACACCCATCAAGTTCCGGACCCAACCCTCAACTGGGAAGATCATGGCCACCATCTTCTGGGATTCTGAGGGAGTGTTGATGGCGGACTATGCGCCTCGTGGAAGGACCATCACCGGCCAATATTACGTCAAGGAACTGGCTGGGTTGAAGAAGTGCATCCGTCAGAAGCGGCGCAGCAAGTTGACACGCGGTGTCCTGCTCCTCCACGACAATGCCACTGTCCACAAGGCCAGAGTTGCACAAGCTGCCCTGCGCGAGTGCGGATTCGAGGAGCTCAGCCATCCCCCCTACAGTCCAGATCTGGCCCTTAGCGACTACTTTTTATTCCGCCAGCTCAAAGCTGCACTGTGTGGACACCGGTTTGGGGACGATGAAGATGTCCAGCTCGCCATCCAGGAGTGGATTGAACAGCAGTCGGGATATTTCTGGTTGTCGGGAATTCAAAGCATCAGGGACAAGTGGCGCAAGTGCATTGAAGTCGAGGGTAGTTATATTGAAAAATAATAAAACACTTTTCCTCACATCTCGTTTCCTTATATCCGAATTGCAAAACTTATTGACCGCCTCTCGTATGCTAGTAGTATATATGTGCCATTTCCCACTGATCCATTTCTTTTGGCAGGGAAGATCTTGACATGCGAGGCAGGGACACGATAGGTGGCATCTTCCTTTGCCCCCCTCTCTATGCAAGGTGAAAGGCATCAAAACTCAGGACTTGATACGCCCAGGTGTATTTGTGGTTTGCAAATCTGGAGGGGCTGGTGAGCCAACATCCAACAAGGAGATTTGGGGATCTCGCTCACTAGACCCCAAGAAAGTCATGATTCACAGATCTAAGTAAGGTGCAGAGCTCAGTCAGGTCTTCTGTCCGTCTCCCTTTTGGAGTCTACAAAGAAACCTTGCTGCTCCTAAAGGGAGCAGTAGACTCTACCCAAATCATTTGAGGGGCATTTAGATGGCCCTTGAGAAACAAGGGGAGGGAGGAGTCACCACTAAGTTGTACAGTCACTGGGGGATAGTGACTCATTTGAAGGGGGTAAAAAGGAAACCCCCATTACCTGGCTCGAGGATAGGAAACTTGAAACATTATTTTTCCCTTAACTTGTTGCCATGATAAAGGTTTTTTAATAAAAAAAAAGGATGCATGAAAGGATATTATGGCTTCTCAATACCTTGGGAAATATTGTAAGTCCCGATAGGATTGGAAAAATCCAGAATATCATCATTTAAACATACTTAAGTCTCAGTTGTGAACTAGGACAAATCTTGACAATCCTAGTACTTCATCCCATTAAGAATGGGGCTGGCATAGTCATCTTATATGTGCACTGGAAGCAGTGAAGAGTCAGCAAGCTAGAACACCCACCACCATCTCTCTCTCTGTCATAAAGCTTTCAGCTGTGGCAGCAGTTGGGACCTCATGGTATATCCTGCCACTGGACTGGGTTAACATACAAGGTATTGGAATAGCACCCAGCCAATAGAACCCCTCTATATAACAAAAGAAAAATTGGTGAAATGTATAGTTGTGTAGGTAACAAAGAATATGTATAGGCGGGTCCACTAAGTAGGGTGGGTCATCATCTACTATTATTTTACCCCAGGGGAAAGGGGGGGGAAGGAGATTTGGTATGGAAATGGGAATCAGTTGGTGGTTGTAGGAGATATGAATGGATGAAAAGGTGATAGAAAAAGGAAGAGGATGACTGGAGCTTTTGCTACACCTCGAGATAATGAAAATGCAGAGAGGGTAGTAGGGTTCTGTGCTGAAAGAAATTTGTGTAGCAAACATACTTTCAACACAAGGTTGTGCATAAATACAAAGGAGTTGGGTAAAGGAGGATGAGAACTGAAGAGTATGATTGGTCTGTGCTTAGTAAGAAAGAGTATTCTGCAAGATGTATTAGATGTGACAGCTATCAAGATTAAATTAGGTGGTGCAGGGATGCAAAGCAGTAAAGGTGGAATGGATGGGAGAATCAGAAGTGAAAGAATAGTGAATCAGAGAAAAGAAGGATACTATATGAGAATGAATGAGAGTGAGAGAGGAAATAACTGCAAGTATGGAAAGAGAGAAAAGGAGAACAAATTTAAGCAAGTGTTTTTAGGGCTTTGAGTACATGTGCCAGAACTAGGAAGAAAGGGAAGCAAAATAATGAAAGGTGAAATGATTTGAAGTGTGTAGTAGAAAGCAAAAAAAAGGAAGACGAGGATGCCATAGAGATGTGGTTGAATGTATACAAGGAGATAAAAAGGAAAGTGAAACAAGTGATTAAATAGAGTAGGAAAGCAGAAAAAGAAGCATTTGGATAAAAATTGAATGAGTGATGGGAACAGAAAGCTATTCTGGAAGGAAGTAAGAAGGGTGAGAAACCAGAAGGAGAATAGCTGTGTGAACATGGAGACCAAGAATAGGCGGGTGTTTGTGAGCAATGAAGAGGTCAAAAGTAGATGGTGAGAATAGTTTGAGTAGTTGTATAATGTGGGTATGGAAGATAATGAAATGTGAAAGAGTGCCTTTGTGAGTCTAAATTGAGTGCAGTATTGGGGTAAATAAGAGATAAGCTTTCAAGGGGTTGTTTGTGTGTAGAAAATGGGAAGGCAGCTGGAATAGATAATGCAGTTGCTAAAATGTGGTAGTGATTGTCTAATGGAATTAGTCTGGTGGTTGTGTTTTATGACAAATGAAAGTGGAGCAGTGTGCAAGGACTGGACAAGTGCAGCAATAATGCAATTGTATAGGCTAAAAGGGGCAAAGGTGAATGCAAGAAATACAGGAGGATAAATAGGTGCATTGAGTGTTGCAGGGAAAGTGTATGGAAAAATTATGATTGGATGCATAGGAAGGATACCAAAGTGATTGATAGGTGATGAATAAGGAGGGTTTAGAGCAGGTAGGGTGTGCAGATCAAGTTTTTGCTTTCAGACAGCTGATTTATGGTGGATTCATAAATCAAGAAAGAGCTTATGAATGTGTAGATAGAGAAGCATTATATGACAGGTGCTAAGATTGTATGGAGTGAGTGGTAAACTATTTAGGCTATATGTAAAGCATGCTATAGGGTGAAAATTATCTCGAGTAAGTGGTTTGACATACACAGGAAGGGGTGGGGGCAAGATTGTGTGATGGTTGTTTAATAGATAGAGAACTGAGAGAAGCATGTATGAGAATATGAGGAAAAGTATAGGTGGGTGTTATCGCGATAACGATATCGGGTAATCCAATATTTTGTCTGCATTATCGATTAATCGGTATCGCCGATACTTTTGGTTCCAAACTAGCGATAATCGATAATTTCAGTTTAGTTTTTGGTTCCAGTTTAGCACAGGGGCGAGCCGCACGTGCCTTGGAGGCAGAAATATGTAGGTCCGAGCTGGGGGGAGGATCCTCACAACCTATGAGGACATGAAGGAGAACCTCACCAGGTAAGAAACTAAGAAACAGTATTCAAATATTTTTACTATTGTATTATAATTTTGGATTTATCGGTTATCGTGCCAACCTATGAGGAAAAGGTGTGAGAGTAATGGTGAATGTAAAGGATGGGTTCTATGTTGGCATATGGTGATGTGATGATGTTGGTGACTTAGTGTGAAAGGGCTTTGGAAATATTGGTTGAACCTTTTGACAGGGTGTGTGAATGAAGAAAAAGAGTAAGGTACCTAATGGTTTAGGGTGGGGGAGAATTGAGGGTGATATGATATTCAAGTGTGTGGTTTGCCTCTTGAACACATGCAAAGTTTGAAGTATCTAGGATGCATTATAAATGATGGTAGTATAGGTGAAGCAGATTGTAACCACACAGTTTCAAATGATAAGAAAATCTACAGGGTGATAAGGAGCATTAGTGAATGGTAAGGGTTTGAGTGTGGAATGTGCAAGGAAGCTGCATGAAACTATGTTAGTGTGCCAATGTTGTATGGGAGTGACACGGGTATGGAAGGAGAAGGAAAGATCATGAGTGAGAACACTCATGATCTTGAGAGGGGTGCTTGGTGTGTGAAAAATGTATAGAGTGAGGAATGACTGTGTATGAGATTGCGACTGCAAGTGTTCAGGGGGAGTATAGACATGTAGGAAGAATGGAAGGAAATGCACTTGAAGAGTGAGTATTAGGGTGTAACATTAAAATACTGTAAAAGGTGGGTTGATTATGTGAATGAGTATTTGAGTGTGACAGGGCTGATTGACAAAGTAGATAATAGTGTGTATGATAGGTGCGCATGGATGAGGTTTGTGAGGAGGGAGTATTGGGGGCTTCAGTGTGGAAAAATGATACATAGGGCATAAAAGGGGTGAAAGGGTTGGGTAGTTTTACTAGCATTGAAATGCTGCAAATGATCTTTGTGGGAAACTGGAAGATATTGAAATAAAAAAAGGATAAGTGGTTGGTAAAGAATAAATAGAAGGAACAATAAACAAAGGGACTTCATAACACTAATTTCTGGCATCAGAACACATTTCAAAAGATTGAGAAAACAAAACTATCTAAGAGAAACACCAGATAACTTGCACTAGACCATAATTTAGCAATATGATAAAGGGAATGAAATTTATATAGAATGAAGTGTGATCAGATGTAGTAAATCAAAGTGGTCAGAGTATCAATGGCACTAGTTTGGGGGGGATTTTTTATATCTTTATGAAGAAACCTGAAGAAGTAGATCTGGTACATCTCAAATCTTAATATTCTCCGACTTTAACCTGAAAAAAAGGTCAAAATCAATCCATTTAGGGCAATGTTGCGGCTTACCTGAGATGGAAATGATTCAGGCATACTGACATTGGGAGGAAAGCCAGTATGTGGCTGAGAATAGTGATCTTCAGGAGCACTTGAGGGTGTAGGGTAAGAACTACTATATGAAGGCTCTCCTGGTGGAAATGGTGGTCGAAAATTAGGACCTGGGGGTCCTGAATTTGGAGGGGCTGGAGTCATAGGCATTTGCGCTTCACTTCCAGGTGGAGGCATTTGATATGGATGTGATTGATGAAAATTATTCATTACAACACCTGGGGGATATTGGGCATTGTCTCCACCTCCATATCCTGGGGCACTGTCCCCACCTCCATATCCTGAATTATTAGGGTAGGGATATGGATAGGATCCTGAATTGAAGCCAGAGCCAGACTGGCCAGGATAGGATCCCATAGAAGGCTGAGACTGTGGGACCATTGGACCAGGAGCAGTTGACATCATGAGGTTTTGCTCACGTGACTGCCTATGTTTTAATACTGCAAATATAACAAAATCATACAATCAAAATTAATAGAAAATTTATTAAAAAAAAAAAAAAAAAACAATATTGGAGACTGACCTGAAGAAAATGTTTCATCATATCTCTTTCATTTTATTCAGAACTAATCTCTTACATGCTTTGTCAAGCCATTTGCATTCTTAATGCTAAAAAGGGCTTTTGCAAACCTTCTCATATGTAATTTATGATTACAATGATAGAAATTATACCCCTGTAGAAGCGTGTGTTTTGGCACAATTATTACTACCAATTCACACTGGTCCTTATTTCAGTGGGGACCTTAGGGACTTGGATGGGATCCCAACTTTTTAGAGCACCGATAAAATCAATCACTCAATTCATTATGATTTCAGATACAATAATATTTAAACTCCATTGGCAAATATTTGAAGGCATTTTTACTTAAATCTGATATTTTCTTTAATAGGAGAGGGGGTGACTGCTGCATGATGCAAGTGTATCATACTGAACAAAGCTGATTATTGTAAAGAGATAAGAAAAAGACAAATGGGAATGGAAGACTGGGAAGAGAACACAAGTGGAATTACATGAAGAGAAAAGCCTATCTAGAGTGACCCATGGGCCTTTGGCCATGAGTAGAATCAAGTGCTTCCAGTCACAGTAGAAAGAGAGAAAAGGAAAGAAGTGGTGACAGGGTTTGGAATACAGGGGGATATTCAATGAGCATGTGGGACACAATGAGCCTAGAATTCTGATAGGAAAAAACTTGCTAGCTTCAAGGACTTGATAACTGACATGAATTTTTTTATGCCAACTGCCACCAAGGGCATAAGACACCATAATTAATTTTAGCCTATTGCTAGACTCCATTAAAAAAAAAAGAACAAAACAATACACACTAAAAAAAAAGTAAATAAAAAAATAGCAAGAAGGGGACACTGGAGCATGTGAACAACAGAGTCAAATAAAAGAGAGAAGGCCAGTCTCTTCCAGAAAGTACATGAGCCTACAGGTCTGTGCATATGAATCCATACCAAGCATAAGGGCTAGCAGTAGCGACCCTGCTTATCTCGGTACTGGGATAGGGAACATGTGTCAGGATGCCCCAGATTGTGACATTTGAGAAGAATATGCCAGTCTGGGGCACAACACAGTCATCTCAGTTAGGGAGTACATCATGTGAGTGTGCCACATTTGAAGATGGCAGAAAGCCACCTTAACCCACTGAGGCATTGAGGAGGTAGGTCTAAGAGAACAGTCATGACATGATGGCACGCAACTTTAAGTTTACATTGGCCATTTCTTATCATCTTGGTCAGGGAGTATGGGGTGGGGCAGATGAGATGACCTGAATCCTGCCATGTAGTCATTGTGAGGAAAAGTAGGTGGTTGGCTTGTCCAGTCCTCATAGACTCTTTAGCACCCTCATTCCCTACATGTTCAAGAACCCTACAGAGGATAATCTTGACATTCACCCAGCTTGCAGCAACTGTGGCATCATGAATACCACAAACCAGGGATTGCAGAGATTCCAATGCTAAGACAACTCAAGGCACTTAGTCACTTTAGATCATGATCTGGAGAAAGTGGCCTCCACTACCCATTAAAAAAACTATATTTACCAATTTCCCCATCAACTTTCCACTTGGACATGCAGGTTTCAGAAATTGGGCAGAAACCAGCCAGGGTAGAGTGATCTCTCCCCAGTTTGTGAAAAATGAGCACCATAGATATTCACCGGGAGTCTGGAAGGCTAACCTCTGTCCAGATTGTGCTGAACAAATCTAGGAGAAATACCATGCATCACACACCTATGTGTCAAAGCATGGTATACAGGATATCATCCGAACCAGGGGCAGTGTGCACATAAAGCAAGAGTGGAATGCAACTCACTCAGCATACACCTGTACTTGAAGGGTTCTCCACCTCTGGAGGTAAAGTCCAATCGATGGCCTTCAGTGACATCACAACATGCATGCTGGCAGAGCATGCATCCCAACTACAGAAAGTAGAGGAAGCGGTTGTGAAGGACTGCCACATACGAGAGGTCCAAGAATGTGATCCCTTTGACTCACTTTCACAGCTCTGAAAGAGGGGTCTTCCTGTTAAGTGAAGACACACATGACTGCCAGGAAGAACAGTGAGTATGCTTCAAAACATACAGAAACCTAGCCTTAGGTCATGAAATTTACCAAAGATAAAATTGTTCGGGTAGCGCTTATTGAGCATTTAGGCACATCATTCTTAGGCCTAGACAAATGGTTAGGGGATGATTGCAGAAAAAAGGGAATGCAGTAGGAAGCACAACTTGCCATGGCCCCATCAGAGTTCAAGTCAACCCAGTGACAGGATTTCCCTAATTTGTACTCAGGCCAGGATGAGCAGCTCTTCCAAGTGCCAAGTGTAACTGGGTACCCCCATTCCCCTTACAGGGTTGCATCCTGTGAGTCAAATGACTGAGGTGCCCAGCAATTTCCTTAAATAAAATGGTCACATGAGGGTAGGGGGAGAGCCCTGGGTTTGAGCCCTTTAAGCTAACAGGGAGGTGCCCAGGTGCAGTAGAACCTACAGAACGGTTCTGAATGGGTGTGGAAGCAACCATGCTCATAGACTAAGAGAGGCCTGGCAAAAAAAAAAGAGTGTTCACAGCTTGAATGGTCAGGACCTCCTCCTCCAGGAATATTCTCTACATTGCTTCAAAGAAGCAGTGTGTGACTCTCTGCAATTGACACACTTGTCAGTATATATGTCATTATAGTGTACAGTCTTGAAGCAATTCCCCCATACTTCAGGTAAAGCCGACTTTGCACATGTACATGAGCAATTTGTATGGCCAGAGGTAGCAGCAGTGGCACTGACTCAGGGAGCCTTTAAGAATAGAATGTGACAAAGAGTGTAGGGGTGGGTCTCCAAGCACATGCCATCGCAATGTTTTCTCATTACATGTTCAATCTTGACCACTCCTGCATCAGCCAGCTCTTCAGTGATGTCTTCTAATGAATAGTTGATGAGTTCCATTTCTTAAACTGTACTTTCACAAAATTCATGGTAGAGTGCATTGTCAGATTCACCAGGGAGCTGCAAAGTGGCAAAAAAGCACTGATAATAGCTGCCTCTGAAAGGTCTGTCACATTTGCAAGCCTCCCATCTGAGAAATGGGTGACCTTCGGGTCACTACATCAACTTAGCTAATGTTATACTCTGATAGAACATGTGGACTTTGGCCAAGATGTTGCCATCAGTGGAGTGAATAACTAAAAAGCATATCAAGCAAGGAAGCTAGAAAATGCCAGGTACTCGTAGGCTATAAATGAGGCTTTGTGGCTCCATTCACTATACTTGCAACTTTGACTTTTGTCTGGGGTCTCCCCACCAGAGGGTGCCTTGGAGCCATTGTGCTAGTCGTGGCATGGTCATTTGCTGACCATGCTAGCAGACTCACCCAGCCCCAGAGCCACTGCAGAGGTAGAGGAACCCCTAATCAAATAGCTCTTCATCTCTTGTCTATTCTCCTTTTTTAGGAGACATCCTAATCTGGCAACTCCAAGAACTAAGGGGGAAGACCCCAAACCTGTAGTTAATGTAGGGAGAAATGCCCACTCGGCTTAAAGAATCTTGGAGGGGCACCATAGAAAGCACAGGGGAAGCCACCTCCATCACAGAGGTGGGCGCCTGAAGGTAGCTCAGAGAAAAATATTTTTTTATTCTAGGAGCCCATCTGGTGACTGCCTACTAGGGCAATAAGTCACCTTACTCACTAGAGCCTACAACTAGGCTATATTAAAAAACAAAACAGATAGCAAGGGTGAAAAGATCATAGGCTAAAAACAAAAAAGAAAACAAAGCAAAAGGGTAGCAAGAAGGAAGCGTGCACCAGCATCAGGGGTAGCCCCATCCCCCCCAGCGGAAGAAAATGTGACCCACAACAGTCAAATAAAGTGGAGGAGGCCAGCCTCCCCCCAAGATTGGTAAAGTCTACAAGTCAGTGTGTATGAACCTGTCCCGAGTACAGGGGACAAGCAGTAGTGACCCTGCTCATCTCGGTACTGGGACAGGTAACGTGCGCAGAGATCACCCAGACTGGACCATTCAGCAAGAATGTGCCAAACAGTCTGGGGGATAAAGCAGTCTTCACAGTATGGTGCAGGCGAGCGCTCCATCAAATGATGGTGCATCCTGCGAGTGTGTCCAATTCAGCGACAACAGAAATCAACCTGAAGCCATTGTGACAATGTGAAGTAGGTCCATGTGAACAGTCATGGCGCAATGGCATGCAACTTTAAGTTCCCCTCGACCATTGCCATCTTCTTTGCCAAGCAGCCCAGAGCGCTGCCTGTATTCCTGCCATGTAATCAGTGTGAGGAAGAATGAAACGCTGGTCTGGTCACCCAGTCCTCGCAGACTCTTTGGCTCCCTCATCAGCATGCTCATTCCCCACAATTCCTACATGTCCAGGAACCCAGCAGAAGATAATCTCTACATTGACTCGGCTCACCAAAACTGTGGCATCACAGATACAGTGGACCAGGGGATTTGGAGATTGCAATGCCCTGAGAGCACTCAAGGCACTTTGTGAGTCGCAATAGATCACAATTAAGTGTCCAAACTGGGGATGACACATTATCTCCCGTACCAAGCGGTGTATTGCAACCAGTTCGGCCATTAAGACAAACGCAGCGGTTCCAACATGACACAAATTGTGCTCCAAAAAGGCAGAATGCAATACTCCCAGCGCTGTAGAAGCTTTGTTAGCAGACTGTGGTGACAAATAGTTAAAGGTGGTACCCTCCAAGGTGGCATCCTGGGCAGAACCAGGTGCCACAGGCCCAAGAGCTATACCTAGATCTCAAAGGAGTTTCCTAGCCCTAAACCCAAAGAACTTGGGTATTAATGGCATCCTTCGGTGGCAGAGGCACCGTCAGGATTAGTTGCGGATGCAGTGAGAGCTGTTGGTAACTGAGGGAGATGCCAGGCTCACACATACAGCCAAATAAAGCACTGTACATGGCGCAGAGCGAGTGTCATCTCCCCAGCATCGACAAGTAGGCTCTCAATAGGGAAAGTGTCGAAGGCACCAGTCGCCAAAGAAAGGCTGGTGTGGTGGATTCAGTCCACCTTCTGTAATACATGCTTGGCTGTCAAAGTGGTACTATCACTTTACCTCATGTATCCCAATATCAAGATTGGGTGATGATTTTGAAGAGGGGATGAGTGTAGTCTGAATTATTGAAAGTTGCACAAACTTTCCAACATTAAAATAACTGAATTTGTGACTAATGAAAAAGTAAAAAAAATGGTGGCCTATACCCAGCATGTACCCCCCAAAAAACATGCCTTACTATTAAATCTCAAGGGTTTTTTTTAACTTAGGTCTCACTCTTGGTGCATTAAAAATTGGTGTTCGCGCTTGTGCAGCCACGCACACCAACCAGAAGTTGACTAGTAGACCCTTCAATCCTCAAGGGCAGCAGCTCCCAACTGAGCATGCAGAGGCAGGGTGTCAGGGTGTATTTCCTTACTAGCTCATAATAATCTTCATTGGGACAGCCAGGATCTAGATCTGTTGTGACAGACCCAGACATGGAAAACGAGACTTTTCATTGACCTGGCAGCCAACAAGGCAGTAAATCCTGCCTGCCATAAGTAGTACAGGCTTATGCACCCAATAATGGTAGCTGGGAGGTGGTCATCTGATTACATGCAGGGAAGTGGGTATTTGGGCAAAAACCAATCTTGCAACCTGTAGATGTTAAATGGCCTTGTTTATAAGGTTACAAAGCCTCTCTTCTGACACAGCATGAGGTAGCTGGTCAGGTCCTTAAACTTAGGCAAAGGGTTGAGAGGATAGTCCTTGAAAAGGTAGCGCTGAGAGGGAGCAAGGAGGAAGTGCACCAATAACTTCCCCCGGCCAATCATAGTTGAATTCAACCCAGTACAGGGCTTCCCGAATGTGGCATGATGATATGCAACTTTAAGTTCTTAGCCAGGTAGTCTAAAGGACTGACTTGATTCCTGCCATGTAGTCAGAGCGGGGAAGAGTGAAACGCTGGTCCAGTCGTCCAGTCCTTGTAGACAGTTTGTTTCACTCATTACCCACAATCCTTAACATGTCCAAGCACCTAACGCAAGATAATCTCAACATCCTTCCAGCTTGTGGCAACTATGACATCATATATTGCTAAACAGATGTAACTAGCTCAACCAAGAATAAAGATCCAGTACCTAGTAGAGCCCCACCATAATCAAGCACAAGGGGGAGAAGACACAAAAACCCACCCATCCACCTCTTCAGGTTTGGAGTCATATATGTAAACTGGCCCAACATCCAGGTGACAGAATGTGCTCCAAAAAAGTTGAACACAGTACTCCCGATGCTATATAGAAGTTTGGGAGAAAATGGGTAGCAACAAATTTCCACAGATGATACCCTCCAGGGAAGCATCCTGGGCAGAACTGGAGTCACCACCAGCCCAAGAACTACAATGAACTATCAAGAGTTGGCTTGCACTAAACTTGAAAGTTTCAGGTTTAGGGTATGATTTGCATCTCACGATGGCATGGGTACTGAAAGATCAGTTACTGATGAAATGAGAGCTGTTGGTGACTGAGGAAAATGCTGATTTCAGGCTAACAAATGCAGAGCCATCAGCATCAACAAGGAGGCTCTCTATAGGGGATGTGCAGGAGACAGCAATCACCAAACAGAGACCAGTGTGGTGGATCAAGCCCACTTTCCAAAATTCAGGCTCAGCTTCAAATGCATAAAACTTGTATCCGCAGTCTAGATTTGACCAAATAAAGGAGCGGTAAAACAGTTAGGCAGTAGCCTGATATGCACCCTAAATGCAGAACATCACAAACAAAGAATGTCACTACCATAAAAGGCATCATTTCCCACCCAAAGTCAAGAAGTGTGTCTGGAAAGCACAGTGAGAGATATAGACATTAAAATGAAGTAGTTCTCAGTCATACATGAATTAATCCACATTTAGGACACTGATCTCTTGCTCTTCAATTAGATTGACAAGGACCTGGCCCCTAGGACTAATTGTGTAGTTCGCTCAGAGGGACTGCCTACTATTCAGATCCCTAAGCAGCAGAATGATGGAAACTGTGCTACAATGCACAGGAAGTCCATAAGCATCAAAGTCAGCTGATGGTGGAGTATAAACAAATAAAAGTATACCTCATATCCACATGTGGCTGCACTGCCAGAGAACGAGAACAGACATGTCAGGAGTAAATTGCGCATCCACCTGCCTGGTCCCATCCTATGGTGGCGAGGTTACATTTTTTTTATTATTATTATTATTTTAGGAGCCCATCTGGCGACTGCCTACTTGGTGGCGGGGTTACAAAACCTTTATGCCCAGGGAGGGTGACAGAGTGAGTGCACACACCCAATATGGTCTCTTGAAGACAAATAGCCTGGATTCCCACAGCAATTCCATTGAAGAAAAATTCTCTCCCAGCCTAGTTCAGAGATGTGGGGGCCCTCCTCCAACTCAAGGCCCTAAATGTAATGGCCTTATTCTTCCTAGGGAGAGAACTCCAGAGGTTTTTGCCAATGGAATACACAGCTGCCTCCAAGAGCTAATTGAAAGAGGCTCATCATATGAGCTTTCCTTTCCTTGTGCCTCAAAACATTCAACAGCTGGTGTGGCTTTAGGATTGGGGGGTCCTCATCATTTGAAGGATCTCAACCTTCTAAATGCCAATCCAGGCTAGGAGAGGGGCGAGGAAGCCAAAGTTCCCTTAATGATGCCCTCCTTTTAGAGAGGGGTTTTATGAAACCCTCGGGATGGCCTCACTACCACATTCCAATGATTTGCTTCCTGTGAGTCTAACAACTTGGCAAAAGGCATGTGGCTTTATTTTTTTTAGTAAAGAGGGTACATGGGGAAGGTAGGGCTCTGGTTTTAGCCTGGATTAGGTGGAGCACGAGCTTGTTTTGCTTCCAGCTCTACCATGGTGGCACCTGAGCAAGATAGAACCCACAGAAGTGTTCTGAATGTGGTGCCTGTGTATTATCATCCTGTGTATTATCATACCCAGGATTGGTCAGGCTGAGAAGATATACAATCCCTCTAGGTACCATGTTTAAGTCCCTCACCTGCAGGGACTTAAATCCTAGTTATAAAAAGTAAGGAAGAGATACTCATAAAGAAAAGTGTGTGCATGAGGGGAAATAGGTAATGCCTCACACCCTGTCAAAGAGTTAGCAAGGCCTTCCCTGGCTACACCCGGATACAAGGTGTAAGAGTTTACATAGAATACCCTGATGCAGGTGGCCTGTCAGAAGTCAGTAAAGAGATCAGAAAGGAAAGTGGTGAATGTAGGCAGTGAAAATAGTGTCTATCCATTGTGGCTAGGATGGATGAATTGTACTAGTCCCTTAGCACTCACTGCAGTTATTGCACCAACTATGCTAGGGAGTGTGTAACATTTCCTACATGTTGCAGGTGTAGCACAAGCAACACTTCTAGGCCAAATATGGGCAGACATGGAATCTAAATCTCAACTGGTCACTTATTCCCAGGAGATGAATGTCAGTTGTAATGTAGAGGTAGGCTCTTTTTTCTGTTTGGTGGAAACGGTGGGCCTTGGGGAGAAAGATTTTTGTCTTTAGTTGATGTTGAGATGTTGGATCATACCCCAATAACTGTCATAGAGGAGAGTCTCTATAGCTAGTCCAACCCTGTCTGTTTTGTACCATTCATAGCTAATCCAACAGGACTTTAATACATAGAATCCATCCATTTGGGGCGACATCAACCCTATTAAGGTTTTAGTGTGGAGCACAGAGAAAAGACACTCAGTTTGAGGGCAGGGAGGATGATGAGGATGCTGGTCTTAAAACAAGAATGTTTAATGGGGAAATAGGGTTATCAAGGCTGTGTTGAAAACAAGCTGGGGGATGTTGAGCGGGGACTTAGAGGCACGTCTCTGTTTTGGGACAGTTGGCGGGGCTTGGTAAGGGAAGAGCAGGGATAATGAGGGAAAACAAGGGATGGGGGGAATAGAGGGAGTAAATGGATATGAGTTAGGTTGCAGAAGATGCTGAAACAGCAGAAGCTAGGGATAATTGGGCAGGGGTAACACGAGTCTCAGAGGATGGGTGGAGTTGCTCAGTAAAGTCTTCCAATGGTTTTCCATGCAGTGAGTTGAGCAAAGCAAATTAAAAATCCATAGGAATGCCTGGTTGGAGACCTGATGATCCAATTTTATTTGGGGAAATTTTATTGCAAGGCATGGAGACCCAAAATGTTAAATGGGAAGAACCTAAACATAAATACCTTTCCCCAGGAGCCCATTCTGGGGAAGATGCATTGGGTGATGGCAGTACCATTCAGACATCATTCACATCACCTCTTGAGCCTGGTGACCAAACTATGCCTCAGCGTAGAAAATCCCTCAATGGGCTTGTGCTCTCTAGATTAAAGCAAGAGGAAAGAAATTAAAGACAAAGTAATAGGAAGAAAAAGGAGTGAAGTCATAGTAAAAGTCTAGTCAGAAACAGGCAGGTTGTCACATCATAACAACCTACTGGCTCCCCTCCAGCTAGAGGCAAGCTGAACAAAAATACTGAGAACTAGTCACCAGCAAGCAAACATACAACAAGGAAGATGTACACAGTGCAACTCCAACATTATAACATTATGTGTGAATAAGAAATATACAAATCAGATCACCAATGCAAGATACAATACAAAGAATACTGCATCTAAACACCATAATAACCAATCTAACAATAACAAAAAAGTTAAACTGAAAAAATGAAAAATATAAACCCCCAAAACAAAGGAACCCAACTTTGGAATATAATTAAAATGATATAATACCCACCTCCCCAACAACAACAATTTAACACACTCAAACAACCATCAGCACAAAGAAAATCCACCCAGACACAAATGCAGCAGAATTTCCCTCCCTACCCTCACACACAAAACACCACCCTAAACCTGAAAAACTCAGTAGCCATAGGCCCAAACCAAATATCTAACCATCACCTAAAATACCAATAGCTATCCAAGCCCTAACAAACATCTTCAATTATTGCAGGCTAAGCCACTCTATCCCTATCAGGAAAAATGCTAACATTGTACCCATTTTTAAATCCAACAAACCTCCAATGAATCAGCGTCATAGGAGACCCACATCTATTCTCAACACTATTATTCAAAACTAATACAAAAATGAATCTCAACACTAAACCCACTCAACATCACACAACACAGTTTCCTTAAAAGCCACACCACAAAAAAACTAACAAACCTAACACAACACATACCAAAAGGTTTTAACCAAAACCCACCATCACAAAGAGCCATACTGGTAGCCATAGACAAAGCATGACACAGTACTCTGACACAGCCTACTCTCACTCAGGATAATAGAGAAATGACTTCAGTACACAACATAATCCACCCCTTTACCCACTGCAACAGCAACAACAAAAAATTGCATCCACACTCAATAGGCAGCCACCACTTACACAACTCCCAAACAAACCCATACTATACTCACCTCCACCAGATATAGCAAAGGAAGAATCTACTCTCTCCAAACTCAGATCAGGCTACCACCAAAATCTATGATACTACAAACACCTCATAAACCAAGCACACAACTAGCACTGCCCATGATGTAACCAGTGCTCAGAAAACGCAATGCTGTGTAACAACATACCCAAACCTTAAACCCTGCACAGAAAGAACCATAATAGATCCTAATTCAAAGTTTAGTGGGGTCAGCGATCAGCAGTGGCAGCGTTATTAATACTACCTCCACTGAGACAGACACTACGTTATACCATAATGGGATCCTGCCAGACTAAGCCTTCCAAGTTTTCCTTTTTTTATGTCCTTTTAGTGACATAAATACCAGGAGGGGAGTCTGGAACAGGGTAGATCCCTTTTGAAATATGCAATGTATAAACAGAAATCAAGATAAACCCTTGTGGATTCATTGTAATCTAAGTCTAAATAAATAACAATAATGTCTACTCATAAAAACTTGAAGAAGTCCTCCAATCTTAGTAAAGATCTTTTGTCCTCTGTAATTTATCTTTCCTTAACTTTTTATCTGCTTAAATTGCTGATGGAGGTAGGGGTAGTAGGGCTATATTTCCAGGGAAATACATACAAAATCAATAACACATCTTTTCTAGTAATATATACCAAAAATTAATAATAAACATATTATTAAACATAAATATGAAGATGCGGCACATGTTTGGATATTCATTATTCACACCAAATAAAAAAATTATGATAATCTCTATTATGTAAATAATAAAAATGGGAACAAAATTTCAATCAAATGTTAGGTATAACAACATGATACCCATGTGATAATTAAAATTGATCAGAGAAAATTTATACTTACTAGCTTGTTCAGTTGTGACTTTATACTGGTAATAATTAAAGTAATCTCCTCCAAATAAGAAGCTGAATTTTGGATTATCTTTTTGCTTAGTCTTTGTCATCTGTTCAAACTCAGGACCATTTCGAGCTACAAACTGGGCCAATTTATCAATGATATTTTTCAGTTCTTGATCTGTAATCAAAATTATTTTACCATCAATGGAATCATTTAACTTAAAAGGTGAGATTATGTAAAAATTTAAACTTTTACAAAGTTATCCTCGTATAAAGAATATGAAATACGGGATAGTATACATCAAATGATGGGTTCCTTTACAATAGAAGACAATAATTAAAGTAATTTCTTCCAAATAAGAAGCTGAATTTTGGATTATCTTTTAGCTTCGCCTTTATACACTAAATTAAAATTTATTTAAAACTTTACAAAATCATACAATCTTTTCAGGGCTCTAGCAAATGTGTATGAATGCTTCTATTCTATACTTCAAAATAATATATATTTAGATTATATCAAATATTACCAATCACAACCATTTATACTCCATATAAACAGCTCATATAATTTAAAAATCTACATTTATTAAAAATCACAGAATTTAGCATGAACACAAACACAGAAATCTAAAGAAGTCAGGCATAAATTTTTTTAAATATTACTGCTTAATTTTGTAATTAAAATGTTTAATGTTGTATTTTAAAACCTAGTGCATAATTTGATATTTTTCATAGAATAGGTGTTTTTCATGCCAAAATTGTGAAACCTGTGTGTTAAGCTAAGCCTAAAGTTTCTCTTCTACTACTTATAATTATATTCTTGTTGCTTAATAGTAATTTTCTTATTTTATCAATTGCATGTTGCTCCCACCAATATAAAAATGTCATCCACAATAAGAATATTCATATCATTAAACAGTCAGAGCAACCAAGTGCCATAGATACCTTTGGCCTAGCTCTGTGCTACATCAGCCTAGCTTTTTTGTCAAGGTCAGAAAAAAATCACCTCTTATCGCACACATTCCCCTCATCTGTTCACTAAATTTTCATCATATAGTGTTTTCTTCCTTTATTATTTACTACTAGCATCCAACCATACAATAATAAAACAAGAAAAAAAACAACTATGAGCCTGACCTAGTCAATCCTTATATGGTTTTAATGTCCTGTCCTGACTCCTTGGACTTTACATTTAGTGAGCTGCAGAATTTAAAGGATAGTTGCAAGATATCTTCTGGATAGAATGCTGACGGACACCAATTATAAATAATTGGGGCATTATTAGTGTCTCACAGCAAGACACTGTTAAGATTGGCCATGGATGAAAGGGGAGTCATTGGTGGGTAAACAGTTCGCTCACACATGCAAAGGAGCAGTAAAGAAGTAGCCATATGAGCACCCCAGGCACTGAATGCCAAGGAACAAAGAATGCCCATGGAGCAAGTACAAGAGACCCTAAGGCTGTGAATATATGCCGCCCAGATGATGTGATGGTCAAAACCAAGGAAATGGTGACTCTCTACCACATCCAGGTGAGATCCATTTTGGAACAAGTCCAGGTGGGAGTCCATGGGTGGCAAAAGAAGTCTTGCGCAAATAGGAGGCAGGATGAGAGGTGGAATAGCTGGAGCTTTTGGCAAACCTGGGGAGAATGAAGCAAGAAGAGGGTTGTAGGCCTGTAGGGTTCTGTGCTGAAACTTTTGTGTGACATATATTTATTATTATGTATAAGGATGTGTTGGGATGTGTATAAGGGGTGTAGGGAAGCTAAGTAGAGGTAGCACCTTTTGACTCCTGACTGCTGCATCTCACTGGAGTATGAAATGGTCAGGTGAAATGGTCCTCACTCTCTTCCCAACCCTCATATGCTGGCTCCAAGCGCCACACCCCGGTAACGACTTCAACAGGTGGGTTAAACCATGTGAGAGGAACTCATCTATGGCAGCAGGTAGATGAGAGGGGAGGGGGCAGTTATAAACAGACATACCTCGGCTGTCTCCTCTACTCTGCCTCTTTTCATAGAGAGGGGGAGCACGCTCAAGTTAGTAGAGCACTGCGCTTGGGAAGTCTTTGGCAAGTGCCCTAGTATACCCCGCTCAAATTCTGTTTCATGTCTACTAGAAATAACCAATGGCCCTCAGTCCTGGCCACTCGAAAGAGAGAGGGTACAAAGAACCTCCTGGTAGCAACATGGAACATTAAAACATGGAATGAGAAAAGCAAACTAGAGATGTTGGTGGGCAAGATGAGACAGTTTGGAGCAGAACTGTTGGGCATGGCAGAGACGCATTGGAAACCTGACATGGAAGACATTTTTGAAGTTGAAGGCTTTTCTGTTGTAGCTTCAAGTAGATCAGATGGAATAAGGCATCAGGGTGTGGCGCTTATTTCCAGTAAAAGGATGGCAGAAGTGATGACCGGATATGAGCAAATATCAGAGAGGTTAGTGGCAGCTACATTCAAGCTGGAGAGTGGACCACTGTCAGTGCTACAAGTATATGGACCAAACACAAGTTATCAGGATGAGGAATATGAAGCATTTTTGGATGGAATACAGGGGTATGTGAACTCCATACCCAGGCATACTCAAATTATGACTCTAGGAGACTTCAATGCAAAAATTGGAAAGTGAAAACATGTCAACTGGCCAAGTGGAAAAGTATGGCATCGGAGAAAGAAATGAATGAGGAGCTATGCTGCTGGTTTTGTGCCATAAATTGTTGTAATTACTAATACGTTCTTTAAGCATAAACCTTGTAGGAGGGTAACATGGGTGTCACCTGATGGCCAAATAAGAAACCAGATAGACTACATAATTGTCAGAAAGGATTTCATTAAAAATATTAATAATAGTAGAGTCTACAACTCCACAGAAGTTGGATCGGACCACTCACTATTGATGGCTGATGTTAATGTTCATCTGAGAAAGCAAAGGAAAACTGATAAAGCACCTAGACGATACAATGTAAACAGGCTACAGGATGGAGAGATAGCAGTTGTATTTGAACAAAGAATGAGTGGATCATTTGAACACCTGATACAGGAAGAAGAAGCAGATGTCAGCGTGGAAAGCATCTAGCGTCAATTTGAGGAGGTGACAAACAAGGTAACAGAAGAAGTGGTTGGCTTCCAAAGGAGAAAGCAGGTGGAAGGACTTTCAAGAGAACTGGAGGCAAAATGTGCAGAGAGAAGAGCTGCAAGACTGGAACCTTTAGCGAGGCTGGAAAATGAGGAAGCAAGAGGAAAATATAGAAGGCTAAATAGAGAAGTTGAGCAGGGTGTGAAATTGCAAAAAGAGAGAGTGCTACATGAGAAGATTGAGCAATTGGAGAGGGAATTCAGGGAAAATAACAGTCATAACCTGTTCAAAGCTGTAAGGGAGCTGGAAGGAAAACCATACTGACCTCTGGTAAGCATCAAGGATGTAAATGGAAAGGTACTATGCAACAAGAAGGATGCTCTTAGATGTTGGAAAGATCATTTCTCCCAGCACCTAAATACTAGATTCATATGTGAAGAGAATGCTTTAGATGAAGTACAACAGGGAGAGGAAGTTTGAGATTGCACCACCGAGTGTGGAAGAAACATGACAGGCCACTAAAGATATGAAAAACTAGAAAGCTCAAGGATTTGGCCAAATAACTGCAGAAGTTCTGAAGATGGGTGGAGTGAGGATGGTGAACAGTCTCCACTGTTCACCATATCTTTCACAAAATATGGGAGGAGGAGAGTACCCCTAAAGAGTGGTCAAGGCTGCTTATCAATCCTCTGTTCAAAAAAGGAGACAGGTTAGACTCCGAGAAATACAGAGCCATTTCATTGAATTCTGTCCTGTGTAGTAAAGTTTTCTGCCAGATCATTCTCAAGAAGATAACTACTGCCCAGATATGAGAATTCCTAGGAGAAAGTCAATATGGTTTCTGGCCCCCACAAGAGGTACCATTGATGCAATATTTATTGCCAGACAGGTTTTGGAGAAAGCCAGAGAACATCAGGTGCATTTTAATTTCATAGATTTTAAAGCAGTATTTGATACAGTTTGGAGAGAGGCTCTTTGGAAGTTCTTGGATGCTGTTGGTGTCAGAAGGAAGATAGTGCAGATAATTAAAAGTTTGTATGACAATAGAGAGTGTGCAGTGATGCAGCTCACTCACAGAGTTGTTCTGCATCAAAGTTGGGGTGAGGCAGGGGTGTATCCTCTCACCTACACTTTTCAACATCTTCCTTGGGTTTGTTCTCTCACCTACACTTTTCAACATCTTTCTTGAGTTTGTAATGAACAAACTTAATAGCCTGGACCACAATGTGAATTTTGAGGAAAAATATCCCTAGATGTGAAGTATGCGGATGATACCACCTGGTTGGCAGCAACATTTGACAAATTAAACATGTCAACAGAACAACTAGAAATGACATACAAGAAGTGGGGGCTCAAGATCAACAGCACAAGTGTAATGTATTGTCCCCAGTTGATGGAAATATCCAGATAGACAGTAATGTGGTGGAGAAGGTAGATCAATTTGTTTTTCTAGGAAGTGTTATCCCAGGATCTTCAGACGATGTAAGAAGGAGAATAGCCATGGCTGCTGTGGCATTTGCGAAGCTGAAAAACTGTGGTTTAGAAGATATATACCACAGAAGTTAAAGATAAGATTATATAAATGTTTAATAGTTCCCATTGCCATCTATTCTTTGGAAACCTGGCCTCTGCTCGCTGAAGATGAGAGGAGACTGAATGCCTTTAAAATGAGGTGCCTCAGGAGTATCATCGGCACCAATTGGAGACATAGGACAAATGTTAGTGTAAGAGAAGAGTTGAATGCGGAGGAGACCATTATGGATGTAATCAGAAGGAAGAGAATCAAGTGGTTTGGATAAGTTATGAGAAGAATGCCAGAAAGCTATGTATGGCAAGCTTATACAGTCAGCTTTCAAGGTAGAAGACCAAGAGATGGGGAGACCAGATTCCTGTGGATGTTGGGCTGCCTTTGAACAAGGTGTGAACTGCTGGCTTGGGACAGAGTGGACTTGATGTAGGGGGGGGGGGGACAGCAGCCAGACGCAGAGCAAGGGGTTGTTACAACCTGCACCCTTAAGTCAAGTAAGTCATAAGGATGTACATAAATGCACATGGGCTGGGCAAAGGAGAGGGGAGAAGTTGAGTATGATTGATATGTGTTGTGCCTCATAAGGAATATGCTGCATGATTCATTTGATATGAAAGCTTTAAGAGTATGACTATGTAGCTATCTAAATTCATGATTGTGCTGAGGAGTTAATAAATTGGCTGGTGTGGAATGAGAAGACAAGGAATGTGGAAAAGGAGAATCAGAAGTTAAAGGCTAGTGAATGAGAGAAAATGGAGAGGATATGAGAAGGCTTGAGAGTAGGAGAGGAAATAAGGAGAAACATGGAGATAGAGCAAAATTAGGACAAATTTAAGAAAGAGTTAGAAGATAGTGAATGCATAGGCTGTGGTGTGTGGGTGCCAGAAATGGAAAGAGGAAGCAAAAATAATGACTAGTGAAATAATGATGCGAAACATGGATGATTAAACAATTGTACTTAAGAATCCTTAATAATTAATATGATCATGTCAGGAAGATGCAGGTGAACGCATACAAAGAGGTAAAAAGTGAAATGAATGATTAACTAGAGAATAAGGAAGTAGAAAATGAAGCACTTGAACAGAATTGGAATAAGGATTTGGAAAAGAATAGGAAGATATTCTGGAAGAAACCAATAAATAGAAAAAGACTTGTGTAAATATCAATGATAAGAATAGCTTGGTACTTATAAGCAATGAGGTCAAACGTAGATTGTGAGAGTACATTGATGAGTTATATAATGTGGGTATAGATGATGATGTGAAAGTGACTATGATTGGCTTTGTGAGTGTACCCAAGTACTATATAGGAGAATTATTGTGTATGGTTTTTACCACTGATCTGCATGGAAGAGAAGTAGATAAAAATGGGAAGACACTGGCATTTCAAAGTAAAAGAGTGCCTGAGGACAAAAAGAATGCTGTGATAGTACCATGGTGTAAGGGTAAAGAATAGAATGGTGAATTCAAGAACTAGAAGGGGATATGTCTATTGAGTGTTGTAGGTAAAAATTCTGATTGGGTGTAAGAAGGATAAATGAAGGATTAATAGGGGATGAGCGAGGTGGGTTTAGTGGTGGTAGTGGGTGTGAAGATCAAGTATTTGCAGTGAGACAGATACTTGAAAAGGGATGAGATGTAAAGTGTATATATGCTTGGTTCATGGATTTGGAGAAACATTATGGCCAGTTTGAATGTATGGAGAAGTAAAATATTGGATGGTGTAGAGTATTTATGTTGGAAGACTGCCATATATTCAGTGAAGATAAGTGGAATGACTAGTTTAATATAAGTGTGTGATGTGGGGGCATGACTATTTTAAATTTTTGCAGATGGAGTACTGAGAAAAGTGTAAATGAGAATGAGGGAAGGGTAAAAGATAGATGAAAATGGGTTAGTGTGATTTAGAAAGGTTGATTAAGGCCCTTGACAGGGTATGTATGAGGAGTGGATAAAATTAAATACAGAGAAGCGAATAATAATGGCACTTTGGGCTGAGGATGGGGTAGGGTATGATATTTGCATGTGGTATTTAAATATGTGTCAAGTTTTAAGTACCTAGGATATATTGAGAATCATAGTGGTAGAGATCAAACAAATTGCAACCATAATGTATTAAATGGTAGGAAAGTCTCTAGGCCAATCAGATCATTAGTGCATTAGTGAATGCTAAGGGTTTGAGTGTGGAATATTTGCCAGGAAGCTGCATGAGAGTATGCTAGTGCTAAGATTGATAAAGAGGAGTGAGACTATGGTATGGAAGGAGGAACTTCTTATGGAAGAGCAGTGAAAATTAACAATTTGAGAGGGATTATTTGTATGTGAACTGGAGATAGAATGAGGAATGACTCGTTAAGATACATTATGGTATTAAGAAAGGTATGGATAAAGTTCTCTCTACCAAGATGAAATGGGCATGGAAGAAAGATGGCCGGGAATAGATTTGAAAAAAAAAATAATAATAATTTAAAGGGAAACTAACAAGGAGATCTCTTGTAAAAGACTTATAAAGAGAGATATGTAAACAAAAATAAAGATAGAGGAAGTAAAAATATGTGGAGAACATAACTGCAGATCCTCCTGTAGTCATTGTGGCTGATAAGACAACCAACTGCAGGTGTTGATGGTTGAAAAAAATATAGGAATGATTGCCAGTGGGCAAATGGTTGGAAGAATGCATAAAAGGTGGGTTGATTGTGAATGAGTTAGAAAGAGCAAGCGGATGCTATTGTGTATGATAGATGTGCTTGGGGCCATTTACCCAGGGATGAAACCTGACTAGATTAAGTGCTACAGCACATAGAGCCCCATTGCTATAAAGGGCCAAAAGGAGTTGGGAGAGAGGGGGTAGTTTTGGTGGCACTGGTATGCCAACCGTTGGGAGAGAGGGGGTAGTTTTGGTGGCACTGGTATGCCAACCCAACTTTACAGCAAAGTTAAGTTAAATTCTTGAAGAAAAATTACTTCATGTGGTATAACCAAATAAATGATCACTTAAATTTAACTATTTTTTAAAGAATAGGACAAAATCACTTCTTTTTTTTTCTCTCAATAAATGATTTAAAATTAACTCTAATTTTAGTCATAATACAAACCTTGAGGTGGCTGAGGTAACTCCATGATTATAATTATCAATCTTCACTTGTTTTTTGGTACTTAAATGATGAAATTATCTATATTCTTTTTTTACCCTCAAAACCTTTTAATCTTTGTAGCGAAGAACAACTAAAATATTAATAGAAAGGGAAAAAATGGATATGATTAACCAAATCATCTACTAAAGCCCATAAAGGGTTAAAGTATTATTAAACAGTAAAAACATACTGAATGATGCAAAGTATATATAAATTTAAGCTATTTTTTTTTACATTATTGCAACCTGTAAAGAATAAGTTTGAGCATTAGAACTGAAAAGTCTGAGAATTATACAAAATAGGCAATGCAATTTTAATTTATTAACATACACATAAATAATACAAACAAAAAATGGATAATTTCCCACATCTTCCCAGTCTTATAACAAGTCTTTCATCAAAATCTTATCTCTTCTCAAAAAAATTCTTATAAGAAATAATTTCAATTCTATAATTTATAAGGGGTATAAAATCAGTGCCTTAATGGGTTAAGATATATACCAGAGCTCTCACTTACCTAGTAGATACAGCATTGTATTTCTGAAGGCAAGGCAGGGGTACAATCCCAGTGAGGGTGGACAAAAAACTAATACTCAGCCTCACAGGTGTATCTCAACAGGCATCATCCTGCATTTAGTCAATTGCAACACTTGCTATCATTCCTTTCCTGTCTTCACAGCACAACTTACACTTTCTGCTCTAGAGCCCCATGGGGGGGGGACTCATATCCACATCAAGGTTGGTAGGGAAAAACCTTTGGAACCTTTCAACCAGTTTTTCGCAGGGAAAACTGGGTAAAACCCTTTAAGGATCTATTAAATTATATTTCTTCGCAATTTTATAAATTAATTGTATATAGGTACTGTAGTGACTGTATTACTGTATATCACAAAATAAAAAATTTATAATTCATCATGACAGCATTTGAGATTCTATATTGCATGGAGAAAAACGTGTCTTTCCTCCCAGTGTCATCTGTCCATACTTAATCACTAAATTTACTATGAATCTAATATAAGTATAATGAGAATCAGCCCATTAACACATTACAAATATAATATTATTATTTAGACTTTTAGGGATCCTAATACATATGCATGTATTATCATTCAATTTACCACTCAGTCATAATACAGAAAGTTGTAACAAAACAAAACATTACGAGAAAATAAGAGTCAGTGATGGTCCGGAGGCTTGCTATCTTGCACATTATTGGCTGACTTGAAAGAGCAAGCAGATATGCAAGCTACAGCAGCCTAGGGACTTTTGTCAACATGTTGTAAACATGTACCAACAAGGTTACGAGTGTAACTGTGTTGTGTGAGAACTTAAGAGTTGTGACTGTTGTCACTTCTAGCAAGCTACTTAGCTGCCATTGTGTCAGTGTTTTCAACTTCTCCAGGAGTTCATTGTGAGCTGTAAATGCTGTCAAAAACTCTACTTATTATATTAAGTTGTTCATTTAGAAATGAATATTTTTCAGTTACTTATGGTGACAAGTTTAGTTCTATTGAACAAATAATTAATGACAAACTTCTCATTTCAGATCCATTACAATCTTTGATCATTAAGTGTTCAATACAGGTGTGTATGCTTCTTAAGTTTCTACCTGATGCCGACTGGGAGGCAGACCAAAAAATGCACTCTGGGCTAAATATACTATCATCCACAAAAGTGGGATATCAAAAATGTCTTTCAATTAATTCCAACCAAGAAGATTGATAGTGAAGATACATAACAACAAGTGCTCGAAGGAATACAATGACAATCCAGAACAAGATGCTGAAAAGTTAGATTTGCTTCCTAGTAATAAGGAGGAAATTGCTGTGGCTACCAAATTAGCACAACTTTCAAGTTTCTCTATCGAGTTTTGAAATTGAGCCACAAGATACAACTCAGAGAACATGATGAATCTCCTGTTGTGGTAGACACAGTTTCAGTGAGTGACTCTGACTCCATGCCTGCTGCATCAGACATTAGTATCAGTAATGTAACTAATGTCTCATCTGTACTTGAAACATCAATCACATCATGGCCTATTTTTTCAACACCAATAAAAAGTGCAGAATGTCCCCAAACGTCTTCAGCTATCTCAAAACCAAAGCATATCAAGAAACAAGATGCAAGAAATAGAAACTTGGGAAATTTTGTTTAAAAAAACTAGTGAAGAAAAACTGAACAATAAAAACCAAGTGGGCACAGTTCTTTTATAAGGCGAGTTATTCATCAATACCATTGTTCATTAGACAATGGTTAATTAATTATTTCCAGATTATTATGCCCTGGTGTCAAATAGTATGCCACTTATGAGTTACGATTCCTCGGATTCAAACATTCCAACTTGGGTATTGCTTTATGAATGCAACTGTTAGGTTGTGGAATAGTTTGCCTGATAATGTTGTACAGTGTACATTAGTGAATGTGTTCAAGAGTTAAGTGAATATTTATCTTTTAGATTCTATTTGATTCTTCTTACACTGACTTTCCATCCATTCTTGCCTGCAGAGTTACTATCAAGTGATTTACTGCACCTCTCTTTCGCTGTTCTGGTGGAGGGAGGGGCGTTGTAGAACAAGAATAAGAAACTCCCAAATTGTTGACGAGTTAAAGTATACTTACTAAATAATAATATGTGAATCTTTAATATGATGTTATATTTTCAGAATCAGATTGATTTCCAAAGAAACAAGAATAAGGCTTAAACACAAAACTGTCTTAATGAGAAAGCATCTAGTAGGCCCACTGCTTGATGAAGCACAAGATAAAGTAATCAAGGAAATGAAAAATCTGCTTAAGGATAAAATGTGTGTGATTTCCTAAGATGGCTGGTCTAACATTCACAATGAACCAATTCTAGCAACTGCAATTCACTGTGAGGGAAAATTGTATCCCCTCAATTCAATGTGCACTGGAAGTGAATCCAAGAGAGCTAAATACTGCTTTGAATTAGCTAAGAAGAGCAGTATAGATGCAGTATGGATTTATGTCAGACAATGAAGCAAAAATGAAACTAGTAAGACAGGTGAGCAGCTATTTTTATTATTGTTGGTTAAGTTCTACCACCATACAAGCTATCGGATGTCAATTTTTAAACATCTAAGGATGCAGATATTTTGCGAATATATTTGTGGAACATCTGATACATGACTACAGAAGGTGGCCATTTTCTTTATTGGATTGTTTTCTTTGTAAATTTCAGTTCATTCTTGAATGGAGGCTAGGTCTAGTAGTAAAGGGTGTTCCAATATTTTTTTTTTTTTTTTTTTTATAGAGCCCATCTGGCAACTACCCACTTGGGCATAAGTCGCCGAAAAACACGACAGCCTAGAATTAGGCTACTTTAAAGTTAAAATATGAAAACTTAACAATCAATATAAATTTGAAAAACTTAACAATCGAAGCAATCTCCGGCAGCGGGGGGAGGTCCCCCTCACCCCGGTGCAGGAGAGTGCAATCTAAAACAAAACAATAACAAAAAAAGGAACCTTAAATAAAGGGGAGAAGGCCGGCCTCCCCCAAAAAGTCAATAAGTCCACCAGTCATGGTGCACGCACTCGTCCCGAGTACAAGGGACAGGCGGTAGCGACCCCGCCCATCCCGGTACCGAGACAGGTATCGTGCGCGAAGATCACCCAGACTGGGACATTCGACAAGAATATGCCGAACAGTCTGGGGGACGACGCAGTCGTTGCAATAGGGCACATGCGAGCGCTCCACCAAGTAACGATGCGTCACACGAGTGTGTCCGATTCGAAGACGACAGAAAGCAACCTGAAGCCGCCGCGGCATTGGGGGATAGGTCCATGGGAACAGTCGCGGCGCAATGGCACGCAACTTTAAGTTCCCCTCGACCGTCTCCCATCTTCTTTGCCAAGCAGTCCGAAGAGCTGCCCGTATTCCTGCCATGTAGTCGGTGTGAGGAAGAGCGAAACGCTGGTCCGGTCGCAGAGTCCTCGCGGACTCTTTGGCGCCCTCATCGGCGCGCTCATTCCCCGCAATTCCTACATGTCCAGGAACCCAGCAGAAGATAATCTCGACATCTGCCCGGCTCGCCAAAACCGTGGCGTCACGGATTTCGCGAACCAGGGGATGCGGAGATTCCAATGCCCCGAGAGCACTCAGGGCGCTTTGTGAGTCGCTATAAATCACAATCCGGTCTCCGAACCGGGCACGTCGCGTAATCTCCCGTACCGAGTGGTGTATTGCCACCAGCTCGGCCGTGAAGACAGACGCAGCGCCTGGTAGAGCCCCGCTGACTTCAAACAGAGGGGATACGGCGTGGAAGCCGACCCCCTCTTGGGACTTGGAGCCATCCGTATACACTGGCACGGTACCAGCGTGACACGATGTGTGCTCCAAAAAGATCGAACGCAATACTCCCGGCGCAGTACAAGCTTTGGGAGCAGAGGCGTGGCGACAAATAGCCAAATGTGGTACCCTCCAGGGTGGCGTCCTGGGCAGAACCAGGGGCGCCACCGGCCCGAGAGCTATATCTACCTCTCGAAGGAGTTTCCTGGCCCTAAACCCAAAGGGCTTAGGGTATGACTGGCGTCTCTCGGCGGCATAGGCACCATCGAGATCAGCTGCGGATGCAGTGAGAGCTGTTGGCGACTGGGGGAGGCGCCGGGCTCGCGCGTACAGGCGAGTGATGCACTGCACGCGGCGCAGAGCGAGTGGCATCTCCCCAGCATCGACCAACAGGCTCTCAATGGGGGAAGTGCGGAAGGCACCGGTCGCAAGGCGAAGGCCGGTGTGGTGGATCGAATCCACCTTCCGCAATAAACGCTCGGCTGCGGATGCATAAAACTCGCATCCGTAGTCGAGCTTCGAGCGAACAAAGGATCGATAAAAAAGTAAGGCGGTAGCCCTATCAGCGCCCCAAGCGCTGAACGTCACGGAACGGAGAATGTCCATGGCGCGGGTACAAGAGACCCTAAGGCTGCGAATGTGAGCCTCCCAGGTGAGGCGTCGGTCGAATACAAGACCAAGGAAACGGTGCGACTCAACCACATCCAGGCGCACCCCATTAAGAAACAAATCTGGGTCGGGGTGAAGCCGTGGATGGCGGCAGAAGTGCACCACCTTAGTCTTGGCCAAAGAAAACCGAAACCTGTGCGCTTTGGCATAGCAAGAGACGCGGTTCAATGCCTGTTGGAGTCGGCGCTCCAGAGTTGGCATCTGGGCCGCGCCAAAAGAGATCGAAAGGTCGTCCACGTAGAGCGTAGCGAGAACATCTTCCGGCAGCACCGAGGTGATGCCGTTGATGCTCAGGGCAAAGAGTGTGACACTGAGGACACTTCCCTGCGGGACACCCTCTTCCTGCTCCTTTGGGCCGGAGAGGGCTCCCCCCACCCGTACGCGGAATCGACGATCTCGCAAAAATTCAGATATAAACATTGGGAGGCGTCCCCTCGCCCCCATCGTGTGGAGAGTCTCCATGATACCGTATCGCCATGCGGTATCATAGGCTTTCTCCAGATCAAAAAACACCGTGGCGTAGTGCTGTCTACGAAGGAAAGCCTCGCAGACGGCATTTTCCAGTCGGAGCAGAGCATCCGACGTGGAGTGGAACTTACGGAAGCCGCACTGTGCAGAAGACAGATGGCCTCCGCTGTCCAGGAAATAGGCTAATCTAACATTTACCAATTTCTCCATCAACTTGCACACGCAAGAGGTTAGAGAGATTGGGCGGAAACCGGTCGGAGTAGAGTGATCTCTCCCCGGCTTGCGAAAGGCGAGCACAGTAGCGATTCGCCAGGAGTCTGGGAGGAGACCTTCCACCCAGATCCTGTTGAACAAATCTAATAGAAAGGCCATGCCTCGCTCACCCAGGTGTCGAAGCATGGCGTACGGGACATCGTCCGGACCATGGGCGGTGTCCGCGCACGAAGCGAGAGCGGAACGCAACTCACTCACAGTAAACTTGTCGTTGAAGGGTTCTCCGCCTCTGGAGGTAAAGTCCAGCCGGCGGCCTTCCGCGACATCACGACGTGCATTGAATGCTGGCGGAGCAGCATCACGGCTAGAGAATGCGGAAAAAGCGGTCGCTAAGGATTCCGCCACGGACGCGGGGTCCGAGATTGCGGTCCCATTCTCCTGGAGAACGGGAGGGGGGTCCTGCGAGAACTTGCCCCGAATCCTTTTGACTCGCTTCCACACCTCAGCTAAAGGGGTCTTCCCGTTAAGTGAAGACACGTATGCCCGCCAAGAAGAGCGGCGGGCGTGCTTCGAAATATACCGGAACCTAGCCCTAGCCCGACGAAATTCAGCGACGGTGAAATCGTTCGGGCGGCGCTTATAGCGCATGTAGGCATAACGCTTCTGTTTGAGGACCGTCTCACACTCGGCCGACCACCATGGGAGTGGTCGGCGTGCAAAACGGCCAGACGTCCTAGGAATAGTAGTCAGGCCCACGGCGATGAGGTTGCCGGAGAAGAACTCGACGGCCTCATCTACCGACCTAAACTCCTTGACTGAGATAGAGAATTCAGTCATTTCCTGAAATGCAGGCCACCGCGCCCGCGCCAAGCACCACCGAGGTGGTCTCTCAGGCGGCAGTTGCCCTGAAAATGATATTTGAATGGGAAAGTGATCACTACCATGGAGGTCATCGACCACCCCCCAATCAAAATCAGGCTGTGCATCCGAAGAGCACAAAGATAGGTCAAGGCAAGAAAATGAAGCGGTTCTCGGACAGTGATGCGTAAACTCATCCACGTTTAGGACACCCATCTCAAGCTCTTCGATCAGATCGGCAAGGACTTGTCCCCTGGGATTTATGGTGTAATCTCCCCAGAGAGGATGCCTGCCGTTCAGATCTCCAAGCAAGAGATAGGGCCTCGGCAACCGTGCCACGACGCGGCGAAAGTCCCCCACGTCGAAGTCAGCTGACGGTGGAATGTACGCAGAAATGATAGTATACCTCCTATCCAGGTGCAGCTGCACAGCCACTGCCTGAAAGGAGGTATCTAAAGAGAAAGGAAGAACGGAGACATCATGCCGGGTGTAAACCGCGCATCCCCCAGCCCGGCCGTCCCGCGGTGGTTGGGTCGCAAGACCCTTATACCCCGGGAGGGCAGGCAGGGGGCACGCGCCTAGCATGGTCTCCTGCAAAAAAATAGCTAACGGGGAACGGGATGAGGCGAGCCTCCGCAGCTCCTCCCAGTTGGCCCGGAGTCCACGGCAATTCCATTGAAGGAATATGCCCTCCAGGCCTAGCTCGGAGGAGACGCGGGGGCCCTCCTCGAATTGAAGACCCTCACGGGAATGGCCGTACGCTTCCCGGGGGCAGAACCCCGGGCGCTGTTGGCCGGACAAAGCGCTGAAGGCGCTGTTGGCCGGACAAAGCGCTGAAGGCGCTGTCGCCTTCGAGGACTTATTGGGGGAGGTTGGGCTCGCCATGCGAGTCTTTTCCTCCCTCCGCCTCGAAACTTTAGGCGGGCGTTGCGGCTTCGGAGGCGGGGGGCCCTCTTTTCGAGGAACCACCGTCTCCGAGCCACTCGCTCCACCTCGGGGCGTGGGCAAAGGGGCCGAAGCTCCTTTGTTGCTGTCCTCCTTTCGGGGAACAGCTTTAGGAACCCCGGAAGATGGCCTAGCGACCATCTTCAGGGGTGTTGCCTCCTGTGAGTCTAACGACTCGGTGGAGGCGCGTGGCCGTTTCGCTTTACGCGAAACGGTCACGCTGGGGGAAGAGGGGGGAGCCCTGGTTTTAGCCGGGGCAGGGTATGAACCCTTTTTGCCGCCAGCTTTACCAGGGGAGCGCCCAGGTTGGGTAGAGCCCACAGAAGGGCTCCGAATGAGCGCGGAAACAACCGTGCTCGTTGGCCTGGATGGGCCAGGGGCAGAGGGTGCCTTTCTAACTATTGAGGCATATGACGTCCCAGGCAGAGCCGGGCGCGCCAGGACCAAGTCCTTTGCCTCGCGGAATGAGAGTCGATCCTGGGCCTGAACGGCCAGGATTTCTTTCTCAAGGAGATATGCACCACATTGCTTCGAAGAAGCAGGGTGCGGCTCTCCGCAATTGACACACTTGGCCACACACGATTTGGACTTATCGTGTGCGACCTTGGAGCAATTTACACAGACTTCGGGTGACCCCGATTTTGCACGTCTACATGATCGATTCGTATGGCCGAAGCGGTGGCAGTAATAGCACCGCCGCGGCAGTGGCACGAATGCCTTCACGCGGTAGCGGTACCAACCGGCACGCACCGACTCAGGGAGCTTGTCACAGTCGAACGTGACGAAGAGTGTAGGGGTGGGTCTCGAGGCCCCTCCCTGTTTTCTCATCACACGTTCGACCTTGACCGCCCCATGGTCGGCCAGCTCTAGGGTGATGTCCTCAATGGAGTAGTCAACGAGTTCCCTCGCATAAACTACTCCTTTCACAAAGTTCATGGTAGAGTGCGGCGTCACACTCACCGGGGTGCCATGAAGTGTCCGAAGAGCACTTATCTTGGCCGCCTCGGGGGGATTCGCCGCATTCGCCAGAAGGCTCCCGTCCGAGAAACGGGTTACCTTCGGCTCTCTACCAATTGCACTAGCTAATCCTCTCCTCTGATGGATCATGTTGCCCTTGGACAACATGGTGCCATCAGTGGAGCGAATAACGAGGAAGCGTTTGAAGCCAGCGGGATCGAAAACGCCAGGTAACCTCTGAATCAGGGGCCCCGATGTCATCGAGGCTCCGCCCTGTGCATTCTTGGTCTTAGTCGTAGTCATGGGCTCCGCACACGAGGGGGTAGAGGGGCCGGATGTGCCGATCTTGGCTTGGTCGCCTACCAAAGTGGCAGCAGACCCATCCGTCCCCGCAGCCCCCGCGGATGGAGAGGAGCCCCGAGTCTTCTTCGTCTTTTGAGTCTTTTTAGTCTTTTTCTTTTTAGGAGAGGAGGGCGGGGAATGAACCCGCTTTTCACCTCCGCCGGCAGAAGTCCCCAGGCCAGATGGACCAGCCTCAGCCAGGTCCCTCTCCGAAATGGAGAAGGTCCTGGTTGTCGTAGGGGCACCTGTCGGAGGAGATCCCTCCCCTCCTTCTACTGCCTCGGAGCCCTCAGCCATTTGAGGAGGACCTTGCATAGGGGCGGATTCGGGTTCGGTGCTTGGCGCCGAGCCCGAATTCCCCCCCATGGAAGGCCCTACCGTCTGGGGCTGGGTCTCCTCAAGGACCATGTCTATCACAGGAGGGGCCTCCAGTTGGCCATCCCCTCCCAGGACATCGCAGGTCCCCTTGGCAGTATTGTCACTAGTCAGGTGGTGTGGGGAGGCACAGGCCTTGACCCCAGCAAGGTTCAAAATTCTTGCCAGCAGGTCTTTTGAGGGAAGCGACCGAAGGGGCCTGGCTTCCCTCTCCCCCCTAAGGGGGTTTGCCCTACCGAGCCGCTTGCACGAGGGGCGGTCGGCAATGGGCTGCCTGCTGGCTTTCTTGGCAGTCCCCTTAGAAAGCAAAGGAGGGACTGCCGCTGGAGATAGGGAGGTGCCCGAAAGCACCTCCAGAGAAGGGGGTGAGGGGGAGTCCCCTACACCCGTAGGCGTAGGAGAGGAGTAAGCCTCCTCTCCGGTTAAAGAATTATGGAGGGTCCCTTGCGCAAGCACAAGGGGGGGGACCTCCATTTTCTCGGTGGAGCTGCCCGAGGGCGGCTCCGTAGATGTTTTTGGGGAAGTTGGGGGTTGGGGTTTTTGTTTTTTTTCATACATGGGCATGGTGACCCTCTTTTGATTACGGGACGCAATAGCTCATCACCTCTCGCAGTTGCCCGCACTGCGAGAGGTGCTTACAAGCCCGGCAGAGCCAGGCGCCGCCATTCGGGACCACCCCTCCCGCCTGGTGGCCTGGCAGTCCTTCGGCATGGCGGCTCCACCTTGGACACGGCGTAAAAAATATAGGTTGTGAAGAGGAGAGGAAAAGGGATGTGAGGAAGATGTGGGTGGGGATGAAGCAGGTTGTTAAAAAAAACCCATCCCGAACCGGAGCTGAGGGGTTAGGGAACAATGTCCCCTCCCCCCCTCAGCCCCGATCCGGGGTGGTTGGCTTGAGAAGAAGGTCAGCATTCTACCCTGTGAAATTAGAGGCTGACCAGAGAAAGTTGTGGGAGAGGTTGTATGAAAAGCGACGAGGTAGGGGAGAAATCGGGCTATCTGAAGGAAGGAAGAGAGGCTAAGCTGGGGCCGGACGGAGCGCTGGATCCCGTCAGCACGGCGGCCAGGATGGCAAATCGCGGGTGTTCCAATAACTTGGACCGATTTTAAATGGAGTTAAGTTTAAGCATCTAATGATTTTTTTTTTCTTTTTCTTTCAGATTTAACAACTTCAGTCTTTGGCAATTTCAACCATGGAAAGGTTAACAATCAAACGTGTTAAAGTTATCGAAGCCTATTATAAAAATGGACATTCAAACAGAAACATATTTGAGGCACTTCACGATTTTTTTGGTCAACATAATCGACCAACCGAGTGCAATTGGGAAAATTGTTTGTAAATTCAAACAAACAGGGTAGGTGGCAGATATGAAAATGCCATTGCGTGCTTGTTTACACCGTTTAGCTGAAAACATTGCTGCAGTGCGTGAGAATGTGGCCGAAGATCCAGACACCTCTATTCGTCATCGCGCACAGGAATTGAACCTCTCCACAACAACATTACATCGAATTTTGAATTGAACCTCTCCACAACAACATTACATCAAATTTTGACAAAAGATTTGTCTCTATACGCTTACAAAATTCAATTGACACAAGAACTCAAGAATGCTGACCATTTGAAGCGCCGTACATTCGTCAATTGGGTGCATGAACAAAGACAAGCGGATGATGATTTTTCGCAAAAAAATCATCTTTAGTGATGAAGACCATTTTAATCTTGGTAGATTTGATAATAAGCAGAATTGTCACATTTGGGCTGATGAAAATCCCAGGAAGATTGTTGAAAAGCCACTGCATCCACAAAAGGTCACTGTTTGGTGTGCATTTTTTACTAGCGGAATCATTGGGCCACATTTCTTTGAAAATGATGCCAGAAATTCTGTTATGGTGACTGGCGAGCGATACCGTGCCATGATAACCAACCTTTTATGGCCTGAATTGAATTCTATGGATGTCGAAGATTTGTGGTTTCAACAGGACCATGCCACACAGCCAATGCAACAACGGCTTTATTGAATGAGAAGTTCGCATCATCTCTCGAAACAGTGAGGTCAATTGGCCACCACGATCGTGCAACTTGACGCCTTTAGATTTCTTCCTTTGGGGTCATATAAAAAGTAAGGTCTATGCCAACAAGCCAATGACAATTCAACAGCTGAAGGATGAGATAATAAGGTATATTGGTGAGATCGAGGAGCAACTATGCAGAGACATCATAAAAAATTTTGAACATCGAGTGGAGGTGTGCCGTTGAAGCCTTGGCGGAGATTTAGGCGATATTATTTTTCACACATAGTTGCCATGACTCAAATAACATGGTCCAATAGTGAAATCAATAAATTTTCACCAATAACACTGTTTTATTTACTGCTAACTTTGATCCATCTTAATGGAACACCCTTTATATGGCTGCAGTGCACACTATTTGAACTTGGTGGAAAGTGCTGCTACACCAGCCCCAGTTCTAGCTGCAATCAAGGAAGTGCAAATATACATCCCTGAGCACCACCAAGCTGCAGGCTGGTTGAAGGAGAAAGGAGTGCTGCCTGAGCTGCCAAATACTACAAGGTAGTAGAAATACCATATTTTGGGACTTTTGATTGTGCAAATGATTATTTTTATGAATTTAGGGCAATATGAGAATTTAGTGTTAGATATAACTATGAGTATAAATAACTAAAATATGTAATTACCAGGCAATGGCTTCGCCACTCCCCCTTATTGGAGGAGCTTGCGCTTCACTACTAAAATTAAAATTTAAAAAAGCAGCCATAGTTAAATTTTAATAAATTTTCTAAACTTCAATTATAATTCATTTTCTTTTAAAACATAATCATATTTATTTTTTCTGAACTATTTTGTTTTTTCAAATTCTAAAGGAATTCTTAGAAATTACCTTGATAAAAATTTAAAATATACTCAAGTCATGACTAAATTAAGATAAAATTATTATTCAAATACTCCCAAAAATCCTGTTCTTAAATTATAGAGTTAGTGATGATGATGATGATGATAAAGGTACAGGTTTGTTACAGTAAGAGACAATATCTAAGGCCATCAATTCCTTCCAAGTAAATTTCCTAATTATAATTACCTAATGTTTAAAATATTAGCATATAAAATATAAAAGCTATCTCTGAAAAAATTATCGGTAAATATGTGGATGAGTGGCCCGTCCGATAAAACGTACTATTTTCGCGTGGGGGTAAACACAAGGGGGGGGACCACACTATGAATATCTTGAGTTTCATTAAATTGGTGGGGTCTGGGGGGCACAGCCCCCCCCCCACTATATAATCCTAATTGTTATAATGTTCTGACATTTACAGAGGTGAATGCTTTAACTACATCATGTCAGCGTCTTTAATCGTTTTGCGAATTATAATATGGGTTGGGGGGGGGGGGGTATGACGTCAGAAATGCTTGATTTCCAAAAAAAATTCCCACTTAATAGCTTTTTATTATCCTCATTCGGAGTCATTTTTATTTGTCAATATATTTTTCCCCATTTTACTATTTTTATTGCCTTCTTTTATACATTTAAATGTAATTAGCTAGATCATTTCAAGGAACTACTTGTTTTTTAGCAGATTGGGTGTCAAACATTTCCCTTTTACGCAGTTTGAAAATGATCATCAAATTGTGAACTTTGTCCGTCTCTAACATGGCAAAATATTCCACTGCTTTCGCTGCCCACTCTAATATCTCTTTTGTGTTTATACAATCTCTTGTCTAGATTTCTCCCCGTTTCCCTTATATAAACTTTATGGCAATCGTTGCATGGTATTGCATATACTCCTATGTTAATATGTTCTTTGGGTTTCCTGGCAATCATCAATTAGTTTAAGGAATTATTATATTTAAAGGCTAGATTAATACCCGCTTTTCCAAATATGTCCTTTAAACTATTTAATTTATTTTGCCATGTTAGAAACAAGAATCATATGATCAATTTCAATGGAAGTAAAATGGTATTTAAATCGGCTAACTATGTTAAGAGAAGAATCGTAGAATCGAGCTTGATATCGTCAGTTCCTAATTTAAATCTATCTGAGGGTCAATTTTCTTTTAATCCTGTAATAAGAAAGCAAATAAACAAAATAGTAAAATGTCAGCCCTTCAATATGTTTAGGCCTAACTCCCCCCCCCCCCCGCCAGATTAGCCACAAGTAGGGGATTGGGGAAAAAAGAGGGGATCTTTCACGATCTGAACTTGTGTTATACTTATATGCACTTCTCTTATATTTTTTATCTAGTGTCAGTTGAAAAAGGGTGTGAGATACACCGAAACTGTTCTGAATTAAATTGTCTTCGGAGAATGTGGTTTAATTCCTCATCTTTTCTTGCAATATTGCATTAATTTTCATCATATATATATATATATATATATATATATATATATATATATATATATATATATATATATATATGCATTGTTGATATATACATATCACCTCTAAAAAAAAGGTAAAACTAATAATATACAAAAAATTCAATCTTCTTAGATCTGAATAACCACATTAGAAATGCTTCATTACAAAAGATCATATGCTTATTCAGGTGGTTGCAACACATTGGTAAAATGTTACTGGTCATGAAGAAATGCCATTTCGAACTGCTATTGACCATATTTCACCTCAAAACAAAATGTAGTTTCTGTACAAAAAATCCCATTTTTCTAATACATTTGTGTGGTGACCACCTGAATAGGCCTTCTATTGCAAGCTACAACATAAATTAATAGTACTTGTTGCCTTTTTTCCCTCACAGGATAACCACAACAACTTGTCTGAATGCACTGCAATTTGGTTGAACTTGATAGCAGATGACAACATGAAGGAAGACATCAGGAGTGAAATCAAAAGGAGATTTGATGAAGTTGCTAAACCTCAACACCTACGAGTACTTAGCTATTTAATTGACCATCAAAGAATTGATGAAGAGGATAAAAGTAAGAGGCTTCCATTGTCGCCAGAACAGGAAGAAACAACACAAAACTTCGTCTTTAACCATAGCGAGGAAAATTACACTCTGGTATTGGCAGCAAATGAAACTGCAGACTCTTCCATATTTCCTAAAAGGCATTCAAAATCTGTCACCATTAAAGTACTGGCAGCATATTGAAAAGATAGCAGTCATGGCACTGGCATAGAAAGGCTTTTCAGTTCAGCTGGTCTTATCCACACCAAATTAAGAAATCAACTGAGCAATGAGCATGTTGCAAAGTATAGATACTTTGGGTGGAAAAACAAAGTTGACAGTGGCACCAATGGGTTGAAAGATGAGATAGATCTTGTAACAAACATTGATGTCACTGTGGCTTAATTAATGAACTAGAATAATCATGTGCAGTGCGAATGTGCAATGTAGAAATAACTACTAGCTTTTAGGCCTCCTTAATTTTGAATATCTTAAAAATTTAGAATGTATTTTAGTTATAACTTTACATCACATACAAAGAAAGTGTTCCTTTTTTATTTAATAATGTTAATAATAAGTTGTTGCTGTTTATCACATACAAAGACAATATTTTTCAGTTAATAATGTTAATAATAAGTTATTTGCAGTTATTTAGTTGTTTTATAACTTTTATTCCTTAAATCAGTTTTTCCCAGAGTTTTAGAACATTCTAATCAATAAAAGGTATAGAAGAAATGTTCTTCAGCTCATCAAATTATATAGGAACCAGGCAATGGCTTCACCACCTTCCCCCTATGGGGGAGCTTGCCCTTCACTCCTGAGATTAAAATTTTTAAAAAAGCAGCCATGGTTAAATTTATATAAATTTTCTGAACTTTTGCCAATTATAATAATCTTAAAAAGGAACTCTAAACTAAATTTCCCCCCTTTCAAAATATTACATTGCTTCAATAGTTATAGAAGAAGATATATAAAAATAAATTTTCTGAACTTCACCATTTGTAATTCTTAGGTTTTAAAAAATTCACAAAAATTTGATACTTATATTTATTTCTGAACGTCACCATTTTGTTTTTTGATATGATAAAAGAATTATTAGAAATAACTTTGATAAAAAAATCAAGCCATAACCAAACTAAGATGAAATTATTATTCAAATACTCAAAAAAATCCCCTTCTTAAATTATAGAGTTAGTGATGATGATGATGATGATACCTGTTTTGGGTGCAATTCTGATGAAATTAAGTTTATGAATATTTTTTCTGAATTAAAATATATATGGAAATTTTATATTAATCAATTTTAAATAAAATATGATTGATAAGGTTTGGGTATGTTGTTACACAGCGTTGTTTACTGAGTGCCTAAAGTATGACTGATGTCTCAATTTACCTTTCCCAGCTTTTCCCAGGAAAAACTGGGAACAATAGGAAGTATTATAGGTTTTAGTTGCCTAAAACGTGTGTGCCAATCTTATTCAAAATTACCTTGAGCAGTTAATCTGTAATTTTACCTAATGTCCCTCCACTGTGACTTTACTCCATTTAGAAACACCTTCTCCTTTAACCTTTCAGCTATCTAATTTAAAACACCAACATATTCCAAGTTTCTTAATGTAAAAACTAGACTACTATGTGGAACCCTATCAAAGGCAAAGTTCAGGTTATATAACTTCAACCCATGGTTACATTTAAACAACTGTTATTTCTATTATATACTATAAGCTTACTTGGAGTTCATTTTTTCTAGATTTGTCTATTAGAACAAGAAAAGGACCTCAGCCCTTCTCCAATTACCAAAACATCTTTAAATCAACACCTGGTAGGATGCCACTAAGGAAAGTGCACAATGACTCATACTAGTAATAAGCAGTCCTCACCTTCCCATGATCAAACTGAAGATGTTGTTTACTACTGCTGCATCTGTTCTGCAGATATTAAGAGTGCTAATGCTATAGAATGTAAGTGCCGTGAGACTTGGACTCATGCAATTGTAAAGTGTAGTGGCTTGTCTGTCAAAATTTTTAATATGATGAAGTAATCTGATCACATTTCCTACACATGTCCAAATTACAAGGATACCCAAAACAAACCTAGGCCAAATTCTGATGTCATACCAAGTGTTGTCACACCCCAATCCCAAACACTGCCATCCACCACCACAGGTCTTTTGCAATGTCCACCACCTCAACAATTCCAAACAATGTACATACATACCAAATCCACTAACTCAACCCCTAGAACAATGGTACATTCTCTTATCGACCCTTAGTTAGAGGACTTCGTAATTGAACCTAGTATTGCTCTCAAGACTCACAGACGACAGAGGTACTTCAGATTTTTGGAAGATATCGTGTTTTGAAAAACAAAGGTCCGCATTTATAATAGGCCTTTTCGGAAAGGTTTCTCGATGAGATTTTTTTGTACCGGTTCTCTCTCGTTTGTTTTCCCTAATCGTTTTTGGAGTAACAACACGGAAGACATCCGGATGTATACCTAGTGCGTCATGGGTAAATCTGAGGAAGAGGAAGACGAACCAGCTGCTGCTATGCAGGTAAATCACGCACCGGCAGCTAAGCGACCCCTGTAGGCAGAAGCCAACTGTGACCATCAACCACCCCACCTCAAAATCTGCCAGGAACACAAACCAGCCCCTCACCACAGCCAGTAAGGGTAAATTACCATGACAGTGACCAGCTAAGAGAGGGTGGACCAGGTGAAGAACAGGCAAATGTAAAAATTTACATCAAGTCCACTGAAGGTAAGATGCTGACCGCCCACCCAACAGCCCTGACCAGGGCCCTTAATGAATCCCCACTGGGGAAATACATACTACAAGGCCGTGTCAGGGAGCTGGGCACTGGCCAGGCTATACGGTTGGAGGTGACCCGTGATGGCCTGAACAAGCTGGCATGCAGACTAGAAGATATCACCACCCTTGGCCCATGGAGGGTGCAGTGCTGGGAGTCCAGAGGCCTCAACCCCGGCTTGCTGTATGGTAAGGTGGGACCGTTCAGCCCCCAGTACACTGCTGAGAACCTGGCCGAAGAATTTGACTTCCTTGACCATGTTCGTGTCGCTCTCAAGGAGGTCCTACCCTTACCACCGCAAGCAGATGGGTCCAGATTCTTTAGGCTGGCCTTCCAGGGCACTCAGCTCCCCAGGCAAATAGCAGTGGGGCACCAAGTGAAGAATGTGACCGAATTCAAATTACCAGCCCTCCAGTGCCGCAGATGCTATCAGTTTGGCCACGAGCACTAGCTTGCAGGTACAAAGTCAGGTGCAATAACTGCAGTGGCTATCATCCCTTCAAGACACCAGAGGGGAATCAGTGCATGAACACCCCATACTGTTACTTCTGCCGGGAAGATCACCGTTTATTAAGCAAGAACTGTCCAGCACTGCTGAAGGCAGAAGAGATTAATGAACACTGCAGACAACAAAAAGTAAACACAGAGGACACAAACACAAAACTCAAACAAATCAATCTGACCAAAGCCCATTTCCCCAAACACACAATCTAACACCAGTACACGCACCCAAAGAACTCACATCTCTCCTCCTGCTGCACCGAACAAAGTGCCTACCACTTTGATTCTAAATAATTCCTTTGCTATCCTTAATGACACGATAGATGAGGATCAATACACATGCGAGGCAGACGCCACAACCTCTCAGCGCACTGACACCCACACACACCGCCTCCGACACCCCCAAGCACACCACCGTTTTGCAGGCAACACACCAGCCCGCCAGCACATTCTCTCCAGCACACAACATCTGTTTGCTGACATTGAGGTCCACCCCACACCTACCACCAGGAAAAGTGAACAACCGACTTATCAAATGTATACTGAAAAAGTTACAGGAACTAAATCTAGGACCAGTCCTGCACCCCAAATGCCGGAGAAGACAGGCGACTCAGGAGACATCGACTGGTGGTCACTGGTCCCTTCACTTATCAACATATTCCGAAAAGGTTATTCACTCTAACAACAAGGCTGCTCCATATTATCAATCCTCCGCCATCTCATCCCTGCCCTTCTTGCTATCTTCACCCAGTAATCATGGCATATCAGCAAAACACCATCATATTCTGGAATGCTCGCTCACTTTCCCGCAAGCTGGCAGATGTCAAACTGCAGGCAAAACGGTGCCGATCGCTACTAATAGGAATTTGTGAGACATGGCTCCAACAACACCTCAGTATATCATTCCAGGGCTACAACATCCATAGGAAGGGCCGTCAAAACAGGCAAGGTGGAGGGATTGTCCTACTTACCCACAAGAAGATGACATGTGCAGAATTCCCACTGCAGCAATTCCCGGGAGAGACACTTGAAACCATGGCAGTGCAAATATTTTTTAACAGGAGATGGGCCACCATATTTATATAAGAACAGAAGCAGAACTCACTCACTACTTCAACCAGCTAACCCCACCAACACTAGTCATGGCGGACTTCAATGCAAGACACCCACACTGGCAACCAGGTATTCCCCAAAGCACCATAAACCCCACGGGTCATTCCCTCTTTAACTCACTGCTCACCTCACCACTAACCCTCCTCACTCCTCCAGGCCTACCCACAAGAATTGTTCCATTCAGGGGCACCCACTCTACCCTAGACCTCTGCCTGGGAAGTGGGCTATTCAGTGATGCAGAAGTTGAAGTAGGCCCATACATGGATAGTGACCACCTCCCAGTGTTCATCCATCTAGGAGGCAATACCCCCCCCACCAATCTTCCTGAGACCACGCTGGCTCTTAAATACAAGAAAATAGGAAGCTTTTAATGCAGATGCTGCCACAATACAAACTCCCACATCCCCAAACACCGAGAGCATGGCAGCTGACCTAACAACACTGCTGACTGAAATAGGCCACAAACACTTCAAAAAGTCAAACGGTACATACGACCCCCATCCTCGAGTCCCCTGGTGGAACAAACTCTGTGAGACAGCAGTACGTGATCAGAGAAGAGCCTGGAGCGCCTGGAGGAAGTGTCCCTGCCTACACCACCAAATCACATATCGCAGACTTGACGCGGTCAAGAGAAAAACAATAGCTCATGCAAAAAAGGCCTCATGGATCACCCATTGTTCATCCCTATCCTTCCGTAGCAGTCCAGCTCAAACATTTAAATTCATCCGTGCCATGTCTGGTCAACCCACCCCTTCCTCTCTTCCCCTAAGAGGTCCAGACACAAGAGTCCTACGTCCATCTGAACAAGCGGAACTACTGGCTGCACACTACAACACCATCTATGGCCTCCCAGACCCTGTTGTTTTCTTGGCTCCACCCCAAACACCAGAAATTCTGCATGCCTCAACAAGCATGTCATCCCCACTCACCCTTCACGAACTGGACTGTGCAATAAAGAACCTGAAAAAAGGGAAGGCAGTGGGATCAGACCAAGTGTCTAACGAGTTCATCACCAACCTTCCCAACACAGCACATGCCCAGCTCCTCGCACTTTTCAACCAAAGCTGGACTTCAGGAACATTCCCAACACTGTGGAAGCATACAATGCTGATCCCCATACCAAAGGCAGGCAAGGATCCAAAGCTCCCCAACTCTTACAGGCCCATCAGTCTTCTCTCATGTCTGGGCAAGTTGATGGAGAGGTTGATCAACACTCGTCTTACCTGGTGGCTGGAACACAACAACCTTCTTCCAGTATACCAGTTTGGTTTCCGCCCTCAGAGAGGCACAGAGGACCTCCTCCTCATCATGGAACATAACATCAGGAGAGCCTACCAGACCCAAACCGTCCTCCTCACAGCTTTCATTGACCTACAGGAAGCGTTTGACACAGCATCGCATGGGGGAATACTTCAGAAACTGTCAATAATGGGATTGAATGGTGCCCCCCTAAGATGGTTCCAGGATTTCCTTACCCTCAGGATATTTTCAGTTGCCGTGGGAAACAGTTCCTCCTCACCACACCCACTCCAGCATGGCATACCACAAGGATCAGTCCTGAGCCCCACACTCTTTAACATCCTGATGAGAGACATCCCAACATCACAGTCCACCCTGTTAGTCTATGCAGATGACATCAGCATACTGCACAGAGCTGATACACTCCTACAGGCACAAGAGGGATTGCAAGAAACAATAAACCTGTTATACCAGTGGACAACACAATGGGACCTGAAGATAAATCCATATAAAAGCCACCTCATGTGTTTCACAAAGAAGAGGATTCCCCAGCTACCAACCATTACCATAGAAAGGGCAGCCATCCCATATGTCACATCACATAGTCTCTTAGGCCTAGTTTTTGATGGTCCCATCCTCACTTTCAAGCAGCACATCACATACCTCTGCACTGCCTGCCTCAAGCACATGGACGTCATGAATGTATAGAACCTTTATCCTCAGCAAATTACAATATGGGGGGGGCCATTTATGGATCGAATGTGAGTGTGTGGAAAAGGGCCATTCTCCCACCCCTTTTCTCAGTACCCTCTCCCTCCCTTTGTAAGAATGTGTGTGTGAGTGGGAATGAGGTTTTTTTATATTTTCTCTTTGTATATATATATGTATTTGATTTCATGTATTAAAATTGTTATCTCTTTCTCAGATTGTACTTTGCTTAAAATAATCTCTTTCTCAGATTGTACTTTGTTTAAAATAATCTTTTATCAAAAGATTATACTTTGAAAGAGTAGTTTTTAGAGTTAAATATTTGGAGAATTGTTGATGCTGAGGATTGTTTGAATATACATTAAGAGGTAAGATAGTCGATAAATTTACTCGGGTAATGCCCACTTATTAGTTTCCCTTCCATGTATAAATAAATGGGTCATAAAAGGAGGATATATCTCTTCTACAGAGAGTGGAAGCGTGGACTGACAGCAAGAAGGGTTCTCTAGACGAGTGCTCCACCCAGCCCTGAGACGGAGGGCTTTCATACCTCGCTAACCACCTGACCACCATACCCGCCTTCGTTGACAATCCTGCCTCCTTCTAAGTTAGCCTACTACCACCCACCTCCAGCACACAAGTGATAGCGCGTGCCCCTTTTTGTTCGGTTGTTGTTGTGTTTTTTTATGTTTTGTGTAGATATATAAGTAAATTTGTTGTATTCGCCTGTTATAAAATTCTCATATTTGGATTGGGGAATTTGGCCTCATTTTGAAGTGTGCACACTTCCCTTGTAAATATAAAATTGTTGTAAATATAAGCTGTAATTATCATTGTACTTTTTTTCTGTTAGTAAAGAACTGTACATACAATCCGTTTCATTCTCCTTCGATTTCTCACATCCGGATTAGTATAGGAAGCGGGTTGGATCGATTGGGGTTAGTCTAAATTTTTTGGCCCGCTACAACATCACATAGTCTCTTAGGCCTAGTTTTTGATGGCCCCATCCTCACTTTCAAGCAGCACATCACATACCTCTGCACTGCCTGCCTCAAGCACATGGACGTCATGAATGTATAGAACCTTTATCCTCAGCAAATTACAATATGGGGCGGCCATTTATGGATCCGCTTCACCTACCAACCTAAAAAACCTGGATACTGTGCAGAACACCGCACTGAGGATAGCTCTTGGGGCATTTATATCCACACCCATCCCCTGCCCCCACGTGGAATCAGGACTCCTGCCACTGGACCACACCCGCCATGTGAAAATGTGCAACACAGTCTACAAGGCATCCACAGCTCCACCCAGCACCACAATACTCAATGATGCCCTGAAGTCTCCAGGAGTTGGCCCCATCAAGAACCTCCCCCTGATAGAAAAAATACTCAATCCTTGAAGATGCCTCACTCCCTCTGCCCCACATACCAGGCCCAAACTCAGCTGTCTCACCAATTCCAACACAGTACGATCTTGCATACCAAATCTCCCTCCACCTAGACCTCAAGTTCCATAAGGAAATGGACCCACCCCAACTTGCCCAGCAACTTTTTCTCAACAGGCACAATGAGCTGTACTCCTCACACACCCCAGTTTTTACAGACGGATCCCACTCACCAGAAAAGGGCATTTCATCATCTGCAGTCTAATTCCCCATCTCCAAATTTTGCAGAACCTGGAGGCTACCACCCAGTTACTCTAATATAGCCGCGGAACTCTATGCCATCCTGTGTGCCCTGGAAACATCAACCTTATAACAACTGACAAGGTGGTGATCTACACTGACTCCCAAACTAGTCTGGCACTAATTACCAATAGGCTCACCCGCACCTACACTACCCTGGTGCATAAGATACAGGCACAACTACACCACCTTAAAAAAGGAGGACGGCAGATCACACTGCAATGGGTTCCATCACATGTTGGAATTCAGGGAAACGAAATTGTTGATCAAGCCACAAGGGAGGCGGTTATAGACACAGAGGAACCTCTCCAACTTGAATACCATGATGCCCGAACTCTTACCAGGAAAGAGTTCAAAAAGAAGTGGGACACCGAACTTAGACTTGTGCTACAAGACACCAGCCTTGGACAAATCCGCAGCAACACCTCCCCTGCACCATGGAGCCGCCACAAGCACCGTCGCCTGGATGTGGCCCTATTCCGCCTGAAGACTGGACACTGTGGCCTGAACAGGCACAGGTACAAACTTCGCTTGACAGACTCCCCATACTGCAGGTGGTGCCAGAATCAGGAGGAGACAGTGGAACACTTCCTGCTACACTGACATCGCTTCTACAGCCTCCGTATCACACTGAGGGCCCTCCTATCAAGCCTGGGAATCCATCAGCTAACCTTGGCAATCCTGCTAGATGGAGCAGGTTTTGACCCCCCCCCCCATCAACAAATCCTCAATGAGACGGCAAAATTCATCACCAACAGTGGACAGCTCTCAAGAATATGAGCAATAAACTTAAGTCACAACTATTACTAATTAAGTACCATCTAAAATAACTTGACCAAGTAACCTAAATGCAACAAACTACTTGCAGCAAGGATCATGTGACTACCATCCAAGCAGCCCAAATCAGTCTTCGACTGACCTTCGAACAGGTAGCACGTGTTTTATAGAGCTCTCAGTCTGTTGATCTATTTTTCAGATTTTTCTATAGTTTGTTTGTTTTTTTGTTGTTTTTTTTCTCACCACAATCAGCGAAAGCTAAGTTGCTCTTCTTTTTTTATTTCTTATTGCTACTTAAATTCTTTCTTTGTTTGAATAAGTGATGGAGTTTGGGGATGAAAGTGAGCATGAGTGTCGGAATGTATGCATTGGTTGTGGTGTATTAGGTGAGGGGTATACATGTGTTGTATGTGGGCTGCGTGAATGCATTGTAGATTTAGAGGGGATGAGAAGGCAGGATTTAGACAGGATATGTAGGCTGGAGGGGTTAGTTGCTGAGCTCAGGAGGGAACTTAGTGTTAGGCCTAGAGCTGGGAATAGGTTAGGTGGTGAGGTAGGCCAGTTAGATGTTTCAGGTGAAGGTAGAGGGCCAGTGGAGGAGGTAGGATGTGATAGTTCTAGTGATAGTGAAGTTAGCCCCCTTAGATTAGTTAGAAATAGGCCTAGTGAGGATGGGGGACAGTGGAGAGTGGTTAGGAAACATGAAGCTAGGGAGGCTTCTCCTGTTCTTTGTGAGAATAGGGTTGCCTCTGTTGAGGTGGTTAGCCAGGGGGAGAATAGGTGTGTGAGTCAGAGGGACACAGATCCTATTAGCTTGACTAATAGATTCAGTGCCCTAAGAGAGGAAGTAACTGGAAGTGATATGACTGATGGGGGTGGGGGTGGAGTTCGAGTGACTGGTAGTTTGAATGAGAATAGGAGTGGGGATGGAGTTAGGTCTGTGGGGGTTAGGAATAGGAGTCTGACTGAAGTGCTTGTGATGGGTGATTCGCGAGTTAGATATTTAGATAGGAAGTTGAATGCAAGTAGATTGAATGGTTTGAGGGTGTGTTTGCCGGGTGCTGGAGTGAGAGATCTGTCTGATAGGTATGAGGAACTGGTGTCTGGCTGTGCAAGGGATGCGGTTGTGATTACACATGTAGGAGTGAATGATGTGAAGAAAGTGGGTGCATGTGAGTTACGTGAGAGGTACAAGAGGTTGATTGAAAAGGTGAAAGAAAGTAGAATGAAAGGTGTTGTGACAGGTGTGCTTCCAAGAATGGATGTTGGGGTAGAATGGATGTCTCGTGCAATTGGGCTGAATGATTATGTGAGGAGGATGTGTGAGATGGAAGGTGTCATGTTTGTGGATGTGTGGGATAGGTTTGTTGGAATGAAAGAAATGTATGCGATGGATGGACTGCATTTGAGTAGGAGGGGGGTAGATGTGTTGTGGGAGGAGTATGATCGTGTTATTAGGTCTTTGCGGGCGGGAAACTAGATACTAATAGTGGTCAGGGAATTATGAGAGGACATTATAGTACTGAAAGTAGAATGGACTTGGCAGATAACAGAAATAGGTTCCAAGGCGATAGAGGTGAGGTCATTCAAGTTTCAAGAGGTGCTTCAGGGATAGGGGGGTTAAATTGTTTCTATACAAATGCTCGTAGTCTTAGAAACAAGAAGGATGAGCTATTTAGTTATATTAGCAATGAGGATATAGATATATTATGCGTTACTGAATCATGGGTTAATGAAATAGAATTTAGTGACACTATAAGTGAATTTGATTTTCAGGGCTATAATATGTACATTAGTCAAAGGACAGGTAGGATTGGTGGAGGAATAATTATCTATATAAAAAACAACATTGTTTCAAGTTTAAATACTTCAATAAAGCAGGATGGAGTTGAGTCACTTTGGATAGATATTAGGTTCAGTAAAAATAGAATGGTGCATTTGGGAGCTTTTTACAGGCCACCTGGGCAGACTGATGATATAGATGAACTAATGATAAGGGAAATAAGTAAGGGATGTGAAACAGATGCAGTTATTATTGGGGACTTCAACTTAAACTCTGTGGACTGGGAAAATATGATAGGTAGGGATAGAACAAGTGGCAGGTTCATAGAATGCTTTGAGGATAATTTTTTGAATCAATTTGTTAACGATTCAACGAGGGGAGACAATATATTAGATTTAGTACTTTCTAACAGTGATCATTTAGTTCAAGAATTGACTGTTGGGGAAGCATTGGGAAATAGTGACCATCAGATAGTTCGTTTTAACTTGGGAATTGAGAAGGGTAAAATAACTGAGAATGCTGAAAAAGTTCCAAATTTTCATAAGGGAGATTATGTAAAACTTCGAAGCTTGCTAAATTTGGTAGACTGGGATATAGAATTCAGAGGTAAAAATGCTTATGGGATGTGGGATACTTTCAAGCATATAATAAATGTAGTCCAAGAACAATGTATCCCAATGAAGGCCATTAGGAACAAAAGTAGGAAACCATTATGGTGGAATCAGGAGATAGCTAGAAAAATTTCAGAGAAGAAAAGGGCATATAAAAAATTACAGGTAGAAAATAATATTCAAAATTTAAGTGATTATAGAATGGCTAGGAATGAGTTAAATAAGATTATAAAAAAGAACAAAAGGGTGTCAGAAATTAAATTAGCTCAGGATAGCAACAAAGATCCTAGAAAGTTCTTTAGTTACTATAAAATTAATAACAAGTGTGGCAGAGTTAAAATAGGACCTATCAAATATGAAGGGTTTGTGAGAGAAACTGATGAGGAAATAGTTGAGGTACTAAATGGTCATTTTGCATCAGTATTTACAAAAGAGAAACTAAATAGTCCTATGTATAGTACTCATAGGTCAGGAAAAGAGGTGTTTACTAACATTTGTGTGGATCGGAGGATGATAAAAGGACTAATAGGTGATTTAGATACTACCAAGACCTCCGGCCCTGATAATATTCATTCTAGGATACTTAAAGAAGGGGTAGAAAGTATCTCAATAGCTCTGGACAAGTTATATACTAGGTCATTGGAATATGGAGAAATACCCGATGATTGGAAGAGAGCGAATGTAGTCCCCATTTTCAAGAAGGGTAGTAAAGAGGATCCAAATAACTTTAGACCGGTTAGCCTAACTCCTGTAGTCTGTAAAATTCTTGAGAAAATAGTTAAAAAAGGGATTTGCCAACATCTAGAGAGGGAGGGGTTAATCAGCGATGCTCAGCATGGGTTTAGATCAGGTAGATCATGTTTGACTAACTTACTAGACTTTCTGGAGTTTGTAACAGATCAAGTAGATAAGGGAGAGAATGTAGATATAATTTACTTAGATTTTAGTAAAGCATTTGATAAGGTACCACACAGGAGACTAGTTCATAAATTAAAAATGATTGGGATATGTGGGGGTGTTTCAAATTGGATAGCTGAGTGGCTGAAAGACAGGAAGCAAAGGGTAGTGCTAAATGGTGTAAAGTCAGAGTGGAGGGATGTTATCAGTGGGGTTCCTCAGGGATCAGTTCTTGGTCCATTATTATTTGTCATCTATATAAACGATCTTGGGGAGGCAGTTAATAATAAAGTGTCAATTTTTGCGGATGATACCAAATTAGCAGCTGTAGTTAAAGATATTGATGATAATTTTAAAGTGCAGGGGGACTTAAATAAATTGTTATCCTGGGCACATAAGTGGCAAATGACTTTCAACCTTGATAAGTGCAAAGTTATTAACATGGGAAAAGATAATAGAGAATTTAACTATGAAATGGATGGGCATTGGCTGAGCTCAGTAGAGGATGAGAAAGATCTAGGAGTAGTAATAGATAAGTCATTAAGGTTTTCTAAGCAGTGTATTGAAGCAAGAAATAGGGCAAATAGAGTGCTGGGTTTTATTAAGAGAAATGTCAGTTACAAAAGTAAGGAGGTTATTCTTAAACTCTATAACTCTTATGTTAGGCCACATCTAGAGTACTGTATACAGGCATGGTCCCCACATTTTAGACACGATATTAACCTTCTTGAGTCAGTGCAACGGAGGGCAACAAAGATTATTCCTTCCCTGAGGCACCTTGAATATGAAGATAGACTGAGGGTATTAAATATGTTCTCGTTCGAAAGGAGGTGTGTGAGAGGGGATATGATTGAGCTGTTTAAAATTTTTTCCGGGATAGATAAATTGGATGTTAGCAAGTTTTTTGAGTTAGATGATGGAAATCGGACTAGAGGTCACCACTTGAAAATTAAAAAGCAAGGGTGTAGGTTGGATTTAAGAAAATATTTTTTCACCAATAGAGTGGTAGACTTCTGGAACAAATTGCCGCAGAGGGTAGTAGGTAGTCCAAATCTAAATGTATTTAAGAGTAGGTTGGATGAGTTTATGGGAAGGGAAGGTTGTGATGGTTCCTAAGTTTTGTATATATTAATATTGTTTGTATATATCTATAGCTGCATGATTTAGTTCTTGACAAGCCTTGATTGGTGATACCCTTGTTTCTGGATGCAATCCTCTGGATGTAGTTTTCCTGGGAGTTTGGGTGCCTTGAAAAAGAGGCCGCTTGACTCGGATGACCTATGATGAGCCCTTGTGGCTTTTGTCATCCGTTATATTATATTGTGGGGGACTTTGATTTTGTCTTCCCCTGGTGATGGTGCTTTTTGTGGGTGGGTTTTGACGGAGGCGGATGACCTTTGATAGGCCCTTGTGGCTTTTGTCATCCGTGTAATTATGTTATGTTATGTTATGTTAACCACAGAATCAAATTCAACCTGCATACATGCCAAGTGCTACAGATATAGCTCAACTCTTTACTACTGTACAAACTTTAGCCCACTCGGTCCAAACTTAAGTTGACAAGATTAAGCTCCTTAAACCTTTAACAGATATTGTCAGTAACTTACAGAAAGAGGTTGAACAACTTAAATCTGATGTTAAGCTTGTACCACCACCTGCAGCTATAAATGTAAATGACCCTAAGTTTAGGAAAGCACTCCATGAAGAATTTGTTGAAACACAAGAAAGGGAGAAGCAAGTAAACTCGGTAGTTGTCAGGGGCCTTGGTAATGAACCAGAAACTGTCCAGACAAAATTTGATGAGATACTAACATACCTCTTACTTGGTAAGTTAGCCCCTATTTGCCAACTTATTCAGAGACAACATAAATGACCCACTTCTGAAACGTGGATTACTTAACACACAAAATATCTATGCAACTCAAATTTCTCAAATGGCTAAATAAATTAAAATCTAACTTTGCTTCAGCACAAAGAAATCAGGGAGCATTCTGCAGCCAATGCTCAAAACGGGTAGAATCCTGGTCAGCCAAGACCTTATTCCTAAACTCAACATTTCTACTCAACTTTGCTTTAAAAAATGTAAACAACCTTAGTAATAAGATTTTCTATGAACATAATTTTTGTTTAGAATAAAATGTACACCTTTTTGCAGTAAATGAATCGTGTCCCTGATGCGGTAGTGAATATTCCTGGTTACACAATAGTGAGGAATGACTTCATTTCCTCAAGATGCAAGCATGGAGTTAAAAAATTCATTTTCTTTACCTAAGCTGCAGTACCTCTTCAGATCCTCTCCACCTACAGGAAAATGGCATCTTTAGAGTTTTTTAATGACTGTGAAAGATGCTGTCTCCACACTAATCAACATTGACTTTTCAAGGGATTCATGGACTGAGGCAAATATCCCAATTGGGATGAGTGGCTTAGGAATACAATTGACACAAGGCATTGTTCTCCCTGGGTACATATCCTCCTTGATTTCAGTTAACCCTTTAATAACATAAGAACATAAGAAAAGAAGGAGACTGCAAAAGACCATTCATGGCCTACACTTGGCAGCTCCTGTTCCAGTCAACACACAAAAGATTTCTTACCAGAGAAAAGTCATCAACATTGTCACCCTTTACAGGAGTTCGTCAGATCTAATCTACAATATACATAAAATGCATCCAGAGGATTATGTCCATTCATGCAACCGCAAAATAATCTCCCCACTCCTTAGAAAAATATATACATATGTACATAAAAAAGTCAGTCCCATCTAGCAGCTTCATTCATATATTTATCTAATCTATTCTTAAAACTACCCAGAGAGGAGGCTTCTATCACATGTCTAGTGAGCCTATTCCATTCATCTACCACACGATTTGTAAACCAATTCCTCCCAATCTCCTTCCTAAACCTATACTTATCAAGCTTAAACCCATTGCTACGTGTCCTGTCATGTTCACTAAGTATAAGAACCTTACCCAGATCCCCTTTATTATATCCTTTTACCCATTTGAAGACTTCAATTAATCCCCCTCTGACTCTTCTCCTTTCCAATGTATGTATTTAGTTTTCTGAGCCTTTCACCATAAGGTAAGTTCCTTAGCCCACCAATCATCTTTGTCATCCTTCTCTGCACAGACTCAAGCAAATCAATATCCTTCCTATAATATGGTGACCAAAATTGTACTGCATAGTCTAGATGAGGCCTAACTAGCGCCAGATACAGTTTTAGAATGACTTCAGCACTCTTATTGCTTACACTCCTCCTAATGAATCCCAATATCCTATTAGCTTTATTCTTAGCATTTAGGCATTGCTTTAACATAACATACATAACATAATTACACGGATGACAAAAGCCACAAGGGCCTATCAAAGGTCATCCGCCTCCGTCAAAACCCACCCACAAAAAGCACCATCACCAGGGGAAGACAAAATCAAAGTCCCCCACAATATAATATAACGGATGACAAAAGCCACAAGGGCTCATCATAGGTCATCCGAGTCAAGCGGCCTCTTTTTCAAGGCACCCAAACTCCCAGGAAAACTACATCCAGAGGATTGCATCCAGAAACAAGGGTATCACCAATCAAGGCTTGTCAAGAACTAAATCATGCAGCTATAGATATATACAAACAATATTAATATATACAAAACTTAGGAACCATCACAACCTTCCCTTCCCATAAACTCATCCAACCTACTCTTAAATACATTTAGATTTGGACTACCTACTACCCTCTGCGGCAATTTGTTCCAGAAGTCTACCACTCTATTGGTGAAAAAATATTTTCTTAAATCCAACCTACACCCTTGCTTTTTAATTTTCAAGTGGTGACCTCTAGTCCGATTTCCATCATCTAACTCAAAAAACTTGCTAACATCCAATTTATCTATCCCGGAAAAAATTTTAAACAGCTCAATCATATCCCCTCTCACACACCTCCTTTCGAACGAGAACATATTTAATACCCTCAGTCTATCTTCATATTCAAGGTGCCTCAGGGAAGGAATAATCTTTGTTGCCCTCAGTTGCACTGACTCAAGAAGGTTAATATCGTGTCTAAAATGTGGGGACCATGCCTGTATACAGTACTCTAGATGCGGCCTAACATAAGAGTTATAGAGTTTAAGAATAACCTCCTTACTTTTGTAACTGACATTTCTCTTAATAAAACCCAGCACTCTATTTGCCCTATTTCTTGCTTCAATACACTGCTTAGAAAACCTTAATGACTTATCTATTACTACTCCTAGATCTTTCTCATCCTCTACTGAGCTCAGCCAATGCCCATCCATTTCATAGTTAAATTCTCTATTATCTTTTCCCATGTTAATAACTTTGCACTTATCAAGGTTGAAAGTCATTTGCCACTTATGTGCCCAGGATAACAATTTATTTAAGTCCCCCTGCACTTTAAAATTATCATCAATATCTTTAACTACAGCTGCTAATTTGGTATCATCCGCAAAAATTGACACTTTATTATTAACTGCCTCCCCAAGATCGTTTATATAGATGACAAATAATAATGGACCGAGAACTGATCCCTGAGGAACCCCACTGATAACATCCCTCCACTCTGACTTTACACCATTTAGCACTACCCTTTGCTTCCTGTCTTTCAGCCACTCAGCTATCCAATTTGAAACACCCCCACATATCCCAATCATTTTTAATTTATGAACTAGTCTCCTGTGTGGTACCTTATCAAATGCTTTACTAAAATCTAAGTAAATTATATCTACATTCTCTCCCTTATCTACTTGATCTGTTACAAACTCCAGAAAGTCTAGTAAGTTAGTCAAACATGATCTACCTGATCTAAACCCATGCTGAGCATCGCTGATTAACCCCTCCCTCTCTAGATGTTGGCAAATCCCTTTTTTAACTATTTTCTCAAGAATTTTACAGACTACAGGAGTTAGGCTAACCGGTCTAAAGTTATTTGGATCAAGGACGAAGGTCTGAACTTACCAAAATACCCAAGTCCCTCTCACAATCGGTCCTCCCTAAATTTCTCCCATTTAATTTATAACTATTCAGTGGATTATTTCTACCTATACTAAGTACACTACATTTGTCTAGGACGAAGGTCTGAACTTACCAAAATACCCAAGTCCCTCTCACAATCGGTCCTCCCTAAATTTCTCCCATTTAATTTATAACTATTCAGTGGATTATTTCTACCTATACTAAGTACACTACATTTGTCTATGTTAAACTTCATTTGCCATTTCTCAGCCCAATTGGACAGAATGGTCAATTCCTCCTGCATTACAACAGCATCAGAATCAGCCCTAATGGCCCTACCTAGCTTAGTATCATCAGCAAATTTACTCAGGTCACTACTTATACCTATGTCAAGATCATTAATATAAATTAAGAATAGCAAGGGACCCAAAACAGATCCTTGCGGAACTCCACTGCTAACACACCCCCACTCAGATTTAACTCCATCTATACTAACTCTTTGCTCTCTGTCACCAAGCCATGACTGAATCCACCTAAATATACTGCCATCGATCCTGTGTGCTTTAACTTTGCTCAGAAGCCGTAAGTGTGGCACTCGATCAAAAGCCTTACTAAAGTCCAAGTATAAAATATCATAGTTTTCATCCTTATCTGCTGCTTCATACACCTTACTATAAAAAGACAGCAAATTAGTCAGGCAGGATTTACCCTTACTAAAGCCATGCTGTGATTCTTTTATCAACTTATGCTTATCCAAGTGATCCCTAATGTTCCTTGCTATAATAGATTCCATCATTTTCCCTACCACTGATGTCAAACTTACTGGTCTGTAATTAGACATATTTGTTTTATCCCCTTTCTTAAATATAGGTATCACATTGGCTTTCTTCCATGCAAGCTGTTCTTTCACCGGTTACCAGTTTGGCTCAAGTGGGCAGGGTGGCTCTCTCTCCAAACTGAATGGCCTCAAAGAGAAGGCAGATCAGGTTGCAAGAGCATGTTTGCTAGCCATGTGGCATCCTAATAGTGGCTGTTGGTTGTCAGCCATCCCAGTTCCATCTTTGAGAACTCAGTTAGATCCGGAAACCTTTAGAGTTGCCATAGCTTTGAGGGTGGGTGCACCAATTTGTGAGTCACATAGATGTAAATGCAGATCTGGTGTTGATCCTCTGGGTGTGCATCTCTTGTCCTGTCAGCTGGTTACCAGAAAGATACATAGACATTCAGCCATCAATGACATAGTATGCCAAACCCTGAAAAGAGTGGGATTGCCAGCTGTTTTGGAGCCAGTTGGACTTGATTGAGGAGATGGTAAGCATCCAGATGGGATAACAATGCTTCCTCTTAGGAATGGAAAGAGTCTGAGTTGGGTGTTAATACTAATTCTGAGCAAATTATTAACATGTCAGCTGTCTCTGTAGCTTTTGCTGCAGAAAATTAAAAAAAGAATAAGGAATTTTGCCCTTACTGAGAGATTTCTATTTGAGCCAATAGCCATCGAAACTAGTGGGTTTTGGGGGGGGTCCTTCAAGTGCACAAGTTATTAAAGAAATAGGTTTTCTTCTCAGGGAAAATACTGGTGACCCTAGAAAGGCTGGATGGTTCAAGCAGAGACTAAGTATTGCTGTTTAGTGCGGCAATGCAATTAGTATACTGAATGGGGTCCGAGTTGCTCATGTGTTGGCCTGGACTTTGACCCCTGAGTTTTATCTATACCTATCTGCCTTTTCTAAAAAATAAAAGTCATTTGACCCTAGTTTTTTTGTGGCCAAACCCCACCTCACTGGTGAGCCTTCACCAGTGGGTCTATGAGCCAACATTCACTCGCTCCGGTAGTACTCTGGACCTGGTCCTGTCCTCTGAGGATAACAGAATAATCAATGTGTCCACCCTACCTCCCTTCCCCCACTGCGAGCATGTCCTTGTCAAATTTTCATACTTATTTCAGGGCAACCTACCAGACAACAGCCTAGACAACTACCTTGCTTTCAATTGGAATAGAGGCAAATACAACTACATCAGGGAAGCCCTCTGCAATTATGACTGGGACTTTGAGCTTGCCCACCTTACTATTGATGAGACAAACAACTTTATAACCCAGCTACTACAAAACTTGGCTAATATCCATGTTCCACTCAGGACTCAATAACCCTACTCCCCCCCATGGCATAAGCACATCCCAAAGGGCCTGTTGAGGCAACGCTCCAGAACATGGGCAAGATATAAGGATCTACATCGTCTCCGCAGACGCCATTCTCACATAGCTCTTCACCAGCTATTATTATTTAACCTGCTCAACGAATGCTACCAAACATCCACCACTACTGCCCAGGCAAACTACAAACAGAACATGATTGACTGCCGGCCCACTAGACCCAAGCTGTTACACTCCTACATCTGGCACAGGAAGACTGACCGACCAAAGGTGGGCTCCCTCATGAAGGATAGGATTCTGACAGACAACCCTGCCATTATGGCTGATGCTTTCTCCTCAGCTTTTATCAGTGAGGATCTCAACAATCCTTACCCCCAACAACACTGCCTTGCCACCATCTCAAACATCCACTTTCGGGTTCAAGCAATTGAGCAATTTACTCAAAACCTTCAAACCCGACTCAGCCATGGGCCCTGATAGTCTCCACCCCTGCCTACTCAAAGAAAGTGCTACGGAGCTAGCTATCCCTTTTCCATTCTCTTCAACTGCTCCATGAACACTGGCTCCCCCCCCTTCTTGCTTGGAAAACATCCCATATTATACCGACCTTCCAGAAAGGATCCAGAACCAACCCTCTGAACTACCACTGTTGACCTCATTCTATTTGATTTTGTTAAAGCCTTTGACAGAGTCCACCATGTGGTCCTCATTGAGAAGCTGAGACCTGGGTATCTCGGGGAACCTGCTCCACTGGATGTAAAGCTTCTTACTCAATCAATCCATGATAGTCACTATCAGTGGTCACAAGAGCGATGCAAAGCCTGTTCTTAGCGGTGTTCCCCAAGGTTCAGTCCTTGGCCCCCTTCTCTTTATTGTCTTCATCAACCACATCGGCTCTCAGCTTACCTGTAAGTTCAAGATGTTCGCTGATGACCTCAAGTTATACCTCCACTTCGCCTCCTCTAATAACCAAGCCCCATCAAAAATTCCTCCAACACAACATCAACATTCTTACCAATACCTCTCAGTCTTGGGGGCTGAGGTTTGTACCAGATAAGTGTGTCCACCTTAGGTTCTCTCATTCCCACCAAACTGCAGACCATCTCTACTTCTTGGATGGAAAGCCTGTCAAGCGGGTTTCATCGCACAAGGACCTAGGAGTAACAGTCAACACAGACCTAAAATTCCACCATCACACCAGACTGACAGTATCAAAGGCTGGAGGCATTGCGACAAACCTTTTGAAATCCACAGTCTGTCGCACGACCCAATTCATGGCAGCACTATTAGTAAGCGACATCCGCCCCATTATCAACTTTGCTTCCCCAGTCTGGAATACTAACTATATATCTGACCTCTGACTCCTCGAGAAAGTACAACGCAAGTGGACTAAACAGGTCCACGGGCAGTCCACCAATTCCTACTCCGAAAGATACCAACAACTTGATCTATTCTCCATAAAGGGGCGGCTACTGTGGCACAACCTGATCTACTGCTACCGAATTTTCCACGATCTGTGCTCCATTAAGCCTGGACCTTTTTGTCTTGCCCACCAACTCAACCACCAGAGGCCACAGATCAAAATTAAGATCCAGCATGCCCACATGGAGGCCCACAGAAGGTTCTTCTCTTGCAGAATAGCTCCTCTGTGAAACTCCCTTGTTGCCAGGTTGGGATTCCTTGTACTTCTAGATTCTTCAAAATTGCATCGCTTTCAATTATCCATCGATACACCCTTCTTCCATTGCCGTTCATTTCTTGCCCTCAGTAGGCCCCTGCCTGATGCGTCCAAGTGTGGTATACTGCAAGGAGTCTGTCAGGTGTCTTTTCCAGTGAAGGTTGCAGTCATTTTGTACGTTGCTCGAACGAAATCATTCGTTCTCTTACCTGGTGAGCTTACCACCCCAACGTATCAGATGAATGTATTCGTGATAGAAGGCTATATCAAAATAAAAATACTAGGAAAGCGAAAATTTCGGTTTATTTTCTTTGACAGAGAGCTTTTTGGATGAACGCTAGCATGGTTGTGAAAGAAACCGGGTGGTTTTCGTTTTCCTAATACATAAATAAAACTCCTATCACAAAATATGAATGTTATGGATAACTTTTGGTCAGAAGTCATAAAATATTAATATTCAAAATTAAAATTCAAAGAAATTTAGGATAAATATTTATATTAGCGGCTCGAACGATGGGACGTATTATTTCGTCCGTGTTACAAAATGTTTCACGTTTTTTAAGTACATTTAAGGGGACGGCTCGTGTGGGGGTAAACACAATGGGGGAGACCATATTACGATGCTCCTGAGTTTCATTAAATCGGGGGGTTTGTAGGGCAAAGCCCCCAGTATATAATCCTAATTGTTTATAGAATAATGTCCTAACGTTTACAGAGGTGAATGATTTAACTACATCATGTCAGCGCCTTTAATCGTTTTACGAATTATAATGGGGGGGGAGGGGGTCTGACATCAGAAATGACTGATTTGAATTTTTATTTTGTTTTTCACTTAATATCTTTTATTATCTTCATTTGGCGTCATTTTTATTTATCAATATATTTTTCCCCATTTGACTATTTTTATTACCTTTTTTTTTACATTTAAATCTAATTAGCTAGATCGTTTAAGGGAACTACTTTTTTTTTAGCCGTTTGGGTATAATACAGACTTTTTTACGCAGTTTCAAAATAGTATCAGTTTGCGAAGTGTGTACGTTGTCTATTTCCGAATTATTAACTCTATTTTCTGATAGAGAAAAATTTGTAACCTTTTTGGACGTTCATAATTTAGTTAAAATTAAAAGCGATTGCGAGATTTGTAGCCGGGCATTAGATGTGACCCCTCATTTTGAATTTAGATGCTCTAAAACAAAACATGATTCAAGTGAGCACTATTTTTTTTTTTTAAACAGCATTGAATGGCACGTTTTTCTCAAACACGCCGACTGCAAGCGCTTTCCGTTGACCAAAACGGGAATTAAAGAAAGATTCCACGCCTTCCTCATCACCATTTCTGAAGTATACCGCCCCGAAATAAAGTAAGTAAACAGCGTTTTTCGTTCTTTAGTTTTGTATAACAAAAATGGCGCCGGCTATATTTCGAATAGGACTCAAACGCGCATGAATATTCCGATACGGATTAACGAAAATATTTACAAAAAAAAAAACACTCTCTCGGCCGAGCCGCTAATCTACATATTTACAAAATTCAGCTTATGAGTATTCATATTTGGCAAGTCCATTCCTTGAATACAATATTAATAATAATTTCGTGCATAGTTATCAAGGATAGGGGTAAATGAGGAAGGGATGGGTGGATAGGCCATGGTGACTTTTGTCATCATGAATGTTACGTTAAGTCAAGCTCCATGCCATTATATTCGTTAACTGCCACTATGTTTCAGTTGAGGAGGATGAAATCACTCTCTAATCAGGTGGGTGATAAGGTGTAGTAATAAACGATTGTTTATTGCTCTTTGATTATAACACGGTATGTTAAGGATCAAAATGGAGCACAGTTAATCAAAAGATTAATGAAAATTATTAGTTTAGAAAAATAAATCAATACACAAAACTGTTTTTTGCTCTAAACCAAATTAAATTACCGAAACTGTAAACTATAAAAATTGCGAAAATTATAACTTACTTATTTAGTCTTACTTAGTAGAATTCCGTCGATTAGTGACCCAGTTGAGGCGGGACTCCACTATGCCCAGGCAATTCCATTTGTTCTCTAGTCGAATGCAGAAGTTGATTGGAGTTGGAGCTAGTGTAACCTGGTGTTTGTGGTTGGTCAGGTACTGTGACCAACAAGTTTTCTAAATTCTACTTGAAGGTGTCGGGGCACACCTCTGTCATATTTCTCAGTGTAGCTTAGATACAATTAAATAGTCTGGATCATCTGTAGGTGAAGCAGTGGTGTATCATGGACTTTATTTGGGGGGTTGATCCTGGAGTGGCCTTCACATAACACAGCCTCCCTCGCATTTGGTGGTATATTTCCCGAATGCTAGTGTTTGGAACCATTTTTTCTATGACCTTCCACACATAAATTATGATGTGCCGTTCCCTGCGCCGTTGGAAAGAGTAGATTTGCAACTCCTTGAGTTTCATCCAGTAGATCAAGTGTTGAACCCCTCGGACCTTACTGGTGAAAGTCATGTGGCAACCGCCGTGTACGTCCAAAATAGGACACACGCGAGAGTCCTTACACACATAAAGTACAGAGAGAGAGAGAAAGGTAAAGTTAGCACCGTTTACGAGAATGTCACAGGGTAGTAAACGAAGCACAGTTATCTATGTTGAAGTTGGTCGAGGCAATCTCAGGCAAACATTATAATCAAGGCAGAATACAGAATAAACCGGATAGCTATCACTATTGAACAAATAGAAACCAGATTAGGAAGCTGTCTCCATGGCAACATGCCACCGCTCACAGAGAATTTTACCCAATAGTCGGAGTGCCTTCCGTATCAATATGTTCGGCAGTAGCCAATCAAAAGTTGAGTTATGTTAATACCGACAAATTAACAGGCCGAGAAATAAGAGGGAGGTGTGGCTTAGTTGGACGAGGAACTTGTAGGGCGTGGCTTAAATTGAATATATAACTGTGTGAAGCCAGAACAAAGAGAATAGTTAGATTACTGTTTGATATAGAAATATATCGCGTTATATATCGTTCAGACCGATCTCTCGGATTCGCGTAATTCATTTTTGTATATAGTCGTATACATAAAGCAGACATTAAGGTGTAACTCTTAAAGGCTTTATTCGTCCGGCCTCCTTTAGACCTTGCCAGCACTTGACTTCGAACTTAATTGTTTGTCATAAGTTAGAACTTAAAACTTAATTAAAGAACTTTTGTAAAGTGCAATAAGATCTAGTTCAATAATAATTCTAGTGTGGCTTTGGTGACTTCAATATCCTGACGTTCCTCAATCTTCCTGCTTCAAGGCCTTATTAATAGGGAAAACAGTCGTTGCGCATTTTCCTCGTTAATCGCAATTCCTCGCGATTACATAACTCTCGAAATACTGGTGTTCTACCAAGGGTGTGGTCTATCCCCATCCTCCGGGCTATTTGACACTGTCGCTAGAATAAGACCGCCCCTCAGGTTAGGGCACTCCATAGCAATCAACAAATAACTCTCGTGGAAAAAAGGGAAGGGCAACGCAAACCAACCGGGCATCTGTATCAATCGGAGTCCTTGCTAAAAGATTACGCGATAACTTGGTAATCTATCATCATTACTAGCAACCAATGTTCCCCTTCCAAGGCTTTTGGGTTGTCCTCACGATTACCTTCAAGGTTCCCCCATAATTAAGGACGACCTTCAAGAGCCCCCCCCCCCCTAGTCCTCTGTTGAGCTTCAATTGTGATTATATCTGATATTTTGTTAAGAGCCCAAAGCTGGCAACAGTATCCTAACCATGCCAGTTCCAGAGACTTCCACAGTGTCAGCATACATCCCTTGTTTCTTGTGCGGAAAGTTATCAGGATCCAGCCTGCTAGTTGTCTTGCAGTTGATATAATTTGGGTGATGTGATGGGGGAAGGTGGCATCGTGGCACACGGTTACCTCACCACAATCTTTGCAAAGATTGTTTTTTGGCCACAGCTATAGCTTGTAGAGTTCTTGAACGCTACTTGCTCTTAATAGCGTAAAGGTTCAAATTTATCTCCATTTAGTGCCATTTTGTTATCCTTTGCCCATTTCAAACTTTTGTCCAGGTCCTCTTGCAGCAATTGAGCATCTTGCGAATTGCAGATTTTCTTTGAGATTCTAGTGTCATCTGCGAAGGGTATAGCGGGTAGTTGTCTTGCAGTTGATATAATATGGGTGATGTGATGAGGGAAGGTTGCATCGTGGCACACGGTTACCTCACCACAATCTTTGCAGAGATTGTATTTGGCCACAGCTGTAGCTTTTAGAGTTCTTGAGCGCTACTTGATTTTCATAGAGTAAAGGCTCAAATTTATCTCCATTCAGTGTCATGTTGTTATCCTCTGCCCATTTCATTTTTTTTCAGTTCTTCTTGCAGCAGCTGAGCATCTTGTGAATTGCAGATTTTCTTTGAGATTCTAGTGTCATCTGCGAAGGGTATAGCAGTTGAGTGTTCCAGGTCTCTGTCAATATTATCCATTATAATGATGAACAGAAAAGGACCTAGAACTGAGCCTTGATGTACACCACTGATGACACTGTGTAGGGGTGCAAAGATTTATCAGAGAAAAATTCCTTCCAAATCGATAATATAAATAGCCCATTAAATTACCAACAAGGACGGACTCGCCGTAGCGTGATGGCTAGAGTGCTGGCATTTGGATTCAAAGACCCGCGATTGAAACTCCTCAGTACACAATTTTTACGAAGAAAATTCACGAAGAAAACGGAAATCAAGGGAAACGATTTCAAGGGCTGCTAACTCATCAAGAAGAAATCATCACGTCATCAAGAATCAAGAAGAAATCATCAGGTCATCAAGAATCATGAAGAAATCATCACATCACGAAGAATTAAGAAGAAATCATCACGTGATCAAAAATTAAGAAGGAATCATCAAATCAAGATAAATGCAAGTTAATATGAAGATACATCAACAAGGATACGAAGATCAAGAACTAACGCAGCCAATAAGAATACCAAGAGTCAGATAAATGGAAGATAAAGTTTTAAGGGGCAACTTTAATCAAGAAGAAATAAATAGATACGAATATAGAAACCAAGATGAAGTATGATATAGATAACCAAGAGAAGTTATAATACACTTCTTTCGCTCTCCTCAATTACACTAAATTAGCTCCACACATCCCGCAGACTCGGAGGCCGGGGAGGGAGAGCTATTACTCCACGATTAAGAAATCCAAGACTAGTCTCTCCCTAATCCTCAAATTTGTTCCGCGCTCTAGAATGGGACCTGTGTATGGGTGCGAAGGTGTATCAGAGAAAAATTCCTTCCAAATCGATAATATAAATAGCCCATTAAATTACCAACCAGGACGGACTCGCCGTAGCGTGGTGGCTAGAGTGCTGGCATTTGGATTCAAAGACCCGCGATCGAAACTCCCCAGTCCACAATTTTTACGAAGAAAATTCACGAAGAAAACGGAAAATCAAATAAAATGATTTCAAAGGCTAACTCATCTCAATTCGTCAAAGACTCCATCAAATCATCAATAAGAAATCATCTCGTCAAGTTAACTGAAGATACATCAAGAAACAAATGGAAGATCAAGAACTAACCCAACCAATAAGAATACCAAGAGTCAGATAAATGGAAGACAAATGTTTCAAGGGGCAACTTCAGTCAAGAAGAAATAAATAGATTCGAATATAAAAGAAAAATGCCCGCCCCCCCCCCCCCATAACTGCTCGCTTCTGATAGGAACACTTGAACATTCACCTGTTACTGTCTGCTTGTGAGAAAACTGTGTAGCCATTTACCTAGTTACCCACGTATTCAGTTTTTGTAGATTATGAAGAAGAATGCCGTGGTTGACCATGTCAAAGGCTTTTGAAAAATCAAGGTATATGACATCGACATTGTCCACATCTTGTGTGTCTTGTAGAATGTTTTCATAATGAGATAATAGCTGTGAAAGGCAGGAGCGGCCGTTTCTAAAGCCATAGTGACTCCCATTGAAGGATTCTATCTGTTCTAAATAAGTGACCATCTTAGTACTATTATCCTTTCAACTATTTCAACCCATTAATGCCGCTTAGAAAGTAGAGTTGCCACTATTGTTTTTTCGTTATATGTCAGACAAATTTATTTACTTTCCATGAAATTTTATTTCAAGTTGTCGTACAAGACTACAATTATGTAAAACACTACGTTTGGTAGTGTTGTGCCACAAAAATAGATGTATATTGTATTTATTTGACCACGTTATGCGCGAGCCTAAACATGGCTTCGACACCTCTCTTCAAATCGTAAGTACTTTATTTATATTTTTGTTTAAGTTTCATTAAAATGTGAAGATCAAATCCACGAATGATCATATTGTATATATATATGAGAAAAATAATTCAGTAACATGATTTATTATAACTTAGAAAAAGATTTTACTTTTTCTGGTCGGCATAAACGATATACAAATATTCGCTGCGAGCGTAACATGACAAATGAGTCTACCTAATATTGTTGTTTAATATTTAAAAAGTAATACTTATCTATATATATATTAATTTCTCTATACTCCTACCCTTTCATATATATATATATATATATATATATATATATATATATATATATATATATATATACTTATTGATGTAGTATGTATATACAGTATGTATCTCTATATCTGTAGGCTGGACGTCAATGACATTTTCGACATCCTTGAAGATGAAGAACAACTGTGTGGTGTCGGGATAATTTTTCTGCCCCCTGAAAAGAAGGCTTTAGCAGATTTAATTATTGACTCCGGTAAAAGTGACGATGAAACAGAAAGGAATATAAAAAATCTGCCTCAAAGAATTCTTCGATCAGAAGCAGAACTTTTCATCCCTCATCGTGATGTTTGATACTCAAGAAAATGCAAAAGAGGATTTTCCCACCGGCAGTAAAACGCCTATTTTGAAAAAATTAAATAAATCATCCAAAATTGCTGATCTGCCTAAAGATGTTCGTTTGATGAAGCAATTGTGTCATATTATGGGCATCACAGCACGAAACAGTTTATCAGGGAAAACCAATACGGTTTGGATATTAACTGTGGGTTCTATCTGGTTCGGATAGATACATGTTTCATGCAGAACCTTATTGTGGTAGTTCAACAACACTTCCCGTAACTGGGTTAGGTCATGGTGGAGATGTTGTGTTGGGTTTAGTTAAAAGCACAAAATAAGGGCTGGACAGTGTTTATATTTTGATAACTTGTTTACTTCCTTTTCTCTTTCGAATGAACTTTCAAACAGTGGTATTGCTGGAACTTGTACCATAAGAGAAGGAAGATTGGGCAATGCACCAGCTTCCAAAATGCTCGAGAAAAGGGAAAGAGGTTATGTTGAGTCCGTGTGTACAAATGATCAAATTTTAATGAAGTGGAAAGACAATAAGGTGGTGACAGTTGATTCAAATAAATTTGGTGTTGATCCCACAAATGGTTGATTCAAGAAGCCTTTTGAACAACGATGTGTAGGTTTTTATCCAGTGAGAGACAAGACAAGTGTTTTAGTAGGAGGGCGCACGGGCTTATTTTTGTAATAAATTGAAAATCACATGACACATAATTTTTTATAGATGTATTTAAAGGCCAAAAGAAATGAAAATTGGTAACACAACCCGGAAAAACACTTAGGAGAATATTACGTAAACAAATAAAAGCTTAAGAAGGAAAATGGGAGATGTAGAGAACGGAATGAGAGGACAAACTATTTTAACCGTTATATGAAAATAAATAAAGAAGTTAGATTTGAACCTGTATCATTAAGCGCATCATCGCTTATATGACCAAGACGATGATCGCCAGAGCTACCATCCTCATCCCCAAAAAGGTTGATTCAAAAAGCCTTTTTTACAACGAAGTGTAGGTTTTTATCCAGTGAGAGACAAGACAAGTGTTTTAGTAGGAGGGGGCACAGGCTTATTTTTGTAATAAATTGAAAATCACATGACACGTGTCATGTGAGGATGGTAGCTTTGGCGATCAGCGTCTTGGTCATATAAGCGATGAGCGCTCTATGATACAGGTTCAAATCCAACTTCTTTATTTATTTTCATATAATGGTTAAAATAGTTACGCCCTATATTTCCGGTCTCTACATCTCCCATTTTCATTCTTAAGCTTTCATTGGTTCTCGTGACATTCTTCTAAGTGTTTTCCCGGGTTGTATTGCCAATTTTCATTTCCATGGGCCTTTAAATACATCTATAAAAAATCACGCGTCATGTGATTTTCAATATATATATATATATATATATATATATATATATATATATATATATATATATATATATATATATATATATATATATATATATATATATATATATATATATATATATATATATATATATATATAGTTAGTATTAAATATTTAAATTTGTAGGGGTATAGACCGCTACAATACTGCCCCGCCGAGGGAAAAAGCTCGCACAACACAAGGAATTTCAATAAATTTTAGTCTATATAGCAGCGAGGCATCCTTACAACGCGTCAAGAACGGGTTATGGTGCCAATTGGCTAAATCGGATTGCGGGTCAGGTGGCGAAGAGTAGTGCCCATCGATTGAGGCGGGAGATTGTCGCGAGCGAGGACCAGAGCGTCGAGTGACGATTGTTCTGGACCTCCCGAAAAGGAGAATGTTGGAAGTTGTGCGTTGATCGCTTGGTGTTCTCCAGCTGCTGTCGAGTGGTCCTGCAACAAAAATGGAGCTGGCAGCAGTTGGGAAGAAGAATGGGGGGGGGGGGGGTAGAGATGGTTGGCGGAGGATTTGCGAGTAAAGAGGTGAGAAGAACAGTTGCAATTTGATTTGAAAGAGCCGAAGAAGGGTTCGGAAGTGGAGTTAGTTGGTTGGGAAGTGTTGAAGGAATAGTTGGGTGCGGAAGATAGGCTGGGATGACCACTGGACCTATATTAGTGAAAGAGACGGGTAGTGTATGTTCCAGATGAACGGCCTCTATGAAAGCGGGTTTAAGCCGATCGAAGGAAACCGTATCCTGTTTGGTGCAGAGCTGCAGTACAAAGAATTTCGGCTTCCTGGAGACGACGAGAAAGGGTCCGTCATAGACAGGTTGCAAGGATGTCCGAGTGGAATCACGACGGATAAACACATGAGAGCAAGTTGCCATCTCCTTTGGCACGAAAGGTTTCTGATTAGCAGGCACTCTTGTGGCGGTCGGCTTTACCTTAGACATCGCCCGTACTAAATTGTGTACGTATGCGCAGGATGTATGCCGGAAGGAAGAGGGCAGTCAGCGGAAGAAAAGAATTGACCTGGGAGACGAAGTTGCGTACCATAGACGAGTTCCGCAGCAGAGCAATTCAAATCCTCTTTCAAGGAGGCACGAATTCCCAAGATAATAGGGTAGCTTGTTCACCTAAGTGATGTTGGGATCAGTGGAGCTTAAGCTTCCTTTGAAAGTCCTGTGTAAACGTTCCACCTTAGAGTTACTCTTAGGCTGGTAGCTAGTGGTATGGAGACGAAAGGAGCCAAGCACTGACATGAGTGCATCCCATTGGTGGGATTCAAATTGGCTACCTCGATCAGTCATGATCGTTGATGAGATACCAAAACGAGCAACCCATGTTGAGACGAAGGCTCGAGTTACAGTGGAAGCTCTGATGTCCGGGATAGGAACTGCCTCTGTCCAAGATGTGTAAAACGATCGATCATGGTGAGAATGTAAGTGCAAAAACGCGAAAAGGGCAGATGACCAACCAGATCGATTTGAACGGCTTCAACGTGCCGATGGAAGTGGAAAAGCAGCTAGAGGGGACTTTGTGTGGCGTTGAACCTTTGCACGTTAACAAGGCAGACATGCGTGGGTCCATTTGGCCACGTCGGCGTTCATACCTGGCCACACATAACGTTGTGTGATGAGTTTACGAGTTGCTCGAATGCCAGGATGATTGAGAGCGTGAGTCTGGTCAAAAATGTGCCGACGGTAAGCGAGAGGAAAGAGTGGACGAGGACAGTCAGGCAATGAATAGTCAACCAGGATACGCCTGGAGGGACTGTCCGACAAGTCGATTTCGCGAACGATAAGCTGAGAAGAGTAACGCAGTGTTTGCGTGTCTTCATCTTGTTCCTGGGCAAGCGCTAGTGTCGCGTGATCGATGGGCGCAGTTTGGGAGAGTTGCGTGCCCGAAATCGATGAAATGCGAGAGAGCGAATCTGGTACGACGTTTGAAGAACCAGGAACGTAGCGAATATCGTTTGTCATCTGCAGGGTGAAGTTAAGGTGACGAGTATCAAATGCAGAGTGCACAGAGGAGGTGCTACTAGAGGCGATCGCTTGTGGTCGGTAAAAACAGTGAATTCACGCCCTTCCAAGTATTGTTGGAAGTGACGGAGGGCGAGGTATATGCTCAGTAATTAACAGGAAAACCTATTGTACCTCTGTTGGGAAGGAAGAAGAGCCTGGGAGAAGAAGGCGAGTGGTTGCCAAGAGTCACCAACCTTCTGTTGTAGCGTCGAACCGACATGAGTAGCGGACGCGTCCGAGGCAACGCTTATGGGAGCTATTGGGCAAGGATCGGCCAGAATGACAGCGGAAGCCATAGCCTGTTTGGTGCGAGAGAAAGCCTCGCAAGCTTCGGGACACCAGGAAAGAGGAAGGTTCTTCTTGGACATGGAATGCAATTCGTAGAGAGGTTGCATAATGTAGGAAATGTTGGAAATGAACCTGTGGTAAAAGTTTACCCTCTCACAGAATCTACGAAATTGCTCTAGTGAAGAAGGTCGGGGGAAAGTCCGGATAACTTCAACTTTGTCCTCGAGAGGACGAATTCTCCCATGAGAAATGTGGTGTCCCAAAAAGGAAAGCTGTGTGACACCAAAGATACACTTAGAAGTGTTGAGTACGATACCATACTCATCTAAACGTGCAAAAATCTGGCGAAGGTGAGAAAAATGCTTCTCTAAAGACGAAGATGCTATTATTAGGAGGTCGTCCATATAACAAAATACGAAGGGAAGACCTCTCGGAACGTGATCCATGAAGCGTTGGAAGGTCTGACCACTGTTACAAAGCCCGTAAGGCATTCGGTTCATGACGAAGGAACCGAATGGAGTGTTGATAGCCGTCTTAGGGATATCACCAGGGTGAATCGGGATTTGGTTGAAAGCCTGAACCAAATCGAGCCGAAAAAAATAGAGCAACTTAAGAAGGCGGAGTTAAAATCTGATAAGAAGGGTAGGGGATACCTATCCGGAACTGTACAGGCATTGAGTTGCCTGTAGTCACCTACAGCTCTGAATTCCCCAGGAATAGACTTAAGTACTACATTAGGTGGTGAAGCCCATGGGGAAGCGATCCCGGCCTCCATCATGTACTTAAATTCCTGCTTCATAAGGACAAGTCAATCCGGGGCGAGTCGACGGGGACGTGAGAAAACTGGTCCTCCTGTCGTCTATATTCTGTGCACCATATTGTGCCTCATAGGTCTGGCCTTAGAAGGAGGAAGACAGAGTCTTGAGAATTCCCGCAAAAGTTGCTGGAAGTGGGGGGCAGTTGCAGGGAGATGAACAGAGAGGAGAGAGCTGGTGGAAGGAAAGAAGGACCCAGTTACTGTTAGTGTCGTGGTTCTGCCAATAAACTTGAGGCAACGAGAATCGACGAGAATGTCGTGCGTGGAAAGGAAATCGAGGCTTAAAATTGGCATGTCAACGTCGGTAATGATGAACGCCCATGGAAAAACACGACATAATCTGAGAGAGAGCTCGAAGATACGGCTCCCATAAGTCCTTATGTCCGATGAATTGGCAGCTTTAAGGACAAGATCGGAAGAAGTGCAAGCTTTCTTGACTAAAGAGGCTGAAATGACACTGCATTGAACGCCAGTGTCAACCAGGAAGGAGAAACCAGAGAGTGGGTCATGAATACTAAATGGAGGATCGACCTGATTAAGGGATGAGGTTGCAGAGGTGATAGACCCCCGTATCACTTGCGAATTCAGTTTAAAGTTCCCTGTGCTGAAGATGAAAGTTGGCTAAGAGAACCCGTAGAATTCTGTAGGTTTGAAGTTGGAGAAGTTAGTCTAAGCGGATGTTTGAGATGAAGATTGAGCATTTTGATGGTAAGAGCATAGGCTTAAGCATTTTCTGCTCTTTCAACAAATTTGAGGTGGTACTAGCAAAAGCATGAAGGCTGAAAGATAGCAGTATGAGCAGCACGACCAAAATTAGGGTTAAAGTTGTGAGCATGAGATGATGCACGGTAATGACTGCAAGGCTGAACACTGCGGACAGCGTTGCGCCCATAATTAGAGTGGTACCAGCAGATACAGTGAGAGTTGTCAGGATAGGGGGGATTAGGCTTAGGTTTGAAATGAAACTGCTGTGCCTCACCTCTTGTGCTGGAATTCCCTCGTTGGGGTTGCCTTTTACGGGGAAAGGAACGACGTCTGACCCCTCTGTCCTGCTCACGATTTTACTCTCGGTGAAGACCCGTTCGTACCTTTAGGGCACGAATATCCATTCCAATCCTCTCAAGAACGGATATAAGACCCGAAGCCTGGGAAGATTCATCCTGAGGGAGTCCTGGCCGGTTGTAAGGAGTCTCGGCCGGTGACTTAACCTGAGAAATGGATACATATGAGTGGTGTTTAACATTAGGGTTGTATGATGTGCTACGCCCTCTATTTACATCGCTAAACGACCCATGGCCTACATTTCCCCAGCTGACGAATGGATTATTATACAGGGCATTAGCCTCCTCTGTTATCTTCTCCACGTTCGATGGGGAGGACATTAATATGAGGGGCTTAATTTGGTCCGGCATCCCACGCATGAATATCTCTGTTATGAGTGGCTCAAGTTGGTCGAGCTGTGCTCCCTTGGCATGTGGCAGGGCCTTGAGATGGTCCAGAAAATGCGGGGGTTGCCTGTGCCCCATCTCTTGCTTATCGAGAAGGATCCGCAGGTCCGCAATTTGCGACCTCCCCCATTCTTCAATGAACGCCCTCTTGAACCTTCCCCCAAAGCAAGAAATTAACCTATCAACCAGAATACTCTTAAAAATGAAAAAAAAAATGCTTAGAGGTAATTTCTGGGGCACGACGATTGTTCTATGGTCCTCAGGAACTGCCTGATGTTAGAGGATGAGTTCCACCATTTCCCACCAGCTAATTGGATTTTTTTGGTCAAATGGCGGAAGGTGAACCGTAGAGGGAGGTGGGGGGCGTTGAGTGGGGGGGGCGAAGGTGGATGAAAACGTCGTTGTTGTTGCGGGGAAGGATGCTTGGGTCGTTGTTAATGTGCCTGAGGTTGGGGCGTAGCTTGGTGCTCCGTTATAATACATTTATAGAAAAATAAAAGTGTGTGTGTGTGTGTGTGTGTGTGTGTGTGTGTGTACAAATTCAATTCACGCACTTCAAAGTAAAAATTTGAAAAAAATATTGAAAATTGGTCACTCTTTGTATTTATTACTGTATAATATAATAAATTTTGCGAAATTGCTAAGCGATCACTTAAGGATATTAAGGTACACTTAGGATTGAAAGCGAGACGTGTCTAAAAGTCACTCGTGAAAAATATAATTCTACGTGAGAAAAAATGGAACCGAGTGAGGCTGCGGAATGCGACCTCCGAAAATATAACACACGTGACGGTGAAAATTAGTTTTACGAATGAATGAATGAATGGATGGGAGTTATTAAACTATTCTGGGCACCATTTATCAATTTTGGATGAATATTCGTCAATATTCTAGATAGCTCTGATCACAAACGTCAAAACCTATATTTCGTTATTCAAGGGAATGAAGTAAAATGATAACGCGAAATCTAAATTTTTGCAGACGAACTTTGTTAGGCCTAAATCTGTGCGACGTTAGGGGGAATACGTGTTTTAAAGACAAAGAGTTAATAAAATATATATTATTGAATAAACAATTATTATTGAGAAGAGAAATTATACAGTAACAGTTATGATTGGATTGAATTACGCGTGCGAATTAAATTTGCACGAGTTAACGAGAATGGTTAAATAGTAATTTGAAAATAGTTTGATGAATAGATTGATAATTTATAAATAGTAATTGGTAAAATGTTAAATGGTTTGATATATATTGTATAGATTTTAACTTGGTAAATGGATTTGTAGGTAATTGAATGATAAGTGATTATAGTTAAATTGGATAAATAGTTAAATGGATAGATAGTTAAATTGGATAAATAGTCAAATTGGATAATTAGTTAAATTGGATTCTAGTTAAATGGGATGATAAATATTTAAATGTGTGAATAGATTATATGATTAAATTGATTAATGAATAGTTAAATGGGATTGATAAATATTTAAATGTGTAAATAAATTATATGGTTAAATTGATTGATAAATAGTGAAATGGGAATGATAAATAGATTATAACGGAGTTGGAAGGGTCTGTAAATGAGATAAGAATCACGCATTAAATCGGGATTCTTTTGGGAAATTTTTAGCTAAACCATTACAATTCCAATATTTACAGACCTGACTCACCGAGACGATGACAACAATGCGAATGAACCTCATGGTTAATTTTAAGACGCTTGGGAGAGCAGTTGTACCAATTTCGATTTAAGTCATGGTTACCAACCCTTCTTGAAATATTATATATATATATATATATATATATATATATATATATATATATATATATATATATATATATATATATATATATATATATATATATATATATATATAGTTGTATAGTTAGTTAGAAATACATATTTCATTTGTAGAGGTATAGACCGCTACAAGAGGAAGAGGCATAAATATATACATGCCCCGTTGCCTCTATAGCCTTAGTCATACATTACTATGTATTTGTTAGGTGTCGATATTATATTTATGTAGGAACCTAACGCGAGATACGCCAGTTGTGAAGGAATTATATATAATATGTATTCGGCATCATTTAATTACTGTTTTACGATATGGCAGGAAATGTCATAAATAGGCCAATTGGAATACAGGTACGCGCATATGTCAATGTCGATGCCCTGTATGTTGTTACTAATACGGCCGATATTAAGAGTACGATATATATATATATATATATATATATATATATATATATATATATATATATATATATATATATATATATATATATATATATATATATAATGATCACAGATTTACTCATATAAATAGGCCCTGTGCATATGTGAATGTCGACGCCCTGCGTGCTTACAACTAATACTGCCGATAATAGGAGTGCCATAAATAATTTCACATATATATTTACCTATGTAATGTTATACCATTTTATTAATGACTCCGCGAGAGATTTCCTGTAGTGGTCGGACCACGCAGTATGTAGGCTTGTAGTAATCGGACTAAGTAATAGGTAGGCTTCTGCCACCAAAATTGCTTGATTCAATGGGCCAAAAAGATACCTCCGCAAACTGGAATGTGTCCTATTAAATCCAAGCATGCATTACTAATATATATATATATATATATATATATATATATATATATATATATATATATATAATGTAAAATTCAATATTGAATGTGAAATATGATGGGATTTGTAAATATACATATATATTTTATATAAGCAAGCGAGCGTGAGACACAAGAAGGAGCAAAGGAAAATGGTTGAACACCTGCTATGATAAAACTGCGCAAGTTGTGTCTCGAGATAGAATTATCAAAGACGGATGTTTAATGAGGATCCCGGGTAACCACAACTGCTGACCGTAAGAGATGGTGCAGCGACAATCATATCAAATTACACAAATAAGAGTTTAATCATGTAAATGTACACACCGGGTACAGGCTTCCTAGCTCCGCACAGGGGGTGGAGAAATACGACCACAACAGAGGTAGCTCATCCCACGGTCATTTCAAGGCGAGGCCATCTGCATTAAGAGCGCATATATAAGTAAGAAAAGGAGAGTAAGAGTGATTCAGATTTCATTCATTGATTAAGACATTCAATCGTGCAGAATTTACTCGCGTTCACTCTCCTGCATTTAATCTATAGTGGGGCTCAAATCACCACTCAATGGAGAGGCTCAAGTCAACAATTAATGGAGGGGCTCAAGTTACCACTCTATGGCAAGGAAGTAAAGTTAACCGCCACCAGTTATTGAGGGAATGATGAAACCCCGTTTATGGGGGAGGCTCGCGTTTACACGATTACGGCCAGGGAATATTTCACTACCGGTCTCGAATGAGTGTTACGAGAATAAGACTTAGGGAGGTACACCCGGGTTTTCGCTACGCTAAACGAACCGTAATTAGTTTTTTACTATTGATTGACTATCTGACTTAACTGTCTACCCAAGTGTGAATGAATGTCATCTAACGAAATCTCCATTTTCTCCTATAAATAGTCTAGGAGGCGTTGCTTTTGGCATCACAATGTATTTAGCTCCGACCCCTGGACGGAATATTCCTTATCTTATGGTCTCCGAAGGTCATCGCTTAATGGCGCCTACAAATTTACACTTTCTCGATATAATTTATCATTCCTGAGACGATAAATCTTCGTTTTTATTACACTTCGGCCAAATAAATATGTATATCCGCGAGGACATTTGTTAGAATTCTTCCTATTCTTGTGAGGCACTTTGCTAGTGCCATTTTTGTGCCATGGCCATGTTCTCCACAGAACTCTACGACCAATAACGGAGTTACAAAGAGAATTGCACATCCTAACTAGACAAGCACCTACATTTTTAACATAAGCACAGGGCAATGAAATTTACATCACTTCTACATGGATACAACTGTACTCTGAGAGGGCATGTACAACCTGCCCACCAAAAAAGAAATATATGAAATATCCCTAAGTTGTGGCATACAAATTTTAAGGTACATAAAACAAATAACATGGATCAGCGAGGGTTTTATATGTATTTATTCCTCTTATGACATACAATAGTGGCGATCTATTTATGATTACGCAATGTTCAATAATAATAATACAAATTATCTCTGAAAAACGAGATCCTTCTTCCGGAGCGCGTGACCCTTCCCGGATGCTTGTTTTCTTCTCCGGTTCTCGCTGTGGTGTCCCGCGCGTTGCCACAGGTCGCATTTTCTCCTGATGCAGGTTCTCCACGCGGCAAACTTGGCTGGTCCTCATGTGCCCATACTGTGTCCTTGCGATACGCTGATTACCCAGCACGTCATCATCGCGCAAGGTGGGCAATTTCGCTAGATTTAATCGTCTATTGAGACAATGTCCCTTCTTCCATCAGGCTATTATAGCTTGAATACCTTGCTGCCACGCTCGATCACCCGAAAAGAGCCAGCATATGCGCTTCGAGTGGTTTGCGAACGCGGTCTATCCGGACCCAAACGTGTACTGCATTCTGCAAGTCTCGGGGCAGGAAAGGCTTAGGCACCGAGTGCACGTGTCCTAAAGATACTCTCGCCAAGTCAATCTGTGACATTGTCGATGCCAGCTCTTTAATAAACTTAGCATCCGATTTCGATGAGGATGACGAGACTAAAGGTTTGGGGCACAAAAGTGTGGTACCCGTTACTGCCGTGAAAGGGGGAGAATCCCGTCTGGGTGGGCAAGGCGCGAATGCCCAGGAGGATTATTGGCACTGCCAACAGCCAGCCTTGTCAACGGGCCATTATGGAGCCGTTCAGGGTCCTGTTAGCCCTTTCCACCATTCCGTCCGTGGACGGTCTGTATGATGTAGTGGGGAGCCGATGAAAACCAACGAGTACTGACAGCTCTTTGAATAGCTTGGATTGGAACTGGGCGCCTCTGTCGGCTACAACGTAGAACGGGACAATAAGTCTGGACATCCTCCTGTCTAGGAAGGCCAACGCAACCGTTGTGGTACTTATATCCGGGATCGGTATTGCTTCTATCCATCTTGAGGCTCGGTCGAATTACGAAAGTAAATATCGATGGTGTGATGGGAAGGATTGACCCTGGGTTGTGCATGGTGGTAGCCGTCTGACTATATCAATTTGTACAGTTTCCAACCTTAAAGATGGAATGTCAATGGGCACGCTCGGGGATATCGTGTGACGGCTAATCTTCGAGGATTGACACGCGAGGCACTCCCTTGTCCAGGAGTGAATACTGCCGTCCATATTGGGCCAGAAGTATCGTGCTTTGATCAGACAAAGCGAAGCCTTGATTTTTCCTCTATTTGCTGTTGATATGTTTACGTTGGATTCGCGCAATTCACCCGACCTTGCCAATTTCGCAACGATTATTGAGACACTTGCACCGGTGTCATTTAAAAAAATGTACTTTTTATCATATATTTTCTCGGCGACGGTGAAAACTAACGGCATACCAGCGGTCGTGCCTTCTAAGCCATGCATGTCTATTTTTCCTGTGGGATTGGCGAAAATGGCCTGAAGGAAGGTTGCATTTGCAAGCGTTCTCCTCTTTTAGGCCACCTGCACCAGGACTTACAAATTTGGACTCGTCGCCAAAGTGCAGGTGCGAGCGGCAAACCGCAGGTTTCTGTTTTCTTCGGAATGGAAGCAATCCCTCCGGTATATTACGCGCACTTTAAATTGCATTAGGCAACGATCGTGCAAAACCCGCCGAATTATTTACACACTTATCACTCGCTTCGTTGGAAAACGCACTGGACGCGGATACGGCCCAGTATCTTGCGGAATTCACACTACGACACAGCGATTTATCGCACGCAGTAACTTCACCCGCCAGTTTTTCCAATTGGACCAGGGTTAGTTCTTTTTATTTAGCAATTATAGGCGCAATTTCCGGCGTCTTCTCGAAAAGGTCGATCACTTCCTTGTTTAAACTCTAGTAGTTTAGCTCAGCCAAAATGGCTGCCGAAGACGGTCAGCAGTCTCAAGCGGAAGTGAGGCTAGTACGTGTAGGAACTTGGTCTCCTCCTCTTTCAGAAATATGAAACTGCGCGTCCACAATGCGAAACCAAGCTGAAACTGCTAATTCATTGAAGATGGGCGATTTAATGTTAATGGCGTTCACGAAGTCCCAGCCGCCTTGTCCAGTCTGATGGTTGCTTGCAGGGTTCATATCTTCGATGCCTTCACTGTTCGTGACGTAGGGGGACACCACTTTATATGGGGACTCAAGTCACCACTTTATGACAAGAAGGTAAAGTTAACCGTCATCAGTTATTGGCGGAATGAGGAAACCCCGTTTATGGAAGAGGAAGGACGCCACTAGTCTGAAAGTTAAAATGACGTGGGTATTTTGAGAGGTCTCTCAGGTCCCACGAGTGAGGTGATATGTGGCGTTAATTTCTTATCTGACCCAAAAGATACTTAAATAATATTCCGGCTTTGCTAGGCTTACCGAAGGCTTGTAATCGAGAAAGGACTGAGAGGAATCACGTAATAAATAAATAAATAAATGTTTAATTCCAACAAACAAAGTAAAAGAGAGGCTCACGTTTACTGCCACGGAATATTTTACTACCGGTCAGGAATGCAAGTGCTACGAGAACAAGACTTAGGCAGGTACAACGGGGGCTTTGCTACGCTAAACGAACCGTAATTATTCTTTACTATCGATCGTCTGTCTGACTTAACTGTCTACCCAAGTGTGAATGAATCTCATTCTCCATTTTTCTTCTATAAATAGTATAGGAGGCGTGGTTTCTGGGATCATAATGTTTTTAGCTCCGCCCATTGGGCGGGATATTCCTTATCCCATGGTATCCGAAGCTCATCGATTGATGGGGCCTACAAATTTACACTTTCTCGATATATTTTTATAATTCCTGAGACGCAGACAGCGGTCTCGCCTTAATTCAATTTCTAAACGAGAAATGTTCGTTTTTATTACACTGCCGCCAATTTTCACTAACTGAATTCTCAGCTTACCGCTTATTTCCTTGACCGGTTTACAAATAAATATGTATATCCGCGAGGACATGTTACAATTTTTCCTATTCCTGCGAGGCACTTTGTTGGTGCAATTTTTGTGCCAGGGACATGCTCTCAACAAATCCACTGACCTGTCTCGCCCTTCCCTTGATAATATATAGACTACTAGTGTTTCGCCGCTTGCAACGTATTATTCCGTTATTATAACAAGATGTTTAGTTTCGTATCTCCATTTTTGCCTTAAAACCTTCGGTAAGTCCAACCAAGTAGAAGACCCAGATAGCTTGTGGAATATAAACACGATATTGAGGCGGCTCAAACTTACCGACAGTTCTGTGTTGATCCAGCGTCCGTCTGATGCACCACACAATCGCACATCGAGAAAGAACTAGTAAATCGAACAAAAAACAAACAACAGCTATAAACAACGCAGCAGGGAACAGCAACGAAGGCGACACACTGTAATAACACAGGTGTGGTAAACAACCGTGTATCACTTGCGCCTCACCTCTGATCACCCGCCCACCAAGCCTGTACACACACATATTCCTCCACACAGTCGCCTTGCTCCTTCCCTTTCACTCCATAAGCCCATCCGTTTTGTCATCACACTTTCGACCTTAAGGCTATCTCCTTTCACAAGGTTCATTAAAGAGTGCAGCGTCTCACTCACCGGCGAGTCATTTATTTTTTTCGAAGTGCACAAATCATGGTCGCTTTGGAAGGGTCCGACGCATTCGCTTGAAGGACCCCGTTATAGAAACGGGTCACCTTTGGCTTTAAACCAATCAAGCTAACTAATGCCCTAATCTGATGGATCATATTGCCTTTCTCTAAGAGCTGTCAACTGTGGAGTGAATAACGAGAAAGCAGTTGAAGCCTTTAGGTTAAAACAACGCCAGGTAATCTCAAAATGAGGGGACCTTCCGTAATCGATGCTCCGCTCAGCTCTCTTGTGACTTGAGCCAGTGTCAGTATCTCCCCACCCTGGGGAGATACGTGCTGATCTTTCCCTGGTGGCTTCCGAAGTTCCAGCGCGCCCGTCCTTGCTCAGAGCAGCCATTTGGTCTTTTGTCTTATTCTTTCTCTTTTTAGAAAAAGACAGGGAGGTAAGCTTCATGTGGCCATCCGCCCCCTAAAGTATCACTGATCCCTATCGAGGGTTCTTCATTTTTGTCTTGTGCCAGTGGGCCGATCTTCATTGGAGAAGAGAAAGTGACAGGCCGTCCAATCCCCGGCAAACTTAAAATACAGGACTGTAGGGGGCACAGCCCGAAGGTCCCCCGCATTTCTTTGCCCTCTAAAGGGCAAGCCCTATCGATTCGCTGCCACCGAGAGCGGTCAATCCTGCGACGCCCGACTCTTTTCTTGGCAGTACTTTGTGAAATCGCTGGGTCAGGGGTGGAATCGTTCAATTACGACTACAAAGGGAGGGAAAAAACACCGCATTGGTAGGCGTAAACCTCTACGCTAGAACAAGTTGGAGGGGCCCCTGAAAAAGAATAGGAAGGGCCACCTCCTATTCTGTGGTAGAGCTTACCGGAGGCGGCTCCAAAGATGGCAAAAGGAAAGCCCATTGCCGTATGGGGGCCTGTCTACACCGGTTCAAGGAGTCTCACGATTTTCTCGTCCTCTCTGACACAGAGGAAGGGCGAGGCCGCGTTTGGAGGAGGATGTCCATGCACCCACCCAGTATTATTTTCGGTTGTATCTATAACAATGTAAAAGAATATATGAAAAGAAGATACTCTGAGTCGCCAATGACTTAGGAGGTTAAAATAAGTCTCCATAGAATCAGAAAGTTGGTGAATGTGATCATTTACACACTCTGCCCACGGGCTCAGCCAGCTAAGATGGGCTTTGACAACCTTGTCCGCATTTAAGGCGAAATTGTCCTCGAGCTTTAACCATAAAGAATTGGTACCGGCGTAGCCACCAAATGTGTAATGAAAGGTGATAAGAGTCAAGGGCCCCAAAGACCCCATGCCTAATACTTGCCTTAACCAGCGAGCTTTCGGGTCTCCAGATACGAGGGGCGGACAATAAGTTTTGCAATTCGGATATAAGGAAACGAGATAAGAGGAAGTGTTTTATTATGCACTTGCGCCACTTGTCCTGGAGGCTTCGAATTCCCGACTGCTGTTCAATCCACTCCTGGACATCTTCATCGTCTCCAAACCGGCGTCCACGCAGTGCAGCCTTGAGCTGGCGGAATAAATAGTAGTCGCTAGGGGTCAGATCATCTGGATTGTAGGGAGGATGGTTGAGCTCCTCGAATCCGCACTTGCGCAACTCTGGCCTTGTCGTGGAGGAGCAGGATACCGCGTGTCAACTTGCCACGCCGCTTCTGACGGATGCACTTCTTCAACCCATCTAGTTCCTCGCCGTAATATTGGCCAGTGATAGTCCTTCCAAGAGGTGCATAGTCCACAATCAACACTCCCTCATAATCCCAGAAGATGGTCGCCATGATCTTCCCGACTGAGGGTTAGGTCCGGAACTTGATGGGGGTGGAGAGCCCCTATGCTTCCAGGCCATGCTTTCGAGCTTGGTCTCGGGATCCCAGTGATGGACCCACGTTTCATCACCTGTCACTATGCGTGACTCGAATCCCGCCGGGTCTTGGTTGTACAGGAGCAGCAGCTCCCCGAACTTTGACGACGTTGAAGTCGATCATGGGGCGAGGTTTCTAGGGACCCATGACCTTGGTCATGGCCAAATTGTCGTGGATGATGTTGATAACACTTCCATGTGATATTCCAAGTTCTCGCTGGATTTCTTCGACCTTCACCCGTCGATTTTCGAGGATCATCCTCTCCATGGACACGGGCCACATTGTTCTCGTTAGTCACCTCTGACGGGGGTCATCTTCAAGGGACTCACGACCATGGCGGAACTCCTTATTTCAGCGAGCAATGGTTGCACAGGAAGGTGCGGTGTCGGTGTACACTGCAACCATGCGTTCATGCATCTCTTTTGCATCCTTGCCTTCCTTGGTCAAATATTTGATCACTGCGCGGTGCTCAACCTTCTCCATTGTTGAAAAATTTGTGACTGAAGATCTGCGATCAGCTACTACTTCTTAAATAGATGAGGCAGGAGCGCGCGGCCGCAGGACCTGACTTGTCCTAACCCCCCCACAAACAGCCATCCCCCTTCCTCTGTTTTGCCCTACCGATTCGCAAAACTTATTGACCGCCCCTCGTATACTATACACAGACACTCGACTAAGATCCCTAAATAAGATGAAAGTACATTGAGTAACCAGAACCTCTGTGGATAGAAGCGCATGTTAGAATTAGTTAGGCGGCTCAACCAATGAGTAGGATGGATTATCATACCCTGGTGCTAGTTGATCTCAGGATGGCATTGCAGGCAGAACTTTGTCCAAGTGAGAACAAAGGGTGAGGGGATAGCCGTAATAATAAATAATAATACATAATAAAAATAACAATGATAATATTAATAATTCTACTAATAAAGATAAAGTAGCACTGAGAGGGAGCTAGGAAGAAGCGCACCAACTTTCCAGGCCCAATCAGAGTTCACGTCAACCCAGTTAGAGGGCTTCGAGGATTTGCAGCTCCTCGGGGTACCACGTGTAAACAGGTAGATTGAGCAAGGTCTTGCTTTTTGGCGTATAGCCTGAAATTTTAAGAAAAAATTGCCAACACCAAAATATCTAATCTTGTGACCAATAAAATAAGATGTATGTCTATATCCCGCGCCCAGCTGTTCAAATCTAACACATTTCAGATTTTTCAGGCATCCATCATGGTTGTGTAAATGATGTTCACACTTGGGCATCGACGCAGACCAGTCTCCCCCCCCCTCAAATCGAGAAGTTGCCAACTGAGCAACTAGAGGGGAAGGGTGGATGTCCTTAATATATCGTACTAATCCTAGAGGACAGTCAAACCAAGATCTGTTGTAGCATACGCAAGAGACAGGACCAAACTTTTAGTTGGCCTAGCAGCTGACATGAAGGAAAGCCCCCCCGCCTCCACAACCAATGCGATACCTTCAACCTTATGCACCGGAGAACGGCTGCAGGGAGGTGGTCAGCCCATTACATGTAGGAAAGTGGGTATCGGGGCAAAACCGATATTCCCATTACTCGCGCCCCAACGGACCGGTAATTCAAGGACTGGTCTCTTACAAACTGCAGGCATTAAAGGGCCTCGTTTATAGATGTTCCCAACATATCTTCTGACACGACATAAGGAAAGTGAGAGGGAACGAGGAAGCACAATAACTTGCCGCATCCGTGTCAAAGTTCAGGTCAACCCATTGACAGTGACTTCATAAATTTGCACTCAGGCCGGAAGGACGTATGGCCCCTCTAGAAACCGAGGATAGTGTTAGAAAAAGGCTAGTGTCCAGTTGGTCAGAAGTAATTGAGGAGAGAACTGATAGAGAAAGTGGTGAATGTAGGCAGAGAAAACAGGGCACTCACCCAGGTTGCAGGCGTATCAGTTTATAGAAGGTATTCCTTTTGCAGGGAATAATTCGGCTAAGCCGGCAACGTCTACGATACCTTCAACCATTAGAACCAAAGCATATCGCATTCGCAGGAACAATACTTTAGGCTGAGCAGCCTTTCTCCAGACATTGCTCAACACGCTGAGGATATTCTTCCTCCCATCACATACAAAGTAAACGCTAAATTAATTTCGGTTGTAAATGTCAAAATGAATAGATATGGAGATCATACATCTTTATTTTTCAGAGGAGAAATATTCGTTGAAATCATAATCCTTATTTTCTTTTAATCCTGAGAACGATTCAAACGAGTTTGTTAATTCCTCGGTCTTGCGTTCATGTCGTCTCTTATCCCTCTTCAATTTTTTGGACATCTTCTTTTGAATTTTGTTAAGATTAGCCGTAGACCAATCTATGTCCTGGGGAATGGTCTCCCGCTGAAGTACTTTGACATTTTGAGTTGGTTCTAGAGTTGAGTTTTGAGACAAATCGAATCGAACATTCTTTGGCAACTAGAAAAAAAGAAATGGGACACATTTGAGAGTACAACACCGAGATAGTCAAAGGAATCCTAACACCCCTAAATTAGGCACAACTATACACAGAAGACCATCTGGAATCTGGGCTCAAAGCAATTCCACTGAACGATAGAAAAAAAACAACAACACTCCTCTCACATTATAAATGGGTGGTCTTGGCAAGGCAAGGCTCAGGTGAGGTAACCACCCAAAACTACACATATCTGAACAATTGGTCGCCGAGTGAGATGGAATGATAGTCAGTTCTGAGGTGTTCGAGGGAAGGGCAGGAGCAGCGGGGACAGTCAAGGGGGAGAGGGTGACAGGGTCTAGTCTGTTTTCGTATTCGTGGAGTGAGGGGTAGTGTACTACTTGTAGGAGAGGCTGGGTGATTTCCAGGGATGGATGTGGGGTGGGACGCGTGGAAGTAGGGTGTGGTTTCCTGCCGTCAGTGCTACTTGGGTGAAGTGGGTGTGTAAGTGTGTTCTTGTCTGGTGGTGTTGGGATCAGTCCTCCCAGTAGTTGGGAGTAGTGGGAGGTGGGAATAGTCCTAAGGTCTCTGAGGGTGAGGAAGAATTGTATCCCCAGCATCTCTAGGTGGTTACCGATGGGTATTATTTAAGTTTCTGCGTGTAGCTGGGGTATTGAGGTGCTTTTTGGGCAGCCGGTTGCGATGCGGAGAGCTGTGTTGGATAACTAACCTGGGTACCCGGGCCGGGGATGCATAAGTTAGGGTGGTGCGGATGAATTGTTTGTATAGTATTTAGGTTTCTTTCTGTTGCTCGGTTTGTTTGTGAGTTACCCGAGGGCATTTAGTTTTGTTGAGGCATTGGTAGTAATGCTGTGTCTGTGTGTGTGTGTGTGTGTGTTGCAAAAGTGATGCCTGGATAAGGTGATCGTATTGTTTTCAACCACGCCCATCTGGCGACTGTCTTCAGGGGCATAAATAACTCTCCGCAATTAAAGGCGCGTGCTAGTACTCAGCTACTTTAAAATTCCCCATGCCCAACTAAACCAAGAAAAAACAAAAACAAAAATTAAGAAACAGAAGAAAGGCAGGAAGGAAGCATGCTCCAGCATTGGAAAGAGGCCCAACTCTCAGGCTCGGTAACATACAACCAACATCAGGGTAAAAAAAAAGAAAAAGAAAAAAGGGTCAGCCTCCTCCAAAAAGTCATAGTCCACAAATCTGGCCTAAATAGAAGGGGCAAACTTGCCGAAGCGACAGCGGACCCATCCGTCCCCGGATCCACCGTGGAGGGAGAGGAACCTTTAGGCCCCTTTGACTTCTTCCAAGCCTTTCTTTTTTGGGGAGAATCGGGTGGGGAATGAATCCGCTTGTCTCCACCGTCGGAAGGACCCCCTAGGCTTGGACAGACCGGCCTCACCAAGATCTTTCTGGGAGATAGATAAGGTCTTGGCTGTCAAAGGGAAGAGCAACCAAGGGAGGTCTCTTCTCTACTAGTGAGTACTCGGGGGCTCGAGCCGTCTGAGGAGAAGCTCGCAGAGGGGCGAACTCAGGTTCGGTGTTTGTCACCGAGCCCGGGTTTGAACCCCTGGTAGATCCTGCCCTCTGGGACTGGGTCACCTGATCGACCATGTGCATCCCAGGAGGGCCTCCATGTCATATTCCCCCCAAAGCATCACAGATCCCATTCCAAGTATATTTTTCCTAAGAGGGCGAGCCCGTGCTTGGAGGCGGATCCCCATGCACAGTCCCACTATTCGTTTTGCTTATCATGATAGTTGAGAAAGAAAAGAACTCATGGAAAGTAGATACTTAAACGTCCCAATAACTTGGGAGGTTAAGAAAAACGTCCAGCATAAACCGTACTGAACACTTGCCTTACCCAGCGGGCTTTCGGCCCTCGCTATACATTGTCACATGACTAAGAGTCATAAGCGGACAAAAGTGCATCAGGCAGCCAGAACCTCTGTGGATAGGGGTAGGAGGGTATGTAATAAAGAGTAGTAGAAATAAGCAGTTCCACTAAAGAGTAGGGTGAGTGATCAATCATTATTATCATAGCCTGGTGGTAGATGATTTCAGGATGGCATGCAGTCCACCAAGGCACCATAGCTATGGGACCAAACTCTGTAAAGATGGAAACACTCCTCCTGGTGCAAAGTGCAGTGAGAAAACGTTGAGTGGAGAGCCGTAATGATAATAAGTAATACTAACTTATACTAATATTAAAACTAATCATAATAAAAATTATAGTACATCATAATAATTATAATGCATATCATAAATACTAATAATAAATATAAAAACAATACTAAATAATAGGAATAATGATAATACTACTACTACTAAAAAGGCAAACTAGTGCTGAGTGGGGGTGAGGGAAAAGTACTCAACTTTACAGGCCCCATCAGAGAGGCCAAGTCATCCCAATGAGGGGACCCCTAATTTGCACTCAGGCTGTGAGGATGTGCAACTCCTCAGGATACCAAAGTGTATCAGGCTACACAGGGCACCACTCGCAAGGGGATAGTAGTACTAGTTCGCCAACTTACCTTTATCCAGGCGGATCCTGACCGGATAATGAAAGACATAAAGGTCAGTACGACAATCGCTGGTGAGCCTGATGGCACAAGGGGCTGATCCTCTTTGGGAAGAAGGGATCAGGAAGTACTGTTATGACTAAAGTGTTCAGGCGGAACCTTCGTCGCTGCAGGGCAGAAGGAGCTGCTCCCCGTCAGAGGTATGTGGATATAGATACCCATCGCGGGATTCCTTGGAACAGAGAATGTGTGTGTGTTGTGCTGCGAAAATGGTAGAGGAAATAGGTGTGTGTTGTAAATGTATGTGATGAGAAGTGTAAGGTCTACCCACCCAAGTACAGGGCTGAGCACAGCGCCTCTACCCATTTGGTAGTCAGACCTCTACGTGCGCTGACGTTTGTGTCCGCTATTGCCGGAATCGAACCCGGTACCGCAACATTAGCGGACCAACGCCGTATCCACTCGGCTACCAAGAGCTCTAAAAAGGTAGAATATGAGGAGAGTATGCCGGAAGGCGAGACGAGAGATTAAGAGTCTTGAATTTATCAAGTTGGGCGAGGAAGGACACCATATGGTTAGCAAATTACAGGACCACATATAATGTAGTTTGCGGCAACACGTATCAAAATCTTTACTGCAAAGCTCATTTGGGATAAGTCCCTCAATGGACCGACCGATTGACCAGTCAGAACCAACGTTCTAACTAGTGAATACAAATAAGAAGTGATGCTTACGATGCTCGAAGACGACTCTTTGTTGGTCTCTTCCGTATCATCTTCCATAGGAACTACCCCTTTGTCTGATTGGGATTCGTGGTAGATAGATGAAAGGGGAGTCCAGGAATCAACTTGTACTGTATCCATAGCATCCATGGTAGGCAAAGAATCCAGGAACTCTGCTGCATCCGTTTCTAAGTCATCCAAGCTGAACTCTTTGCTCATTTTATTCAAGAAAACTGCATTAGTTTTAGTCATTTCTGTCGCAGCTGGTGGAAGGGTGTAGTACTTAATTTTCCCCCTGGGTAAGGAAAAATGCTAAAATAGTCTACAAAACTAACAAAAAAACATGCCTTTAGTGGAGTAACAGGCCCCCACAATATTACTAAAGCTAACACACCCAAACTCAAAACAGCATAAAAGCCCTTAGGATAATTACCAGCTGCACATAAACCACCTACACTCAGAAACAAATTTATCACCATATATGCACACAAAACATTATATAAGTTAAGACGTACATGCGCCCAATCACACGCATGTGGTCAACACAAACCCATTCACCCCGAGAACTAAGAAAGAAATGTCTTCAGTACAACAACATCTACACCCTAATACATCATTGGTGTGGCATAATCCTCCAGGAGAAGATAACCTCTGCTCTCTCGGACCACTTACGAGATTAAGGGAGAACACCTTCGATTCTACAGGGTGTGCTGTAGGTCCCCCATCAACGTTACCACTATTAAGTGGGGCTGCGCCTCCTGTGAGATTGTCCTGAGGGACCAGGTTCGAGTGGAGGAAGGCCGTTGCATGCTGTGGGAATTTTATAGTCCCTTCCCTGTGCTAGCAGCCCATACAACAACCGGGAAGTGGAAGTTAAATTGCCACTCACCGTTATGTGGCATACATCCAAGTAGGGTGGGTGGAGCTCTAGAACCGTATCTAGGCGGGGTGGTCGCGTCATATCCACTTGGAAATCACGGACTACCCTACAACTCTATTTTTTCTTGCTCCACAGGGTAGGCTAATAATACCCCCCCCCCCAAAAAAAAAACAGCCATGTGGGCGTGTATTTGAGAGGGAAAATAGGGTGGCGTATAATTACAAGTGGGTGGTGTTATCGCCAATGAACAAGTACAAAGTTTTAAGTATCTATGATTCATTGTAAATGATACGAGATCATATGAAGTCGAATGTGTACACAAGGTTTTAAATGGTTGGAGTCATTGGGCGATTAGAGCATTAGTGAATCCTAAAGGGTGTATGGTTTGTGACAGGAAGCTGCAAGAGATTATACTCTTACCTATGTAATAAGAGGGAAATTAGACTATGGGATGTAAGGAGGAGGAAAGAGAGAGCCGAGTAGAGCAAATGGAGCACTTAGGGATTTTTACTGTGTGAAAGGTAGATTTAGTAAAAAAAACGCCGTGTTTTTGGTGTGAATGAGGCTATGACAGTGTTCTGAGTTGGTATGAACATGTAAGAAATGGATGAAGACGGAGATGTGAAGAGAAAATGTGCGTGTAAAAGGTGGTTTGAGTATGTACATAAGTGTTTGAAGGAGAAAGCGCTAATGGGGGTGCACCCTGACTGGATGAGATGTTACAGTACATGCCACCTCATCATTATGTAATGCCTTTGCAGGGGACAAAATAATGTGTGGACTTGTGCTTAATAAGACATAAAAGAGGGGTGGGCGATGAAATCGCTGATCACACTGCGAGAAGGTGGTTGAAAGGGTGATACAGAGGGTTATTGCTGAAGGTGAGATAGTCAAAGGTTGTTTTGTAGTCAGCATTCAAATTGTAACTTATAATTTTGCAGGAAGTAAATTCTGAAAGCCAACACTGCAAGAGACTGATAGGGAGTGGGCACATATGGTGCATCAATCAGAGCTACATCTACATTGTGCCCAAACATCCACACCATAGGGGATCACAGGACTTACATGTAAAATGATAGAAAAAAGAAAAGATGGGACCAGTAGTAGTGAAGAGACACTTTCTGCAGGATAAGCTCTTATTGGTTTTTGCTGCACCATCAGTGAGGGAAGAGTAAGGAGTAACGGCAAGGAAAGAAGGTACCCTAGACCTTACGGTCCATTGAAGGAGGGTACCTTTGGAAAAGCAATCGAGCGGGCACATGGCTGCTAAATTGTTTTGCGTCCCTAAACGGCCACTTTTCAAGACCTTGTCTAGTCTTGACTTGAACTGGTCAACAGATTCACTGTTGACAACTTCCACTGGAAGTGCGTTCCACTTACCGCAGATACTGTAAGTGAAAAAATATCAACACAGATTGCGGTTGTAACGCTTCAGTTCAAGTTTGAAGCCGTGATTGCGCGTTCTGTTCTCACTCAGTGTGAACATATCCCGGTAGTCAACATTGTCGAACCCTCGAAGTATTTTGAAAACTTCGATGAGCTGACCACGCAGTCTACGGGTTTCCAGCGAGAACAGATCTAATTCCCTTAGTCTATCCTCATAACTTTTAGGTCGGATAGAGGGAATTAGCTTGGTTGCCCTGGCTTGACGCGTTCCAATCTCGCGATGTCCTTTCGCAATGAAGGACTCCAAAATTGTACGGCATACTCCAGGTGCGGTCGGACAAGTGAGTTGTACAGGCACAGTACAATCTCCTGGTTCCGATAACCAAACTGGCGCTTAATATAGCCTAGCATCCTTTTGGCCTTTTTCTCCGCCTCAATGCACTGTTTCGAGAACTTGAGGTCACTAGTGATTGTTACACCCAAGTCCTTCACAGTATCGGTGGATTCCATAGCAGTGCCCTTAAGGATATACTGAGATTGGGGGTTTCTGTGGCCGATATGCTTCACTTTGCATTTGTTCACGTTAAAAGGCATTTGCCACGTGTCCGACCACTCCCCAATCTTCCTTCAGGCGGGCAGTATTTCCATCCTTTGCAACGTTCATACCAAGCTTGGTATCATCGGCAAATTTGGAAATCTTGGCAACCATGTCTCTGTCCATGTCGTTGACGTAGATGATGAATAGTAGTGGTCCCAGGACAGAACCTTGAGGCACCCCGCTAGTAATGTGCACCCACTCAGAAGACTCCATTCACCACCACCCGTTGCCGTCTGCCACTTAGCCAGTTCTCGATCCAGCCGGCTACCTTTCCGTCTATGCCCAGCGCTCGCACTTTCCCGAAAGGCGGCGGTGTGGTACCTTATCAAAGGCTTTCTGAAAGTCTAAGTAAACCACATCCACCGCCCGCCTTGTCCCGATCGTGCTCACTGAAAACGAAGTGGAAGAATTCCACAAGGTTCATCAGGCATGACCGTTGCCTTCGGAAGAGGTGCTGGGAACTCCTCAGTAGCAGGTTTGACTCTAAATACGACGTCACTTTGTCCACCATGATGCTTTCCATGAGTTTACCGACTATGGAAGTCAGACTGATAGGTCGGTAGTTCGAGGGCTAGTTACGGTCTCCTTTCTTGAAGATAGGAGTTACCTCCGCCTCACGCCAGTCTCTAGGAACGCATTCGGTCCGGATTGACATGTTGAAGATTGCGTTCAGGTGTCGTGACACTTGATCGCGCACTTCTTTCAACACTTTAGGTAGAAACCCATCCGGGCCAGGTGACTTATTCGTCATTAGGTCAGTGATCTTCTTTTTGATTTCTCCTTCGGTGAAGTCCATATCCTCCAGCTTTTCCCCCGAGTAGGAATCCGTCGGCTGGGGGATGGGACCACACTCTTCAGTAAACACTGAAGAGAAGTAGTCGTTGAGGAGGTTATCATTTTCTGCATCTGAATGCTTTAATGTCCCCTCCTCATTCTTCAAAGGGCCAATTGTTCGACGGATTGGTTTATGGCTGTTTACATATCCAAAGAACTCCTTGGGATTCTCTTTACAGAGTCTCGCCACTCGGAGTTCCTCAGACCGCTTAGCCGCCCTTAATAACTTGTGTGCTGCTATAACAGACGGATCAGAAGTGAAGCTGAGAAGAGAGAGATGTCCATTGAGAACCAATGGACTTTAGCCAGGATATCTACAGATGGCTTTTGCATATTAAAAAAAAAAAACGTGATGGGAGGGGGATACAGGGGAAACTAAAAAATCTGTGGAAAAATGTGAGTGATGCGGCATGAGGGAAGGATCAGGATACGTGTGTCTATGGCCTCTCAAAAATTTAGAAATACTACCCTTTTATCGAGGAATGGTATAAGGATGAGGCTTTCTGGGGCGAAATTTAACAAAGGATGAGGATTGCCAATTAGCAAATGATTCACCAGAATTGAGTGAGAAATCACAACTGAAGAAATTGGTAAAAATAAAAGGGGAAAATGAGAGAAAAATTTAGCAGGGATATATGAATATTGGCAAGATGGGTTTCACCCCCAATAACCCCTTCCACTCTAAGCATGGTCCAACTTAATTGTGGTAAAGTTGATAGGAGCATACAACACAAGGTGTAGGATCAAAGGTTTTCTTGCAAGCAATTAGAGGGAGCAGAGGTCATCTGCTCCTGGGAAGCAATCAACAACGCCCTAAATTTTTTTGTTGAGTACTATAATCGCCCCCCTCCCCCACACACACACTGCAGTGTTGGCCAATTTCCTGACAAATCAGCCATACCCTTTCAGATCTTTATTAAAATTGGTGTTTGGGTAGATTTTCAGCTGAAACCAAAGAGCCTGAAATCCAGTTTTCAATATCTTATTTAGAAACAAAGTTATGGACATCCAAATTTATGGGGATTGGCAGTCCCCAAATTATTAAGACTTGCTTCTTAGCCTCAAATTTATCTATATGGTTAAACAAATAGCCATTCTAAAGAGAATTTTTCTCTCTCTAAAAGTCAATATTTTACATAAAAACAATAATGAAGTTACAGACATCTAAATATTTAAATGACGGTGGAGGGGGGCAAAGTACATGGAGAGGGAAAAAAAAATTTCGCCTCCCCAGCCCAAAAGACCCCATCCCCTTTGTTTCTTAAAATGCATCATTTCTAGATTTTACTTGGTCTGTTCAATATACAAGGTTAAATATATTGAACTTTTTAGCACTTTTTAACAAATTGCGCTGATGTAGAATCACTTTATGTTAGAAGGCAATTTTGCTGCTTCTTTTGGGTCAAATGATTATGTGATTGCATCTCTTGCATTCAATTTGGGGACACAACACATAAAATGTTCTTCATCAATACCCAACATGTATCCTAAGTGGACAAAAAGAGTATTTGTTTTACACAACTTCTTGCAACATATCTGCTGCATGAAGATAATTTTACTCTTGATGTTCATCTGAGATTTCTTCAAATATAACAACCTTTCCATAATAAAACATTACCCATCTAGTTTTTGATGACGCATCATTCATCTGGTAAAATGGCTCATTTCAAAAAAGAACATCACCAAAATCCCAAACTTATGGTAGCAAGTATCTTGGACAAAGACATTACATATGGCTGATGGAAAAGTGCGTTTGTGATATGAACAATAACAAGGGCATGCTAGGAAAATGCATAAAATGACCAGGAAAAATTGGAATGGAAGAGTATTTAAAAACCCTCCCAAATTAGATGAGACGAAATTAAGTATTTGCAGTGGATTAATACAGATAGTTCAACATTTAGCACTATTATTTCTTCAAGAGATGAATTTATAGCCAACTCTATCTTCTAAAATTCTTTCACTAACAAAACACCATAATAGGCATATTTGAAATATCTTAAAGAAAACTTGGAGAACAAAGAAATCCGTATTCTTCCACTGGTCAAACAGTCTAGCTAGTGTAAACCCTTTCATAGTTTATTATAAAAATGACAACACAAATTACTTAACCATAAAAGTTTTTGCTTTAGCAGTGACTGATTCATTAGCTGCAGTTCCTGCATCACTTAAATTTTTTTTTCTGCCATAAATTACATTCTTCCAAAAAATGCACCCAAAGTTCACTTTCTCAGATAGTTGTGCTGGTCAGTACAAAAATAAGAACAACTTTATAAATCCATGCAATCATTTTTTAGATTTTGGAATGAATTGTGAATGGAAATTTTCAGTACCAGTCATGGCAAGAATGAATGTAACGGTATTGGAGGCATGGTTAAAAGGGGCTGAAACTAGAGAGTCTTCAGGGGGTCTAGAAATCATTATAATTTTTCTGTAAATTATTTTACCGGAATTCAATTATTTTACATTCCATCTAATGACAATGAAAACAAGTGAAGGGCAATTGCAATCTATAGTTGAGACTGCTCAACCTTAAAAGGTATGAAAAGATTGCATAAAAGTATTCCTAACAGTTTAATGACTGTCAAAGGATTCAAAACATCACAGTCAACAGAATATATTGTTGACTAAATTTCAGCTAATATATCAATTCCTTCCTTGACTACAATACTGGGTAATATGTTCTTTGTACCTATGAAAATATTCCTTACATTGGGTTTATTGAAGAAATCTCGATGAACATAAAGATACTTCATGCACCAGGATGCTTAAAAAAAAATCCTCTTTTTTTTTGTCCACTCAGTTACCCCAAATTGAATGAAGAAGTCGCACTAACATATTCATTTGATTCAAAAGAAGTAGCAAACTTCGATTCTAACAAAGTGGTTCTACAGGTCGATGTTTATGTTAAAAAATTGCCTATATGGAAAATTATTTCAGTGCTAAAAAGTTCAATATTTAACCTTGTATATTGAACAGACCATGCAAAATATACAAAAGAATTATTTTAATAAACAGAAGGGATAGTGCTTTAAGGGGAATTTTTTTCATGTACTTTGGGGCTCCTTCCATTTGAAAATTTAAATGGCTATAAATTTTTTAATATTGTTTAACCTTTTAGGGGCTGAGATAAGTCTTTAAAATGGGGAGAGGGGGACTGCCAAAAACCGCCAAATTGGGATCTCTATAAACTTTGCTTCTAATTAAGTTGATTCAGACTCAGTGGTTTCAGTTAAAAAATCTTCCCATACACCAAGTTTTCAAAATCCAAGAGGATTTCGCTCCATATTTAAAAATTTGGGCCCAATTTGTCAGAGAATCAGCCTGTTAAGAGTTTTACATATTAATAATAAGAATCACAAAATAGATAACTAGGGGGAGTTAATGTGAAATAAACATACGCATTCCAATCTTGAAGGATCATTCTTGCTGCCTCATTGTAATTAGGGATCCCTCCTTTGGATAATCGACCAGCCTTTTTGGCAACAAGCGCCAGGAACTCATTTGTGTCTTTAAATTCTGATAAGTTGTACTCTTGTCTCATCTGAAAAATACAGCCAAAATGAACAAAAAAATTAAGGATGGGGGGGATATATTATATGAGATGCGTGGTGGTGTATGTGATAAAAATACCAAGTGTTGCCAGATGCAATCCATAGTAGAATTTGACTAAATGTGACCTCATCCATGAGAGAAATTGGAGGAGATGATGTGGTGCATGGTGAATGAAAGAGAGTGGTAGGTGGAAGCTATTTTCATTTATTTTGTGTGTATTTTCACCACTGCCTTAGTCTGTCCTTATACCTCACTATGCAGCCTTTGTTGTCTGTGAATGAATGGAGGAAATGAATGATTTTGAACAAGTAAATGTAGCGAGGGAAACGTTAGGATAGTTTAATTAAAGAAATTATATTTAAATTTTACGAGGATTAAGGATATTATACTAGTATTTTGTTCTGTTACAGGCTACTTTTTGCAGTCATTAAAGGTTGCCAGGTACTTACACCCTGAATTACATTTAAATATATCATTTTTTATAATGGCAGGAGGTTTTCTATTTGTAATGTACGTTAGATGCAAAGAAAAATTGATCATTCAATATATGATATAAAATAAAAGACCAAGGTGGATCCAATCTGCCGATTGCCTTTGAGGGCATAACTCACCAGAATTTAAAACAATATGTTAGCCTACAAAGACTAACAGCAAAATTTAAAAAAGCAACAACCCAAACCAACAAAAACAGAAAAAAAGAAACTTGTAGCAAACCAAGAAGAAACACAAGGTAAAGGCATGCTCCAATGTCGGGAGACCCGCCTCCACCTGCGCCTGAGTATGCACCCAACACCAAGACAGGTCATATAAAATGAAGGAAAGCCGTTGCCTCAAAGTCTGTGTGCACAAGGGACAAGAGGTACTGACCCCAGTGCTGTGAATGAAGATTCCAAAGATTGTGACACTCAACAAGAATGAGGGACAACACAGTGTCGTGGTATGACATTATATTATATCAATACCATATTATATCTATGGGGGAAGGGACTAATAACTTACAAAGCGAACCGACAAGGAGGGGGATGATAGGGGCACGAGTTTCGATACGCAGAGCAGCGAGAAAAGAGTGCAATGAGGTCAGGTAAAATTTGGGCAATGGCAAATCTCAAGGTTATTTAAAGAGGCATTTACAAAAATATAATTTTATTTACATAAAATAAGAGAATCAATAGGCCAAATTAAATTGGTAAATGAGGGGGAAATTGCAGTTATGCGTCAGATTCTGAAGTTAGAAATTAATGCATTACAGAAGGAGACTATTCAAATGGGTTGCTGAAGGAGGAGAGGGGTTGGCTTACGGAGGATTCCGGGTGAGACGTCAGGGTAAGGTTTCAACGATGTCTTCTGCAGGCAATAAACGTGAGGGCGAGGGCGCTCGGAGCTTCTGAGCGGGAAGGGGCGGGGGGCTAACGTCCGGTCCAGGGAAGAGTATTTCGGCCACCCGAAAACGAGGGGGAAACGAAGAGGGCTTCGATAGGAGTTGATGAGTATAGTCGGAAAAATCGCTCGGTGGCGATCGTCAAATGGAATTACCACACTGGCTGGGTTAATTCCAAGACACAAAAGTTCAGCCGTCACTTTGCTTTGTTGTTAGCACCTGACTTGGAACTAGGGGAAACTTCTTGGGTCCGGGCGAGGCTCCTCAACTCTTTCTCCCACATGGAAGACGAGCCCTATATATATCCGAGGCTCCCCCCCCCCCCGCGGGGGTGGGAAAAACAGCGCTACTCTCGAATGGCCTAACCAAATTCTAGAACCTTCTCCAGCGCATGGACGTCACTTCCGTGCTGGAAAAGAAATTCCATGTGGAATTCCCCCCCCCCCCACACACAGCCATTGTATAAAGGTGCAAGGATGCGCCCCATGCTGAAAGTCTGCCCAATTCAAAGATGAACTGAACGATCAAGGCATTTCAGGGAGTATAGGGGAAGCCATCGCAATAGAGAGCAAATTTAAGTGGCAATCTTCTTTGCCAGGAGGCAAGGAAACCTGACCTGATTTCTGCCATGTATTCAGTTGAGAAGAAGAACGAAACGTTGGTTTGGTTGCTCAGGCAGGCATCACTGACTGACACAATCATTCCCAACAATCCCTACATGTCCAGGAAGCCAGCACAAGATAATCTCGACATCAGCACGGCTCACGGCATCCGTGGCATCACAGATAACGCGACTAGAGGGTACAAAGAGTACAATGGCCTGAGTGCAAGTAGGGCACATTGTGAAACGGAATAGATCATAATCTAGTTTCCAAAGCTCGCATGATACGCCATCTTCCATACTGAGCAGTGTATTGCAACTGTACACTTCCCAGAGCATAACTTCGGCCCGTGTCTCCTTCAAGTACTTACCAAGCGAGGATGGGCTCACTATGTGAGTCGTTTCCTCCCTCCGCCATGAAAACTTTGGGGGGCAGGCAGCTTCCAGATTTGAACTAAGATGGGTCTTGACAACCCAACTCGACCCACTGTTATGAGGCTTTGAACCAGTAAGGATGGTGCCGACGTAGCCACCTTATATGTGTAGTGGAAGCACTAAACAGAGCCAACGACCAAGCTCACCTTGTGCCTAATAACTTACCTAGTCAGTGAGCATTCAACCCTAAGGATATATCCTGCCACTGGCTAGGTTATGGTAAGAGGACAAAAGTGCACAGGGCCGCCAGAACATCTGGATAGTAAGAACAGAAGTCTGAAGGTGGTAAAAACGGGGTTTGTAATAAAGATGTAGAGAAGACACAGCTACTAATGAGTAGGGTGAGTGATCACCAATTATCATCATAGCCCGGGACTGGGTATCCCTAGAGGATGGGAAATCACTCCAAGTACCATGTGTATTGAACTAGAAAGGGTACCCCTTACAGGTCCTTAATCCTAGATGAGTTTTTTGGTGTAGTAGATAAAAGTGGGAATGCAAAAGCTTTCCCAGGTACCGTTGTGGAGTTCAAGTCAACTCAGTGTCGAGGAGTTTCCTCTTTGCACTTAGGCTGGGAAGATTTGCTGCTCTTGCAGGTACCGGGTGTAAGAATCTAAACAGGGTTTTCCTTTGCATGGAAGGAGCTTTTTCACACTATAAGGGGGAATAATGAGGTATAATGCAGAATGTTTGTAAGAAATAGGTAAATGGCTGGGTGTTAAGAGCCAGGAGAGGAAACAAGCCTCCAGATGTCACCCGATATTCATTTGCAGGGGTGTGAAAAGATGGAAGGGGGGGATAGGAGAAAAGTCTTGGAAGAATTCAGACATATGAAATCTCCAACCGTCCAACTGGGGTCCCCCCACCCCTGCACACGCACACCATGCGAGGTGCAGGAAACGTGATAGTATACTGAGCGTGGAAACCTTTCATAGTCCATGGGAGAGCCACTCATTCCACATAGGGTTCATGTGAAAATACACACATACAAACCTCATCAACAGGTTCAGTAATGTGTGTGTAAAGGAAGGGTTGGAACTGACATTGGTATTGTGATTGGTTGTGTGTGATAAGATATGAGACTGGAACTGCCTATGTACTAATGGGTAGCAAAGATTTTGGTGTCTGGGCACAGAAACCTAAAGTCTAATATACTAGGATAGTTAGTAATGGTTCGAATAAAAGGGGTTAACACAAGTTCATACCCGTTCTTTGCCCACTCTTTTGATGATTTCATCCACAGGAGTCAAAGGATCTAGCAAGGAATCGACTTTGAAAGCATTTCTAAGGCATGAAGCAGCATCTGACGAATTTTCTTCCGGCAAAATTACTCCAGGGCAGTCAATAAGATGCACTTTTGAATCCAAAATAACTTCCTGAATAGTTCTGTTCAAAGAAAAGCAAATAAAACTAGGTGTTTACCACTTAACCTAATTAACATTTAAGGTGATCTACGATTAAAAAAATATATATATATATGGGGAGGGGTTCTCAACACCCATCTTGCAACTGTCCAGGAGGGCACAAGTCACAGCAATCATTCTAAAGACTAATGCTTAGATTAAAAAAAAATGTAAAAAAAGGCAAGAAGGAAGCACATTCGGGGATCGGGGAAGAGGCACACCTACCGCCAGTATAGAATCATGCGAGCATCACTAAACAGAGTAAAATAAAATGGAGGCCAGCCTCCTTAAAAAAAAGTCAATTCACAAGACTGTGCACACACTTATCCTGGGTACAAGAGACAAGAAGTAGCAACCTTGCTCATCCCAGTGCCAAATACAAAGATGAAAAGCGACCTGAAGGGAACAAATGCAGCACAATGACTCCCAAGCTCCTTCTCTCATACTGAGTGGTGTATTGCAACCAACTCAGCCATGAAGACGGACACAGCACCTGGTAGTGCTGTTGATTTCAAACAATGAGGATACAACATGAAGGCTGACCCCCTCCAGGAGCTTGGAGCTATCCATGTACACTAGCATGGATCCAGTGTGACACCAAGTGTGCCCAGAAAAGACCAAACACAATACTCTGGCGCTGTGCATGCTTTGAGAGCAGAGGCATGGTGAAAATAATCAAAGTAGGAACCCTCTAGGGTGGTGTCCAGGGCAGAACCAGAGGTGCCATTGACCCTGGCGTCTCTCAGCCATGTAGAGTGTAGCAAGAACATCTTCAGGTAGCACCACCAAGGTAATACCGTTGAAGTTCAAGGCAAAGAGTGTGACACTGAGGACACTTCTCTGTGGGACACACCCTCTTCCTGCTCAATTGGATCAGAGAGCGCTCCCCTCACCCGAATGCTGAATCAACAATCTTGCAAAAACTCTCTCTAAGAGAAAAAGAGGGAAAGTCTCTCTGAGATAAAGATTGGGAGGCATCCTCTCAACCCCATCGTGTGGAGATTCTCTATGATACCTAAAGGCCATGCGGTATCATATGCCTTCTCCAGATCCTAAAACAATGTGGCATAGTGCTGTCTATGAAGGAAGGCCTCACAGGCAGCAGTTTTCAGTCAGAGCAGAGCATCAAAGTGTGGGTTAAAAGATTGAGGGGATAGCTGTAATAATAATTAATATTAATAAAACTAATAATACACAATTAGATATAATTAAAAATAACACAATAATAAGTATGATGATAACAATAATTCTAATAATAAAAAGGTAAAGTAGCACTGAGAGGGGGAGGGAAAAGCACACCAACAACTTTCCCAGGCCCTATCAGAGTTCATCTCAACCCAGTGGCAGGGGTTCCCTAATTTGCATTCAGGCCAGGAGGGGATGCACCTCCTCTGGGTCCCAAGTGTAACTGACTTTTTCAAACAAACAACTAATCCATCTACTAATCTTCTCCTCTTAACCCTTTATGTCCCGATGGTACTTATAAGTACCAGTTTAAAAACTTTTGCATTACAACTTTGTATGAGCAATAGTGAATTTATTTCGGTAGTATAGCTTCTTTAGTCATAGTGACACGTGGAAATCAGTGTACGAAATATTTGTTCCCAAATATCAGCATTCTGAAGGTAAGAATTGTTAATAATTTTTGTCTAGATAAGTAAGGCTCTTAGCTTGCTTTAAATGACATTTGCAAACATGTACTTCATTCAAATAATTAATAATAATTCTTGATGACTAAGAAGTACCAGCAAAATAGTGGCGCACTTGCTTATTTCCATTTTCTGTCATTCCGAAGATTAACAAAAAGTGAAATGAATTATATTTTGGACAAATTCCCTTTTGATATAGACACTCCAATAGAGGAGTTCTGATGAAACACCTGATGGTGTTCATCCACTAATTCTGAAACTACAATTGAACCAACACTGGATGATGATCATCAAGAGGAAATTGATCTGGTGACACCAACTGTTTCTTTTCAAAGAAGTTGGAAAAAGAAGAAAAATGTACCAACTAAACTAGAGTTTGTCCTTATGAATGCATATGTTGTTAATTGTGAACTTCATGGCAAAATTTCACTCCTTGATTTCAAAAGGCACCTAACTAAAGGTTATTAGCAAGGGTGAAAATTCAAAGAAAAAAGAGAGGTAGGCAAAGGTAGTACTTATAATTCCATTTTTTCTTTTTTAATAAAAAATAGAAATAAACTTTTTTTACCTTTCTTGAATATATATCACTTATTTTAAGATCAACTAAAAAAAAAGTTTTATTAATCGATGATAATTCAGGACATACACCACAAAAACCATCTCAGTTTGTAAGTGAGATGGCTAGTAGCCACAACAAATTCCAATGACTGGACTGGATTCTCTTATATTTACAAGAAACGGCCATTTTGTGAATGTCTAATGAGCAGTGTTTGGTTCCTGCTTTGAGAAGGTGAGGTCATCAGTGTGGTATTTTTATGTTTAGTTTAAGATGGTTACTTTCAGAGCACTCTTTGTAACTTATGTGACATGGAAGGCAAGGTTTTCTGGGCTGATGTATGGTGGGATGGCTTCTGGATATGGTTTGTACCCAGATTCAATGGCTTACTGTGGATTATTTGGTGCATGTATAATGGGGGTCTGACACTATTCCTTAAAGAATTTTAGAGTAAACTTGTACATATTTCAGAGATGGTGATAAGGAACTAGTGACATGGGCAACTCAGGTTTCATATCATGAAGAGAATCTGCTCATCATGGAGAGCAAAGTGATATTATTTTGGTATAATTTTCATTTCAGTGTAGGTGGTAGATAAGTTGTGTCATTCATTCCTTGCATTGTGGATTAGATCCCAGATAAGAAAAGAAATTGGTATGGGTTTTACTACTGATATTTTCTCTTTTAGGGGGCTTTTATTTCTCAGGAGACCTACAGTTTGAGGTGGCAACTTCCATGAAGGCGACCCAAATTGGAAATCCAGCCTCTTACCTCAATCAATGTGGCTCAAATTTGCTGTAATCAGAAGCAGTGTTTCCACTCAGCTAAGCTGTAGTCCTCCATGTAAGAAGAGTGGACCAAAATATATAGTCAAAATATGATTCCTTGGCAAACACATAGTAGGTGGATTAATAGTGTTTCAAAGGCACAAGTGGATGATATTGTGCTTAGAGGGTTTGTGATGGTGAGCTGGAGGGCTTGAGCCCATGGGTGAACCTTGACTGAGTGAGATGCTACAGGATATAAAATCGCCATAAACATTCAATGGCCTATAAATGGATGAGTAGCTTTGTGCTTGATAGAGCATAAAGGGGGTGGGATGGGATGGGCAGTCATTTGCTATATCACAGTAGAGAATTTGCCTTTTGAAAAATAAGTAAAGAGGGCACTTATTGCTGGCCTAAGTAAAGGATATTAACAAGGGCAACATAAATATATGGAAAATTCTCCAGCCACACATACCTTGAATACAAATTATATCATACCTTGTAATACCTGGAGTGGCGCCAACATTACAAGCTTTGGTTCTTTTAAGACTGTTAATCAAGGAACTCTTGCCAACATTCGGCAGCCCTATAACACCAACTGAGATTGTAGTTTTGATTCCACAATTGCGGCAATAATTCTTCAGCAATTGCATCAATGAATCTGCCCCAACACATCCACCAGAATTATACATGCGTTCAGTTTTAAAAACCCTGGAAAAATTTAAAGACATTAATTTTTTTTTAGAAATCTAATATTTTATTACAACACTACAATCAACATCAAAAAGTGTTATACTGTTGTAAACATCCCTATGAATTGATCAAGACTTACTTTGCCTTAACATGAGAAAGGTTTTTTGCTTGCTTCTGAGTTGAAGCTTTGAAAATTAGGGTTGGGAATTCTCTGCGAAGGTACTTAAGCCAAGCTTCCAAACTCTCTCTTGGGACTAGATCAGCCTTATTGAGAACTAAAACTAGTCTTTTATTTGGATCACTTTGGATTGTTTCTTCAATAGCAGGGCAACGGGTTCCTTGTGGATCTCTGGCATCCAACACTTCTAGAATCACATCAGCTGAGCTTAAAACCTTTTAAAAAAAGGTAAAACGATAACAGGAATACTTTTTAAGGTGTTGAGATAATTGATGAAAAACTGAAAACAGATTTCAAATACATTATATAACCACTTTGATATTAGCAAGATCAACATATAGCAGCTTGTGAATAATAGGTCAACTAGAATCTGATTATATTATGAGCTATGATCCCCCAAACTGCATCAACATCACTTTTGCACAAAGAGTTGATACACATCAAAGCAAAAAAAAAAATACCTGACCCTTCCACCTCTTTCCAAACACTGATTTACAAAATCAACCCACCTTTTATGTATCTTGCAACCCTTCACACACGAAAAATACTCTCATCATGAGTATTTCCATACATTCTTCACAAATGGCAGAACTACCATAGAATGCAGCTAACATCCTGTTCACACCCTTCTTTGTCATAACCATTAATTACCCAGTCATTATTCCCTTTATCCACCTTTGCACATTAACCATGCTTCTTAAATTGTCTATTTTCACTTGTCTCTCATTGCCATACACCTAGTTTGGTACCAGCATACTAGGATGCAACATAGGGCAAAACAGTGATTGCCCAGATTTTCTTTATTTAAAACCTTATGATTACAATCTGCTTTATTTGAATCACTATCACTCAAATTCATCCTAGATACTTAAAACAAAAGGTAGGCACTTTGTCAAAGGTAGCACAACATTCTCTAATATTAACCCCCCCCACACCACCACCACACTCAAGTACCAGCAGTACCTTACTCTTTTCTGCATTTAATTTTAACCTCATTCTCCATCCTTACACACAGCTTTCCAAAGTCCTCAATCTGTTTGGCTGCTTAAAACACCCAGCAAAGGCACAGCTGCCAAAATTAGACATAAGACTATTTTTAGGTTACTTAAAAAGAAAAAACTAAATAAACTAAGACAAAAAGAAATAGACAAAATTGTTTAAAAAGTAGAAAAGTATAGGAAGGAGGCCCACCCGCTGTCTCAGGGGCATGAGAATGCAGCCCCCAAAATTACTATTATAGAGGAGGCCTAACCTCTCCAAGAAATAAATCACACTATTCTGGTGTGCAGGAGTCACACCCTGCAAAAAGTCAGAATGTCCATAAGTCTGTGTACACGAAACTGTCCCAAGTAAAAGGGACAAGTGGAAGCAACAACGCACATCCCAATACCAGGACAGGTAACATGCGCGAAGATCACCCAGACTGAAACATCAAACAAGAATGTGCCAAACGTCTGGTAGACAATGCATGCAGTCATTGCAGCCGAGCACTCCATCAAGTGGTGGTGCATCATGCAACTGCGCCAAATTCGAAGGCGGTGGAAATCGACCTGAAGCCACCACAGCCTTGGAATGGTAGGTCAATGAGAACAGTCATGATACAATGGCACACAACTTTAAGTTCCCATCTTCTAGTCGGTGTGAGGAAGAGCCAAACACTGGTCTGGTTGCCAAGTCCTCGCAGACTCTTTGATGCCCTCATCAGCACGCTCATTCCCCACAATTTCAGAAATCTAGCAGAAGATAATCTCAACATCTACCCAGCTTGCGACAACTGTGGCATCACAGAACCAGGGTGTGTGGAGATTCCAATGTTGCACTTAGAGTGCTTTCTGTGTCACTGTATATCACAATCAGGTCTCTGAACCAGGCACAATGTGTTATCTTCAGTACAGAGTTGTAAATTGCAACATGCTCAGTTGTGAAGACACGCAGCACATGGTAGAGTCCAAGTGACTTAGACCAGAGGGGATACAGCACAGGAACCGACCCCTTCCTGGGAGCCATCCTTATACAATGGCGCAAATCCAGTGAGACACAAAGTGTGCTCCAACACCTAGGGAGTGTAAGGATAAGCTTGGAGGTAGATCTCCATGTGCTTTCCCACTATTACTTTCAGTTGTAACCATGATCAGAAAAAAAGGGGGGCAGGGGCTTATGAAAATTGGATATGACCTCCAAATGACTTGGGAGGTGAAGAGAAAAAGTCTCCATAGGATCAGAAATTCCATAATGTGATCATTCACACAATCAGTCCCAGTCCAGCGTTGATGGGCTTTGCCAATCTGGCCTACCATTTAAGCAAAATTGTCTGAAACTTTATCCATACAGGATGGTGCTAACGTAGACATCTTATATGTCTACTGGAGGAGGTGAGCAGAGTTGATGACCCAACACACCCTGTACCTAATACTTGCCCTAGCCAGTGGGCTTTCGGCCATCACAACAGGTAGGAACCTCTGAACTAAGGCTCATAAGAGGACAAAAGTGTGCTGGGCAACCAGAACCTCTGTGGATGGAAGAGCATGCTTGAAATGAGGTAGGGGGGTATGTAATAATAAAGAGAAGTAGAGATAGGCAGCTCCACTACTAGAGTATGGAGGGTGATCACCGATTATTATCACCCTGGAGCTAGGTGATCTCAGGATGGCATGCAGTCCACCAAGGCACCGTGGCTACTGAAGCGAACTCTGCGCATGTGGAAACACTCCTCCTACAAAGTGTGGGTGGAAAAGGGTGAGGAGATAGCCATGATGATAGCATTGAATAATGATAAAAATATACTTAAAAATAATAACACTAATAATAAATAACTATAATACATTAATAAATTATAATATATCAATAATACTAAATAAATAAAAATGCAAATAAAAAAAAAGGCCCAATGCACTATAACCACAGTTACACCTTTGCAAATCTCTCCTATTACCACATATACCTCTCACATTCCACACCACCCACTTGATTCAAATATTGATATTTCGTATTGTGCTTGCAAGAATGAAACGTTTAGGGTTGCAGCTTCTCAGGCCACATACAAAAGAGGGTCTGGGTGGGTATTTTGTTTCCCCATATATATGGTCAAACACTTTGAAGCTATTAATATATTACATGAATTCAATCACTTAAAAGCTAATATAATAAAGGTATTGATTGAAAACTACACCATGACAAAAAAAAAAGAGGTACCAATATTTTAAAATTGCTTGAGAGGGGAGGGGGGGGGTACCAAGGTGGGTGACTGAAAGGATAGCATTCAAGCGAGCAGTATAAGTAAAAAAAAATGCACAGCAAGGTCAAAAGACCCAACCCTTTGCAGTGGAAATGACATAGTTTTACAAAGTATGAGAAAGGTGAATAGGAAAGTTGTGATTATGGCAAATGGGAACAGCATGAGATGCACACACTAAAATCTATGGATGAGACCAGGTCCCTAATTGGTTTCTAAGCTCTAATGCATACAATCTAGGTGACAGAATGATTGCTTCTTTTTCTTCAAAGAAACAAAAGAAAATAAGCCAGGCACTACAGACTATCTCATTTATCAAACAATAATAATAATTACAGTGTGTATGAGTGACAAATCTACAACTCATTAGCACAGTGATGACAAGAGTTCAAACGTGCGAGCTTTCCAAGTCACTAAATGGGAAACAATGAGGATGTCTAAATAAATTAATTTTATAAGGTTACAAAGCAAGATCCATAATAAAATTAACATGAAAGTACCTAAAAGTTAAGGCAAATTGAGGGTATATAGACAGATAAACTGCTACAATTAGATAAAGGAATTAGAAAAGAAAAAAAATTATATATATTACTAAAGAATTTACCTTTTTAAATTCCTTGTAATATGTCTTAGCAGAGGAGTCTGAGAAAGTCATCTCTGAATCAGTATTATTTATTGCATCAAAGTTTTCACCTCTCTTCTGAGCATCTTCCAAAACTTCCCTATAAACATAAATACTGTTGAAACTAACCTGACAATATAAAATCAACTGATCAAGTGTTGCAATTTATTATTATATTGAAAACTCAATGGGTATCTTAACCTCTCAATGATACCAGTCATTTGTTTGAAGGAGTGTTAGCATGAAAGATAGCTGGCGTTAATGGTTTGACATATGTGTAGAAATGTAAGAGAAGGTTGTGTGGTTGCCATGAGGTTTTATAATGGTAAGGGTTTCACCACTGATCTGCTTTCATTTAAGATGCCTTTATTTCTGAGTGGGGACCTACAGATTAATGTGGGAGCCGAATCACAGAGTATGGCATTCCCCAGAAGTCAACGAAAATCTGGGATGAGGGCCAGGGGCTGCTTCTCATCTAAAAGAACTGGAACACTAACAATTTTACCCAAGAACTCAAAATGGTACCAAAACATGCATCATCAGTACCTTTTCCCAACAGTTCAGGACCATTTTGGGGATGACAACTGTATTTTTCAGCAAGATGGGGTGCAACGGTCATAAGATAAAAGCAATAACAAAGTTTATGCTGAAAATAACATTGAACTTTTAGGACTGTGGTCTGGGAATTCGCCAGATATTAACTCGATAGATAATTTCTGGGTGATAATCAAACTGGTGGTTGATAAACATAAGCCATCCAATTGTGAGCAGTTGTGTGTGCTTAATGAACAAAAATGGAGCAATATCAGTCAAGATATCACAAATTTGGTCTCTAGCATGCCAAAATGAATTGGAGCAGTCCTTAAGAACAAGTAACAATGTAAATATTGAATGTGTGCATCAATTGACTGCATTTATTTATGAGTATAGGCTCTAAATTTTTGTATCTCACCTTAATTTCATATATATATATATTGTGTTAATAGTATATTCGCTAATTTTTTAATCACCTCTTGCCAATTAACAGGTAGCTTTTTGATTCGTTTATAAGGGAAAATTCAGCCAGTTTTGAGTTCAAGAAGTTGTCCATGAACATTTTTAACTGATCTTCAGAAATTTTGTTACTATTAAGAGCATTTCTGTAGTGAACAAAAAACATGGAAATCATTCAGTGCAGTCTGGTGAATATTGTGGATGGGGTAGAACAGACCAGCCTAAGTCCAATATTTTTTTCTGAGTGATTCTCGTAGGATGTGGTTTTGATGTGTCCTGTTGATGAGTGGAGGGCATTTTCTTAAAAGATTTTTATGCACATGTTGCAGCTGTTCAGAGTATAAATTTACATTCCACCAGTTCTCTTAAAACAACATCTTCATCGAAGTTTGATGATCACCCTTGGCTTGATTAATGTGTCAATGATTGATCCACAGAACTAAACTTTGAAAACCAATTTTGGGCTTGGTGATCAGTAATCGCACATGGCCATAAACACTACAAATTTTTGTTACGGTTTCTGTTGCATTTTTATTATTCTTAATCTCACACATCACATGCCGAATATGCACTTTTAGTCCCTCCAATTTATGTGATAATATAGGTGGAGCATAGCAAGAACATCTGGCAGTACTGAGGTAGTACATTTGATGGTCAAGGCAAAAGAGTGACAGTTCCCATAACGATGCTATTCTCCTGCCCATTTTAAACTGGAATTGATGATCTTGCAATAACTCACATGGAGATTTTGGAGGCGTCCCTTCACCCCAATGGTGTGGAGGGGCTCTATGACTTACATGACGTATTATAAGCTTTCTCCAGATACACAAATACTGGCAAAATGCTCTCTACAGAGGAAAGGCTTGCAGATAGCATTTTCCAGGCCGAGCAGAGCATCCATTGAGTAGAAATTGCAAAAGCCATACTGTGCAGGAGACAGGTTGCCTCCATTATCCAGAAAAAAGGCTAATCTAGTGTTTATCAATTTCTCTATCAACTTGCAGATGCAGGAAGTTTTGTTTAATCTGTTGTATGCTTTTGTAGTTAAGTGTTGGAAAATTACAATATTTAATAATTAACCAATTTTTATACAAAGCCATCATAGACATTTTTGGACTACACTAGTGATGTAAGAATACCCAAGACAATCAGAATGTAGTTTTCAGAGACCACAGGTGGCAGAGCTCATTAACCTACCAACAATTGCATTAGAGGATCAGGTGATTAGCTTCTCTTAGGCAGTCAACATTTTGTTTTGGGAAGAAGCTTATAAATTGTAGGCAGTAGTGATAAATGAATAATAGTCTGATCGGGCCAAAGTTACTAGAGCCATGCCTCAGGGTGGCCTCGGGTCCTCTATTATTTATCTTCATAAACAGATTCATTGAGTATTAAGCAAGATTTCAAAGTTCACACATGATACTAAACTATGACTCGGATTGAGAGGAAATACATGACCTAAATGAGATGTTTGATTGGTCAGTTATATTGCAGATAAATTTTAGTCCAAATGAGTGTAGTTATGCAAATCAGCTCTCCAAAATTGAAGCCTTGATTCTACCTTAGGTCATCATCAATTAGAAAATGTCAGGAGAATGTGATCAAATAGAACACACATTTATTGAGAAATTATGAATATACTAATAGAAAAAAATAGTATTCCCATTATTCAAATCACTGCATCTATATCTTGAGTATGCAAATCAGTTCAGGTCTCCTTATCTGCAAAAGGGCATCAATGTAGAGAAGAGAGGACATTTATTCACTTATTTGATGCACTGAAAACCTTATGCAAAACACAAATGGCCATAGATTGAAATATCTTTGGGAAACTTATTTTACTTATAAATTTGTCTCAACTTTGAATTCTTTGCCAGAAATTCTAGTTCAAAACAGATCAATAAGCGTGTTTAAAATTAAATTGAATGAAATGTATTTACTTATTAAGCATACAAAATAAAACTTATATTTATGTAACTTTCCCCACTTTTTCACAAGCCATAGAGTGGATCTAAGGGTCTCTGCTGGTCTCAATTTTATAAAAAAAATACAGAAAAGCCATGCCTTGATATCACCTGGACTAGGGTGTAAATGGCGCATCCTCCTGGCCAGCCCACATTCTGTGGGTGGTGTTGCAAAACCCATATACCCAGGGAGAGTGAGTAAGGGGCACCAGCCCAGCATAATCTCCTGAAAAAGGATAGCTAACAGGGAATGGGAAGAGACTGGCCTCTGCAGCTCCACCCAGTTGGCTCATCAATTCCATTGAATGAATATGCCCTCCAGACCTAGCTCAGAGATATGGGGGCCCTCTTCAAACAGAAGACCCTCACAGGAATGGCTGTATGCTTCCTGGAGGCAGAACTGCGGGCATTGTTGGCTGAGCAAGTCACTGTTGCCATTAAGGATTTATCAGGGGAGGTTGGGCTCACTATGCAAGTCTTTTCCAATCTCCATGGGAGGCAGGGGTCCCCCCTCCTTTGAAGGAAGGATCCATCTCAGCCACCCAGCCTTAGTTGGGGGGAAGAGGAACTGAAGGTCATTTGGTGCTGTCCTGCTGTCAGCGGGCAGGTTTAAGAACCTCGGAAGATGTTTTCATGACTACCTTCAGCAGTGTTGCCTCCTGTGAGTCTAATGACTCAGTGGAGGAATACGGCGGCCATTTCGCCTTACAGGAAAGGATCATGCTGGAGGAGAGAGGGGAGCCTAGATTTTAGCTGAAGCTGGATGGGAACCCTTTGTTATGCCAGCTCTACCAGGGAAGCGCCCGGAGCTGAGTATAACCTATAAAAGGGTTCTGACTGGGTGCGGAACGACCATGATCGTAGGCATGTAGGTGTTAGGAGCAGAGAGTGCCTTTTTTCAAATTGAGGAATTATGTCCCAGGCATCACATAGTGTGACAGGGCCAAGTCTTTAGCCTCATGAAATAAAAGACAATCTGTTGCCTGAACAGCTAGGATTTCCTTCTCCAGGAGATGCACATCACATTGCTATGAAAAAACTGTATGTAGCTCTCCCCAATACACAATAGGGACTTATCGTGAGCAGCCGGGGAGCAACTTATAGACTTGAGTAAACCAAACTTTGCTCATCAACACAAGGGATTCATGTGACTGAAATAGTGGCAGTATTAGGACCTCCATGGGAATGGCACAAATGTCTTCCTGAGGAGGAGTACCAACCTGGGGGATGGGCCTCGAGGCCCCTCCCTGTTTTCTCATTACACATTTGTCTTTGACCACTCCATGGTCAGCCAGCTCAAAGTGCAGCGGCCCACTCACTGTCAAGCCATTAAGTGTGTGCAGGGCACTAATCATGGCTGCCTCAAATGGCCATTTCCCAAAAGGCTCCCATCCAAGAAACAGGTCACCTTTGGCTCTCTACTAATCAGGGTAGCTAATGCTCTCCTTTGATGGATTATGTTGCCCTTAGCCAACATGCTGCCATGAGTGGAACAAATAACCAGAAAGCGGTTGAAGCCAGTGAGGTTGAAAACAACAGGTAGTCGCTCAATGATGACTCCCAATGTAATTGATGCTCTGCTCAGTGCACTTGCAACTTTGGTCTTGGCCTACCCCACCAAGGCCACCTCAGGGCCAGACATGCCGATCTTGGCCTGATCACTTGCCTAAATGGCAGCAGCCCCACCCGACTCTGGAGCTCCCACAAAGTAAGAGGAACCCTTAGTTCTCTTTGTCTTCCTCTTTCTTTTCTTTCTTCACTGCCAGAAGGAGTCCCTAAGGTGGACAGCAAGATCCTATATCTTGATACTAGTCATCTGCCAGAATAGGATGTTAGATTCAAATATTTCATATGCAAGGTCTTGCTGCATTTTCCAGTAAATTAATGAAATACTAGACTGCCTGTCTCTTGGTGGGAAGCTGGGAACCACTGATAAAAGCTGAAGGGTATGCAAACAGGAAGGTTTCAGTGAGATCTAGTAGATGGCCCAGTTGACACATGCCCCTGGAAAGTATGTGGATGTTCTGAGATATCAGCTTTGCTCCCATGGAACTCCCTCAGCTCCTTGTTTAATGCTGTTGTGAAGTAACTTTTAGATGGTCTTCTAAATTCTGATTGAGTTTATTTCCTGAAAAATGCTACCTAATTATTATTACTTATGAATTTTATGCTTTGATTTGATACCTAATCTGTTGACCAATCTTGTTTAGATCAAAACATGATTCAGGAGCACCCAGGAACTGGTGCTTTTGGCCAATTTCAAGGCAAGAAACTAAAGTTCCATGCTTCCCAACATCCTAGGTCAAAATATTTGTGATTGTTGGTTTTTTTGAGGTCAAAAAGCATGGGAAAATAAGAAAAAGTTGATTTTTGAACAGTGATACTATGGGATATGGGGGAGCTAACACAATGTCAACTCAACTAAAAATAAGCCCCATCTGATAACTAAACATACCCATTTGGCTGGGTTTTAACTTGCATACATAAGCAAAATTCAAATTTTCCAGTACACATACTGTAAACTCCGATTGGTATTAAATGCTCCATCTCGAGCTAATTTCCTTTGCATTTTAAGATTCCTGAGCATCTCTTTCTTCTTCTCTTCCTTTGCAGCTAGATGTGATCTTGCTTCATGGATAAGTTGACTTTTAAATGGTGCAGAATTGGGCACACCAGGATCTTTACGCTCTGAAAAGTATATATGAATATATTAATGATATACTGATAAGCAAATTGCTTGATTACTAAAATGAAACTTATTGGCTGATTATTTAAATCAAATTTGTCAAGGACTATAAGATTGATATTTGGCTGTTACAAGAGCAAAATAAACTGCTAAATTCCTCATAGGTAAATAGCAAATAAAACCTGCACTGCAACTCCAACTTCTACCAGTTTCGACAAAGTGGGATGGGCATGCTTCAACACAACAAAAACTCTCCAATGCCTCCCATACCCTTTACGTACCTAATTTCCTCATTACTCTTTACACCATCTTATAGTTTACTACTCACTCTATAGAGTGCATTTGCCATAATGCCTTTCTATCTGCACCATCCTACATTTTTCCAGATCTATGAACCCAGCATACACCTCATCCTTTGTTGATGTTTTTTTCAGCACAAATATTTGATTCACATACACCTTATCCACTTTAAACTCCCCTTGTTTGTCCCTTATCAATCCCTCAGTATCCTCATAATCAGAATTTGTCCATAAACTTTGCCTATAATACTCACAGTAGTAAAATTTTTTCTTTTACCTGTATATGATGCTATTACTGCATTCTTGTACTTTAAAATACAGCCACCACCAGACTAATACTATAACAATTACCACCAATTCTTAGCATCTCAGTGACTATATGCATTTCCATTGCTTTCCCATTTTTCAGACCTCTCACATCACTAACAAACTTTTGCATGCTTATCTCTTTCATACTCCAATTGGGATGTATCAGAGGAAGTGTAAAAACCTTTGTTAATGTCAAATGCAGCTATGAGATGTTTGAGAGAATTATGTTTTATGTGTAATGATTATAATTTGGACAATGAGTTTAAGGTGCATAAATTAGTATTTTAATGTGAGAGTCAGACCTAATTTTTAAATTGCATCCCTTAGGGAAATAAAAAATTGGCACAAATATTTTGGAATTTTTTTTTTTTTTTTTTAATCAAATTATTACTAACTGAAATTTCCTTTCTTCTTTTTCTGTTCTCGTTTCAATTTCCGATTATGTTCTCTCGCTTTCCGACTAATTTTGAATTTCAATTGCAATGTCATCCGTTTTGATGCCTTCTCTGAAAAAAAAAATAATGTCAAGGTATAGATTTTTATTAACTCTCAACATTACATAAATTAATGGATGAAAAATGGTAGAATGGACTACCAGAGGTCATCCAAGTGAACACAACCCCATCATGAAGCTACTGATTACAAAGGCTTCACCCTCATGGCTTATCAAAAACTAAATCATGCAATACACATCAATAATATAATATATACACAAATTGATATTACAATATGTAATTTGCTCCAATACAAATTAAAAACCACAATAACCTACCCTCCCTAACACTAAAATCTGAGGAAACCCTTTCTAACATTTCCCACATTGATTTAATCCAGTTAATTGTGAAGATTCGTGGCCCCTGATTTCCTGCGCAATTTCTTTGGCCACTTTCCTAGCTACTTTCTTTTTGCCTCACTCACTTCATCGCTTTGAGTCATTATTTTAAAATAAGAATAAAAAGTTTAAAAATTTAGGCAGTTTCAAAATATTCATAATTCAAAAGCCAAACTGAATTTCAATGCAAAAGTTGAGTGAACACTTTGAATTTGCACTGTTCACACTGCCCCCAGCGCAACAAAAAATTTACAGCAACGGAAGAAAATATCTTTGTTAAATGTAAGTTCAGAGTTACACTGGATATAATTTTAACTGATGGTTAATTAAAAAATAATTTGTTTGTTTTATTGTGGTCAGAACCAAGGATAATGAACAGAAAGCTGACACACTTTCTATTTCAAAACAACTGACAAAAAATACAAAGGGAGGCTGGAAAAAATAAATGGTTAACAGTTTTCATACTTTGATTCGACGAATACAATTCTTTGTTTAATAAAAAAAAAACTGTCAAAAGATAAAATAGTGGCAGGCATATATTAGTGAGAACGATAATAAACTTACAGAAAAAAACAGAGAATACAAAAAAAAACCCTACTTTTTACCCGTCTTTAGAAACATAACAGAAAGTTGGGAAAATAAATGGTTTCTGATTGGTCACTGACGGTGTATAATACAGGGCGCTGATTGGCCAGTGGGATAACTGAAAAAAAAAAAAACAATAACAAAATAGCCTAAACATCGCGCAGGAAATCAGGGGCTGCAAATCTTCACAATTACCTTAATCCCATTTATACTATCTTTTTGCTGCCTGTAACTATCCAAATTTACCCACCATTCATCTTTACTTATATCTTTCTCTCCAGTCCCTAGTCCATGTGTATGCTCAAATCCCTTCTCACTTCATGCACCAACTCACTTAATCTCTTGAATTCATCACGCAACTGACTCACCTCCTCTACCAAAGCCACATTTGCACCTATCACACAACACAAAGGGCATTCAGATACATTTGCTGGGTCATTTGTTTGTGTAATATATTTAAGTTCAGGAAGATAGTTAACTTTGAAAGAAGAGCAAATGTATCTGAATGCCCGGTTTGTTATGTGACTACTGCAAATGTGGCTTTGGTAGAGGAGGTGAGTCAGTTGCATGATGAGTGCAAAAGATTAAGTGAGTTGGTGAATGAAGTGATAAGGGATGCAAGTGTACGCATGAAGAATGTGGCTGGGACCAGGAGGGTGGAAGATAGGCCTAGACTAGGGACTGGGGAGAAAGAAGTGACTGATGTGAGTGAAGATGAATGATGGGTGAATATGGATAGAATAGATATGTTAGGACAGGTTAGGTCTGTAAGTAAGAGACATGGAACCTGTTAGGTTGACTAACAGATTTGATGCCCTGAGAGAGGAAGAGGTTGAAAGTGATTTGTCTCATGTGGTTGTGGCAGAAAGTGAAATAAGTGGTAGTTTGAATGAGAACATACGGGAGGGTAATGCTAGGCCTAGGGGGGCTAGGAGGATGACTGAGGTGCTTGTGAGTGCAAGCAAATGGAAGGGAGTGAGAGTTTGTTTGCCGGGTGCTGGTGTAAATGATGTGTCTGAGAGGTATGATAAGTATGGTGTCTGGGTGTCAGAGTGATGCAGTTGTGATTACGCATGTGGGTTCTGTGAGTTACGAGAGATGTACAAAAGGTTAGTTGAATGGATGGGTGAAAGTAGAGTGAAAGGCATTGTTTCAGGTGTGCTTCCGAGATTGGATGTGGGGTTGGAATGGTTGTCTTGTGCAATTGGACTGAATGAGTATGTGAAGGCCTGTGTGAGGAATCGGGATTAGTGTTTGTAGATGTTTGGAATGGGTTTTATGGAAATAAGGCATTGTATGCATTGGATGGACTCCATCTAAGCCGGGCTGGGGTTGGTGTGCTGTGGCAGGAGTTAGATAGTGTCATTGTGTCTTTGCACGCAGGAAACTAGTTATTGATAGGTCAGGGAAATATAGGAGTAACAACAAGGAAAGAAGGTACCCTAGGAGACCTTACGGCCCATTCAAAGAGGGTACCATTGGACTTGCAATCGAGCGGGCACAAGGCTGCTCAATTGTTTTGCGTCCCTAAACGGCCACTTTTCAAGACCTTGTCTAGTCTTGCCTTAAACTGGTCAACAGATTCACTGTTGACAACTTCCACTGGAAGTGCGTTCCACTTACCGCAGATACTGTAGGTGAAAAAAATTCCACACAGATTGCGGTTGTAACGCTTCAGTTCAAGTTTGAAGCCGTGATTGCGCGTTCTGTTCTCACTCAGTGTGAAAATATCCCGGTAGTCAACATTGTCGAACCCTCAAAGTATTTTGAAAACTTCGATGAGCTGACCACGCAGTCTACGGGTTTCCAGCGAGAACAGATCTAATTCCCTTAGTCTATCCTCATAACTTTTAGGTCGGATAGAGGGAATCAGCTTGGTTGCCCTGGCTTGTACGCGTTCCAATCTCGCGATGTCCTTTCGCAATGAAGGACTCCAAAATTGTACGGCATACTCCAGGTGCGGTCGGACAAGTGAGTTGTACAAGCACAGTACAATCTCCTGGTTCCGATAACCAAACTGGCGCTTAATATAGCCTAGCATCCTTTGGGCCTTTTTCTCCGCCTCAATGCACTGTTTTGAGAACTTGAGGTCACTAGTGATTGTTACACCCAAGTCCTTCTCAGTGTCGGTGGATTCCATAGCAGTGCCCTTAAGGATATACTGAGATTGGGGGTTTCTGTGGCCGATATGCATCACTTTGCATTTCCCCACGTTAAAAGGCATTTGCCACGTGTCCGACCACTCCCCAATCTTCCCAAGATCTTCCTGCAGGCGGGCAGTATTTCCATCCTTTGCAACGTTCATACCAAGCTTGGTATCATCGGAAAATTTGGAAATCTTGGCAACCATATCACCGTCCATGTTGTTGACGTAGATGATGAATAGTAGTGGTCCCAGGAGAGAGAGAGAGAGAGAGAGAGAGAGAGAGAGAGAGAGAGAGAGAGAGAGAGAGAGAGAGAGAGAGAGAGAGAGAGAGAGAGAGAGAGAGAGAGAGAGAGAGAGAGAGAGAGAGAGAGAGTGAGTGAGAGAGAGAGAGAGAGTGAGAGAGAGAGAGAGAGAGAGAGAAGAGAGAGAGAAAGAGAGAGAGAAAGAGAGAGAGAAAGAGAGAGAGAGAGAAAGAGAGAGAGAGAGAGAAAGACAGAGAGAAAGAGAGAGACAGAGAGAAAGAGAGTACAGGGTGGGGTGAGGAAAGGAAAGAGATACAGAGGAGATAGAGTGGAAGGTATACATTCTAAAAGAGGTGCTTCAGGGATAGGATGGCTGAGTTGTCTTTATACCAATGATCATAGTCTTAGAAATATGAAAGATGAGTTATTTAGTTATATTATTGATGAAGATATAGATATAATATGTGTAATAGAATCATGGGTTAATGAAAATAAATTTAATGATGTGAGTGAATTTGAACTAGAGGGGTATGATATATACATTAGTCAAAGGAGAGATAGGACTGGTGGTGGGTTGATTATTTATATCAGAAATAGCATTTCTTCAAATCTAAATAATTCTATAAAGCAAGAAGGAGTTGAGTCACTGTGGATAGATATTAGGGTCAGTGAAAATAGGATAATACACTTGGGAGCCTTTTACAGACTGCCCAGACAGACAGACTGTATTGATGAGCTAATGATCAGGGAAATAATGAAAGGATGTGAAGTAGATAGTTATTCTTGGTGACTTTAATTTAAATTCTGTGGATGGGGAAAATATGATAGGAAGGGATAGAGCAAGTTGTAAGTTTATAGAATGTTTTGGGGATAATCTTTTGACTCAATTTGTTAATAAGCCAACAAGGGGTACCAATATCTTAGATCTGGTTCTTTAAAATGATGATCACATGGTTCAGGAATTGACTGCGGAGGAAGCATTGGGAAATAGTGATCATCACATGGTTCGTTTTAACTTGTAAATAGTGAAAGGTAGAACACAAACAAACTCCACAAAAACTCCAAATTTTTATAGGGGAGATTACGATAAATTACGAAACTTGCTAAATCAAATTAGGTGGGATATAGAATTCAGGCGGAAGAATACTTAGGAGATGTGAGACACTTTTAAGACTATATTAAACATAGTCCAGGAGCAGTGTATTCCAATGAAGGCTATTAGGAAGAAATGTAGGAAGCCGTTGTGGTGGAATCAGGAGATAGCTAGAAAAATTTGTGAGAAGAAAAGGGCATGCCAGAGATTACAGAGAACAAGTACTTTTGACAATTTACATCACTATAGGTCGACCAGAAATGAGCTAAATAAGATTATTAAGAAGATCAAAAGGGGGCAGAAATTAATTTAGCTCAAAATAATAATAAAGATCCAAGAATATTCTTTTGCTATTATAGAATTAATAACAAATCTGACAGTGAAAAAATAGGGCCTATTAGATATAAAGGGGTTTTGAAAGAATCTGATGTATTTACAAGATAGAATGGAGATAGATTAATTGATGATAATTCCAAGTCAAGGGAAGTAGTGTTGAATACCATTAATGTGAACAGGGAAATATTTAAAGGGCTTATATTTGAGTTAAATACTAGTAAGTCATCTGGCCCAGACAACATTCATTCTAGGTTACTCAAAGAAGGTGTAGATAGTATTGCAGTAGCTCTTAAGAAGATATATACTAGATCACTAGAGTTTGGAGAAATACCTGATGATTGGAAATTAGCGAATGTATGCCAATTTAAAAAAAAATGGAAGTAATGAGGACCCGAATAACTCTAGGCCGGTAAGCTTAACTTCTATCGTTTGTAAAATTCTTGAGAAGATAGTTAAGAAGGGGATTTCTGACCATCTAGAGTGTAGTACGTTAATAAATGATGCTCAGCATAGGTTCAGAAGAGGTAGATCATGTTTAACAAATTACTGGATTTTATGGATGATGTTACTAAACAATTAGATAAGGGAGAGAATGTTGATGTAATTTACTTAGATTTTAGCAAAGCTTTTGATAAGGTTCCACATAGGAGACTAATTCACAAATTAAAAGTGCATGGGATATGTGGTAAAGTTTTGAATTTGATAACTGAAAGGCTGAGACACCGGAAACAAAGAGTCGTGCTGAATGGGGTGAGACACAGTAGAGGGACGTTATCTGTAGTGTACCCCAGGGATCCGTTCTCAGCCCTTTATTATTCATAGTTTATATAAATGATCTTGAGGAGGCTGTAAATAGAAAAGAGTAAATTGGCAGCTGTAGTCAAAGAAGTTGAAGGTAGTTTTAAGGTGTAGAATGACTTAAATAAGTTAGTAGCTTGGGCTCAGAAGTGGCAGATAACTTTAGCCATAAAAAATGCAAAGTTCTTAACATGGGAAGAGATAATAGGGAATTTAGCTATGAAATGGATGGGCATTGGCTGAATTCAGAGAAGGACAGGCGTAGTAGTAGATAGGTCACTAAAGTTTACAAAGCAGTGTATTGAGGCAAAAAATAGAGCAAATAGGGTGCTAGGATACATCAACAGGAATGTTAGCTACAAGAGTAAAGAGATTATCTTTAAACTCTTCAACTTGTATGTTAGGCCACATTTAGAGTACTCTATACAAGCATGGTCACCACATTTTAGACATGACATCAACATACTAGAGTCAGTACAAAAGGTAGTAATAAAAATAATACCTTCCTTGAAGCACCTTGAATATGAAGATAGACTGAGTGTACTAAATATGTTCTCATTTGAGAGAAGATGTGTGAGGGGAGATATGATTGAGCTTTTTAAAATCTCTGCTGGGATGGATAAGTTGGATTTTAGCAAGTTATTTGAGTTGCAAGGTAGTAATAGAACTACGAGTCACTGCATAAAAATTAAAAAACAGAGGTGCAGGTTGGATGTTAGAAAATATTCTTTCACCAATAGAGTGGTAGATTACTGGAATAGTTTGCCATCTGAGACAGTAGACAGTCCAAACTTGAATATATTCAAATGCAGATTAGATTATTATATGGGAAGGGAGGGTTAACTTTGGGGGGGTATTCTGGACTCATTCCTGTGGATGCAGTTTTTTATTATTGTATATTACAATTGATTTGGATTTTAACCTTAAATTTGAATGAACAAAGTTAATCCACTTTGCTTCTTTCATGCTACACTTTTTCCAGGAATTCTTTAACAGCCCTAATCATCTCATCTGTTGTCTCATTGCATAGTCCTAGTACTTCACTTTAGGGGCACTGTTTCTGGGCTACAATTTTGGGTTATAATTTAGGCATTATACATCATAAGGCGAAGCCCTCATTTCGAAAGTAACTAAAAATGCTAATTTTGCCGGAAATAGCCTAAAGTAGGTGGTGCTAGAGTCTTTATTATTTCAATAAATGTACAGAGCCGATCGCACGTTTATAAAAATAACAAAGACAAAAGCGCCACCTAATTTAGGCTATTGCTGCCAAAAATGAACATTTTCAGTTACTTTTGAAATGAGGTGCTTCGCCTTATATATTAGTATATACTGGGGGGCTGTGCCCCCCCAGACCCTCACCCAATTAATTGAAACTCAGGATCATCACAGGGGGTTCCCCTGCAATGATATCTCCCCCATGAGCAGTCCCCTTGAATTTACTCAAAAAAAGTGAAACACATTGGAACATGGATGAAATATTATGCAGCCAAGACCGGGAAACAGGGGAGGCGAGCGTGTGATGCAGATCTCTAGCTTTCACTATTATAAGTGAGCCGCGCTTCTTTTAAATGAAACCACGATCTATAGAATAATCTATTAAATTGGCTAAGGAAATAACACAAGTTGAACAAACAGTATTCACCGGAATCATGGTCTTTTAACTAATCAATTTAAGGTTGCCAATGTTTGAAATGAGGTTGAATTAAGGGTTGCCAGTGTGCAGGGATTCCTTCTGCTTGTACCATTCCAGGGTTTGCTTTTGTTCCATTTTCTAAGCACCATGTCTTTCACTTCTTTATCAATCTCAACCTTGCACTTTCTTGCATCCCACTCTAACCGTTCTCTATTCCTGCTCATCATTCTCAATTCATGCACATTTTATCTACCTACCATACCATTCATATACGCCATTTTCTTACATTTCTTCCATCATTTACTGTATCTTTCATTCCACAGATATAATTTCCTTGCCAGTCTTGTATCAGGTTCAGGTTGTTGAGCCACCCTTTGTATCGGGATATGGCATTTATTTTTTCTGTGGAGAAGAGAAATAATTTATTAGCCTTGTTCATTTCTCTTCTTCCACACACACTGCAAAAATTTCTTTGTTGCTATTACTATTCTTGTTCTCTTATCTATATCTTTTTTTCCACACTCAGTCCATAGTCCTCCCTTCTCTCCACCTCCTCCCACTTTTCTTTTCTCAACTCTATCGCCAATTCTTCTTTCAATTTCTCTCTCTCTAGACTGTGTCCCACACATTCTGTGGTGGGGCGAATGTGAGTGTGTGTAAAAGGGCCATTCTCCCACCCCTTTTCTCAGTACCCTCTCCCTCCCTCTGTAAGAATGTGTGTGAATGGGTTTGTTTTTTTTGTTTATTTTATGTATAAAAATGATTACCATGTTTTTTTTTCTTTCTTTCCAGGCCTCATATTCTGGAAAGATAGGACTTAGTTTCGTATATCCTTATATTACAAACAAAGCGTTATATCCTGGAAAGCTATATTATCATTAATAAATAAAGGCCATTAGTATAGCTTAATGAAGGAGGGCTTATAATAGCCACGTAAGCTTTTTAAAGTCATTATCTTCCATCAAGCGCAGAGGCGCCACACTTGTAAGTCCTAGGCATTTTGCTCGCTCGAGTGGCAGGTGGCTGGACATCTCTCCATCCTCTTTGTATAAAGTGAGGCCTTGATTGTTGTTTATATATTGACTGTTGTATTCAGGATTTTTTTTATTTGGTTGTTTGATTTTTATGTTTATTAGGATAGATTAAATAGTATTTATATATATAGGATTTTCTTTTTGTATCCATTGGTGAAAAGTAAGATCTCCAATATAATCGCCCCTCTCTATTGTAGATATTTTGTAAATTTTTTTGTAAGTAAAGGGACTGTATATACAATCCGTTTCATTCTCCTTCGATTTCTCACGTCCGGATAGTGTAGGAAGCGGGTTGGATCGATTGGGGGTTAGTTTAGATTTTCGGCCCGCTACATTTGGCGCCCGAATAGGGACGTGAGACTTCGAAACTGGGAGCGTGACTGGATTGGATTGCAGTCCATACCCAATTAGTGTGACAAGTAGTTTGATTGCTTTTTCCCTTCTCCTATCTTTTTTACTAACTTGGGAACAATGGCTGTAGCGGAAACGTTGAATGAAGAAGTAGTGCGATTGAGACTGGAGTTGAGAAAGAAAGAAGAGGAGTGTGAAATGTTACGGGGAATGATGGAGGGAATGGAGAATAAAATAAAAGGGATGAATGAAAAGACTGATAGGATGAAGAAGGAAATGGGAGACCGACAGGATCAGACGGACCGACGGATGCAGGACCTGTATGACATGATGAAGGGGTCAGGACCGGCCCTAGGACCCTCGACCTTGACCCCTGCTCCGACTGAAGGGAATAAGACTAATGGGATCAATGGGAGTGTGTGCGAGTCTAGAGAGGATAGGGTGATTATGAGTGATAGGAAGGACGGAGAATGGAAGAGAGTTGAATGCAAGAGAAGAAGGAAGAGTGGTGCAAAGGGGAAGGATAGGAAGGTAAGAGGCAAGAGTGTGGACTCATTGTACTCGGATGAAGGAGAGAGTGATGGTATGATTGATATGAGTGAGAGTGAAGGCAGCTCAAGTGAGAGTGAAGTGAATGTGGGAAAGGGTATTTTGATAAGGGAAGTGCCAAAGATAGATAGATTTAGGTTACATGGTGGGAAAAGTGTGGAAGAATTCTTCGGGGAATTTGAGCGATATTGTAAGCTCAAGTAACCGGAGAATAAGGGATACTGGATGAATGTTTTGGGGGAATGTTTGGAGGGAAAAGTATTGGAGTTTTTCCGCGTGATTACAAGTGTGGGGGAACCAAGGTACGATGTGGTGAAGAAGCGGATGATTGGACAGGTGAAACGAATGAAAGAGAGTGTGAAGTATAAAAGGGTAAATGAATTTGAGAAGGCTCGAATGGGAAAGAGTGAAAGTGTGAATATGTATGCACATAGGCTTGAGAGTATGGCAAGAACGAGGTATGGTGATGATGATGTAAATGAATGTAAACCACTCATGAGGAAGTTTTTGGACACGATCCCACGAAAGGTGAGTGAATGGCTGGGTGGAAAGAGAAAGGAGAGAGTGAGACTGACAGGTGAACGGTTGATGTGGGAGGATGTGTTGGAACTGTTAGAAGATGGACGATTTGATGATGAAAGCGATCTAGAAGAGGATGGATGGTACAGTGTGAATGTTGGGGGTAAGAAGCCCAGGAGCTTTCATCCACCCCGGCAGTTTGTCAGCTACAGGGATGCCCTGAAGGCTGCACCAGCTGGAGTGATGTCAAACTTCCTGGGCCGGCAGAATGGAGGGTGGTCGAATGGAAGGGGGCAGATGAATTTCAAGCGTGGGAACGGATATATGAGAGAGAAACCGAGGTATGCCCCAGCAAATGAGAGACCGAATGGTGTGAGAAAGATTGTGGAATGTCGTCGGTGTGGAAGGAAAGGTCATATGTTGGCAGAATGTAGGTGGACATCTGGTGCGTGTTTTGGGTGTGGTAAGAAAGGGCATATGATAAAGGATTGCCAGGAAAGTGTGAAAGAGTGCTTCGAGTGTAAAGAAATAGGCCATTTGAAGAAAGATTGTCCGAGGTTGAATGGTGGAGCAACTGCTGGGGAAAGTATGAAATATGCATGTGGTAATTGTGGAAAGGCTGGTCATTATGCAAGGATGTGTCGTGACCAGAGGAATGTATGTAGCTATTGTGCGATGGAAGGACATTCAAGTGAAAAGTGTTGGATTAGACTGAGAGCGCAAGGTGTGAATGGAAAGTCTGAAGCGGGAAACTGAATGGTAAGAGGGTACCTGCTGAAGTATCCTCTGGGTGCATGAGTGTGAGTAATGTGTTGGCAAGTCTGTCTAGTGTGAAAGTGCTGTCTGGTAGGAAGTATGAGTGTCTGAGTGTGAAGGTGGAGTTGAATGGAATTGAGTGTTTGGCTTTAATAGATTCTGGATGCAAGGCGAGCTTGGTGTATAAAGATGTGTATGACAAGTTTAGCGAGAAAGCCCTCCTGTCTGAGTGCAAGGGTAGTTTAGTAGGTATTGGTAATAGGAGAGTGCCTGTGATTGGAATGATAAGGTCACCTGTTCGAATGCATGGTATGATGATGAATGAATGTGAATTTTCTGTGATTGATAAGGTGAGTAGTGAGTATGGTGTGATTTTGGGCTATGATTTTATGAAAATGAATCGTATGGTTGTGCATCCTGCGAGTGATCAGATTGAGAGAAAGATTGGTAAAAATGGGGTGTATAAGTTGTATGTAGGGAAAGATGGTAGCGTTTTGAGGAGTGTGTTTACTGGTATTGAGGTGACTGCTATGGAGAGTGTAAGGCTTGAGAAAGGTGAAAGGGTGTCTGTTAGAGTGAGTTGGAGTAAGGATGTTAGTTTGAATGTGAGTGAGAACACTGTGATATTGGATGGAAAGGATGCGTGTTATAAGGTAAGGCGTGTTGCTTGTGTGTTTGATGGCTTGATGAGAATGAATGATCCTTTTGTATGTGTGCAGGCAGACCCCAGTGTGAAAGGGCAGGTGAGGGGAATCCAAGTCGGAGATGTACTGGGCCACCTCTCCACTGTCAATGAGGTAGGTATGGATGATAGTACGGATATCAGGGTGAATGTTGCGAATGAAAAGACATGTGAATGGATGTATAATGAGGTGAAGGACATGGTGAAATTGGATGGATGTTTGACTGAGTATGAAAGGGAGGATGTGTATCGAATGATATTTGAGCGAAAGGGAGCCCTCAGTAAGGGTGATCTGGATTTCGGGGTTGCAAAGCTCCCGGAATTCAAGATTGTCCTGAAGGAGGACTCCCCAATCTATCAGCGGCCGAGGCATTTCCCACGTCCGGTTGCTGAAGAGATTGAGGAGCAGTGTTTGGAATTGGAGCAATTGGGGGTGATTGAGGAGAGTGAGAGTGCATGGAATAGTCCAATTGTACCTGTACGTAAGCCGGATGGAAGATTGCGTCTGTGTGTGGATTATCGAAAGGTGAATGAAAGGACTGTGAAAGAAAGGTTTCCGATGTGTGTGGTATCTGAGTGTGTATATAGTATGCATGGGATGGAGTGGTTTACGAAGCTGGATCTGGTACGGGGGTATTATCAGATGCCCATTGCTGAGGAGAGCCGGCCAGTAACTGCCTTCTCTTCCTCAAAGAGGCATTACCAGTTCCGGAACCTCAGCTTTGGGTTGGCTAATGCTCCCGGAGCCTTCCAGCGGGCAATGAATGTTGTATTGAGTAAGTTTGCGAGTAAGAATGTGATTGCGTTTATAGATGAAATTTTGATTATGACTGAGACTTTTGAGGAGCATATGAGATTGGTGAATGATGTGTTGAGAACGTTGGAGAGTGTTGGTGTGAAGGTGAAAGTGGCGAAGTGTGAATGGTTTGCGAAAGAAGTGGAATTCCTTGGGCATATGGTGAGTGAGAATGGATTGCGTAAATCATCGAAGTATGTTGGGAAGGTGCGAATGTTTCCTAAACCGGTGACTGTGAAGCAACTGAAGTCATTTTTGGGTTTGATTGAGTTCCAGCGAAAGTTTATACGTGATTGTTCTGGTGTGAGTAAGCCTCTGACTGAGTGGATGGGCAAGAAGGGTAGTATGGTTGTCAAGTGGAATGATAAGATGAATGAGGCGTATGAGAGACTGAAGGAGGCAGCGGCTGAAGATGTTGAATTAGCTTACCCAGATTATAGTGTAAATGCTAAAATGCTTGAATTGTATACAGATGCGAGTGGGTATTGTATGGGAGGTTTTCTGATGCAAGAGCAGCGTTTGAATGGAGAGAATGTCAGGCGAATAATTGGGTATGTATCCAAAGCTATGAATGTTGCAGAACGAAAGTATTCGACTGTGGAACGAGAGCTGGCTGCGATAAGATATTGTTTGAAAGTGTTGCGTCCATTTTTGTATGGTGTGAGGTTTGTGATAAAAACCGATCATCAACCTCTTGTGTATCTGCAGCGTATGAAGTGGGCTGATAGTAGGATTGCAAGGACTTTGGAAGATTTGAGTGACTTTGACTATGTGATTGAGTATGTGCCTGGTGAACGGAATGGAGTGGCTGATTTGATGTCAAGGTATCCTGGTACGAATGATGAAAATGTGTGTGGAGTGAGTGATCCTGAGTATTTGCCGAAAGGAATTATGAATGGAAAAGAGAGTAAGGGTGGTGGTGATTCCTTGTTTGAGAGTGTATGGAATGGTTTGCAAGATTTGAAGAGTGATGGAGTAGATGTGAGAGTGCCCGATAGTGTAGATGATTTAAGGAAGGAGGTAATGAATGAAGTGTGTAGTAAGCCTGAAAGCATTGGTATGGCAAAGGTGCGGAACTTCATGAAAGAATTGAGAGCGATGTGTATGCAAGGGGTCCCGCCATTTCAGGAAGTGTTGATTGTAGTGAGTCGTTTGTATGGAGTGATTGTTTATGTGCACTTTGGTGGTGAGAGGCCGATTGTGTACAAGGATGAGAAGATGAAGGGTTTGAATCCTAATGTGGTACATCTGCAATGTTTGAGCGGTGTGCACTACAATTGGGTAATTGAAAAGTGTTCATATATAAGAGAGAAGAATGATTGTCTGGATGAAGATGAGTGTGTGTTGAGTGATGATATGGGAGTTGATGACAGTGTGGATATCAGTGCTGATGTTGGTGTGCTTGTTCCTTCTGTGTATTGCGAACATGGTGGACCTGATATGATGGAAGCGAGAGTGAAAGTTAGTGAAAGGTTGTTCTGTGGTTTGATTGATACTGGAGCGCAAGTGTCTTTAGTGAATGAGAATATTCTGAGTAAGTATGAAGAGTTTAGATGTTGCGAGCATAAACCTGTGAAGTTACGGATAAGTGGACTAGGGAATGGCATGATAGTGGCATGGGAACAGGTTAGTCTGAAAGTGAGTTTGGGTAATGGTGTGAATGTGAAGCATGACTTTGTGATTCTGAAAGATGAGCAAATGCCGTGTTGTTTCTTGCTTGGTGTAGACTTTATGAGATTGAATGATTTGTCTTTGGATGCTGATAAGGATCGTCTTATGAAAGGTGAATGTGAGGTGATGAAGTTGAATGAGTGTGCGAAGAATGTTGTCAAATTTTGTGGCATGATTGAGTTGGTCATGGATGATGAAAATGAGATTTTAAGTGATGATGATATTCTAGAGATGCAAGAGATGTGTCCTTTTGTTAGTGAGTTGAAGAAGTGTGTAATGATGCGTGTTGATTTGAATGAATGGCCAGAGTGTTTAAGTGATTTTAAAAGGTATGCTAAGGATTTTGTTGTTTGTATGGATGTTGTATATTTTGTGAGGCATGTGAAGGGTGGTGATGATATGTATGTACCTGTGATGTCCTTAGTTGGTATGATTGGTCTGGTGAAGGTTGTGCATGATAATTATGGGCATATGGGTAAGTTTAAGCTGTGGGAGTGTATGAAGGAACGTGTGTTCCATCCGTTTCTGAGAACTGTTGTGAATGATGTTGCAACTACGTGTGAAAGGTGTTAGAAGCGAAAGGTGCAAGGTGTGCAAGTGAAACCACCGATGTTGAAAGTTGATGCGAAAGAACCGTTTGAATTGGTAGTGATTGATTGTGTGTCTTTGCCGCGTACGAGTGCTGGGAATGTTGGTATGGTTGTGATGGTTGACCATAAAAGTAAGTTTGTGTATGCAGCGCCTGTGAGAGATAAAAGGAGTGTGACTGTTGCGCGTGTGGTTGAGCAGTTGTTTTTTCCTATGTGTGTATGGAAGCCTAGAATATGTGTGGGTGATAATGGGCCTGAATTTGTAGGGGAAGTGTTTGAGCAAATGTTGAGAGAGAATGGTGTGGAGCATGTGAGAACAACTCTGTATGTACCGTCTTCAAATGGATTGGCTGAACGGACTATAAGAACCTTGTGTGAGATGTTGAGAATGATGAGTACGACAGTGAATGACTGGGATGTGTGTCTGGGGAGAGTGTTGTGGGCGTATAATTCAACTGTGCATAGTGCAACTGGAATGTCCCCATGTCAGTTTGTGATGAATTTTGAAAGGCGAGTGAAAGATAGGTTTCGTTTGAGTGAAAGTGAGCAGAGTGTATGGCGTGAGGCGCATGAAAGGTTCCGTTCATTTGAATTAGGTACAAAAGTATTGAAGGTGAAAGAAGTGAAGGGTAGGGAGAATGTATCAAAGATGAGTGAGAAGTTTGATGGACCTTATAGAGTTGTGAGGGTTTGGGAAAATGGAGTGACATATGTTTTGGAGAGTTTGAATGACGGCATGACTGAGAGAGTGCGGGCTCATCAGAGTCAATTAAGGAGATGGAGAGAACCTCCTGACTACCTGGTGAGCCATCCAGTGTATGGACTGTGTAGAGAGAGAGGTAAAGTGCATGATGATGAGATTGAATGTGATAGTATGGATCTGTCTGGGAAAGAGCTAGTCTTAGTCTCGAGGAGTAGAAAGCGTACAAAGAAGGGTGAAAGGAAGAATGCAAGTACGAATGAAAGTAAGTCTGAGCAGAGTGTTTCTGGTATGGGGGATCTTGAAAGGGAGATTGAGTTTTTGCGTAAACAGGTGAGTGATTTGGCTGGTATAAGTAGACGAGTGAGTGAGCTGCCTGTGCCTGATTTTTCTGGTTTTGGGAACAGTATGAATGATAGTGTGTTTGGGCAGAATGAACCTAGTGTGACTGATTTTTCGGGTTTTATGAATGGTAATAGTAGGGGTGAGTTTGATGTAGTGAATGATGAAGTGGCTGATTTTTCAGGTTTCTGGTGGGAACCAGTCGAAGGGGTTTCTGGTATGCCTGTTGAGAATACAGGGGATGTGAATGACCTGTCTGTTTCGCAAGAATGTACCTTGAGTTGGATGAGAGCTGTGAGTGAGGAGCTGATGAATGGGGGTATGAAGAGTGAGGGTTCTGAACGGAAGAGTATGAAAGAATTCTGTCGTGAGATGGGAGAACTGGTAATGAGGGCTAAGAGTATGGTTGATGAGATGATAAATAGTGACGATGAGACTGACAGGACGACTGACGAACAACCCCGACTAATTGCTACGCGTAGCCAGGGACCAGTAGACGAGTGTGAATGGGTGCAGAAGGGTGCGATTGAGCACAAGTGGTACCGTGAAGAGTGATTGAAAGGGTTTAGTGAGTGGCTGGTCGAATGGCTTAAGGAAGGAGGGGTGTGGTGGGGCGAATGTGAGTGTGTGTAAAAGGGCCATTCTCCCACCCCTTTTCTCAGTACCCTCTCCCTCCCTCTGTAAGAATGTGTGTGAATGGGAATGGGTTTGTTTTTTTTGTTTATTTTATGTATAAAAATGATTACCATGTTTTTTTTTCTTTCTTTCCAGGCCTCATATTCTGGAAAGATAGGACTTAGTTTCGTATATCCTTATATTACAAACAAAGCGTTATATCCTGGAAAGCTATATTATCATTAATAAATAAAGGCCATTAGTATAGCTTAATGAAGGAGGGCTTATAATAGCCACGTAAGCTTTTTAAAATCATTATCTTCCATCAAGCACAGAGGCGCCACACTTGTAAGTCCTAGGCATTTTGCTCGCTCGAGTGGCAGGTGGCTGGACATCTCTCCATCCTCTTTGTATAAAGTGAGGCCTTGATTGTTGTTTATATATTGACTGTTGTATTCAGGATTTTTTTTATTTGGTTGTTTGATTTTTATGTTTATTAGGATAGATTAAATAGTATTTATATATATAGGATTTTCTTTTTGTATCCATTGGTGAAAAGTAAGATCTCCAATATAATCGCCCCTCTCTATTGTAGATATTTTGTAAATTTTTTTGTAAGTAAAGGGACTGTATATACAATCCATTTCATTCTCCTTCGATTTCTCACGTCCGGATAGTGTAGGAAGCGGGTTGGATCGATTGGGGGTTAGTTTAGATTTTCGGCCCGCTACAATTCCACTAACACCATTCGCATCTGTCTTCTCCTCCCCTTCACCTCCAAGGATCCAGTCCGTGCCTCTTGAATAGTAACTAACTTGCAAAACTCCCATCATACATATTATCAATGTAAGGCTCTTTTTTGCCTCTGTATATGTTCAGACTTCTCTTTCCATTTATTCCTCTTCTCCAGAGCCTTTCTCCTGAATCTACATTTTTTGTTTCAGCTTTCCTTTTGCTCTGTCTTCTATATAGATTGCTTCTAATTCATATTTCGTATCCACTCTCATTACCTCTTTGCGCCACTCAGTCCTATCGTAGGCAGCATACACATAGCCTGCCCACGTTTCTATTCCTATCCCTTGCAGTCTCAACTTATAGTTTTCTTTCATTCTTGCCACCCTCTCCTCATACCTACTCCAGCCCATTTCTCCTCTCAGTGCCTCTACCGCTACATAGGGATTGACCCCTAGTGCAATTCTTGCCACTTTATTTTGGATCTTTTCCATTCTCTCCAATTCTGTCTTTGTCACTTTGCAGACTTCATACCGATACAGGCTTCCCTTATCATTTTATACTTATTTGCTTGCTTAGTTGCCATGTTCCTCAACATGCCAGTCATCCTAAGCATATTTACTTCATTTTGTCTCATGCTTCTCAAATATATCCTTCTTGTTACTGTCACACCCAAGTATCAATATTCATTTACTACTTCTAGGATGTCATTTCTTAGGATCCATCCTTCATCTCTTTGTTCTCCAAATATCATTATTTTGCACTTTCTTCTACTAAATTTTACTCTCCATTCTTCTCCATACTGGTACACCACATTCAAAAGTCTCTGCAAACCCTCTGCTGTTTCATTAACCAGAACTATATCATCTGCAAATCCCAGAGTTGTCAATATACGGTCTCCAACCATGACTCTTTGGCCTTCCCTCTTTACTCTCTCCAACAGTTCTTCAATGAAGAAGCTGAACAAGCTAGGAGACATGGTACACCCTTGTCTGACCCCGATGTCATTCACCATCCAACCTGTTTCTATGTCCTTCAGATTGTTTGACTTTGTTGTTTTTATACCTTTTTTGTATTACATTTAGAATATTTGCATCCATCCCTAAGTCTCTTAGTCTTGCAAACAATTTTGTTCTATCCACTCTATCAAAGTCTTTCTCTATATTGAGAAAGCAGACATATAGCACACCCTCTTGTTTTCTTACCCTCTCTATTACATTCTGTAGTATATAGAAATTGTCTATGGCTCTTCTTCCAGTCTTGAATCCATTTGGTTCATCTCCAAGTATCTCTTCACATGCACCCATCCATTAACTAGCATATAATTAAATAGGGTTGTAAATAATTTCTTCCTCCTTTCTCCTCCATATTTCAGAAATTTACCAACTATCCTTTCTACATCCACTGCCTTATGGTTTTTTAACCTTTTCAACCCATACTCTATGTCCTCCCTGTTGATTCCTATACATTCATCCTCTAATTCCTGTACTGCATACGGAAGTTCCTCATTAGCTCCAATTTTGGTAATACTTCAGATTTGGGGCGCACGGTAGGTAGCGCCATTAGTAGGCTACAATTTTGGGCTACAATATATCTCTTATGATGTCAGACGGTAGCTTCAGATGTGACCAAATACGGCGTTATATTTTTTTGTTGTTTGGGGGATTTGTAACTTTTACTCTGTATTATTTACTAAATATCTCCATCTCTACTTGTTTATAGTTTTTTCTAAGTTAGGTAAGGTTTCTTGATGTCTTTTATTGTTTTGTTTTTTGTTTTCATATTTTTTGTTTCACAGTGAACGATAACAGCTTCTTACTGGCAACGTTGTGGCTATTATTAGAACCAACTTAGCATTTTTTTCCTGTTTTGATATGGCTTTTTCCTGCTCTAGTTGCTTCTTCGTTATTCGAATTTGGGTTTATTTTGCATGACAGCGAAAAACTTTTAGATTATTTAGAAGCGCATAAACTAATCAAGAAACCTATAGAAGTAAGTAATGTTTGTCATTAGGCTAGATTTTTTGGCCAGTAAAAAGGTGTTGAGGGAAAAAAACAGTAAATTCAAGGGCACTGCTCATGGAGGAGATATCACTGCAGGGGGGCCATCCTGCAATGATCCTGAGTTTCAATCAATTAGGGAGAGGGGGGGCTGAGGGGCGCAGCCCCCTAGTATATACTCATATACAAAAAATATAATGCTATAATTGTTCACAGCTGATGCTACCGTCTGACATCATAAGACATATATTGTAGCCTATAAACAGCGCCACCTACCGTGCGCCCCGAAACTGAAGTGTTACCTATAATCCTAATTGTTTATAAACTAATGAGCTAACATTTACAGAGTTGAATGATATAACCAAATCATGTCAGCGCCTATAATCGTTTTGCGAATTATAATGGGGTGGGGGTTAGGGTCTGACATCATATGAATCAAACGCGCATGAATATTCCGGTAGGGGTGAACAGAAATATTTACCCTCAAAAACTTTGAAGGCCGAGTCGCTAATCTACATATTTACCAAAGTTACAAATGCCCCAAACAAAAAATATAATGCCGTGATTGGTCACATCTGAAGCTACTGTCTGACATAAGAGATATATTGTAGTCCAAAATTGCAACCCACTAACAGCACACCTAATCTGAAGTTTTACCTTTATTTATTCATCCTCGCATTCACCTTACGTTTTCATTATTACTTTGTCCTCACTTTGGTAATTGTGTAGACGATGGCCGGATGCGACTCTAGTTTATTTTTTGGGCTACTTTTCAGTGTTTTTCTGCTATCGCACTGGCCAATCACAGATCTGGATTCAGTTTCATAAATGACTAATCAGAAAGCTGTATTTGTTTCCAAGCTTTTTATGTTTTTTATAATGATCAAAACTTGTTTTTTCCCCCTTATTTCTTTTCTATATATCCTACCTACCCTATGCCTGACATTATTTAGTGTTTTTATTTACTTTTTACTTAATTTCCCATTGTTTAATGCTCGATTAAACCATATTTTGGTGTTGTTAATGAAGTGTCACGTCTTAATTCTGACGAAAACACGACTTTTTCATATTTTCTGTTCTGTATTTATTTCTCTTCTTTGATTTTTTTTTTAAAGTTTTTTTTACGACCTTTATTTTGATTATTGTTCCAAATGGATGCGTTCAGTATTAGTGTTTTTATTACTATATATGTGTAGTTCAAGAAACACAAGTGGTCATTTTCAGTAAAAAAAAAAAGTCAAATTTTCCAGGAACAATGAACTACTTTTCCGTCCTCACCTCTCATATTTAAATGACCCCCCACTCCGTTTCCCGCTCATTTGTCAAAATGTCATTTTTGTGCGAAGTTTGTTCGTTACCTATTCCACATTTCGGTGCTATTTTAACCGACAATGAGAAATGTGTTTCGTTTCTCGAAGCCCATGGGCCGTGGGTTTTTGGAGGGTTCAAACATGAAACAAAGATAATTTTCATTGTTTTGGTGGCAAATCGAAAGAGAAACCCTCCTTGCAGCGATAAAAAAGTGGATTTTGCCGGGCACAAGTCGTATCTGATGGATGGGCAGCCTATTTAAATTTGTCATCTGAAGGATACGAACATCTTACCGAATTCTGGCTTGCTGCCAATAAACTACCCACCCGTCTGATGTAAGTATTAACAATTATTTTGAGCGTCGGCTCGTTGTTGGGTATGGCTCGCCGCAGGGATAACACTACGATGACCCTGAGTTTCAATCCTTTAAGGGGAATCTGGGGGGCACAGCTCCCCAGTCATTATGGCTAAATGTAAAGGAAGGTAAAAACAAGCTTGTCATAGAATTATTATACAGAACACCTAATCTTAGTAAGGAAGCTTCAAATCTTCTGTGGCAGGAGATTGAACGGGCATGTAGAAGTAAGCACGTGTGTATAATGGGCGATTTTAATTACAGAAATATAGACTGGGAAGCTCTTGTGGGTGATCAGGAGGCTGAGGAATTTTTTAATGTTGTCCAAGATAATTTTCTGAGGCAGATTATTAACGAACCCACTAGAGGTAATAATATACTGGATTTAGTTCTGACAAATAGGGAAGTTATTAAGGATACTGAGATTGGAGGAAATTTGGGTAATAGTGACCATTGTGAAATTAGATTCAAGATGAAATGGAATGGTATTGATAGTAGCATGAACAATGTTAAAATTCCTGACTTTAGAAGAGCAAATTATAATGGGCTAAGGACTTACCTGGAGGCAGTAGTACAGAAACCAGGCAATGAAGTCAAATCAGGAATAGATTCAATGATATCAGTTAGTGGAGACAATAATCACCAGGAGGAAGAGATTACAATTGAAGAGGAGTATGAAAGAATAATTGAGCAATTAATTACAGGTCAGATGATTAACATTCCATATAAAGAGATAGGACTAAAAATAATGACCCAAAATGGATGACAGATAAAATTAAGCATTATATTGGCATTAAAAAGGGCATTTATAGGAAAATAAAAAATGGAGAGGATCACTTAAGGCAGAGATATAATGAACTAGCAAGAGATGTTAAAAAGTTAATTAGAGTAGCAACGAGAAATTATGAAATTAACATAACATAACATAACATAACATAATTTAACGGATGACAAAAGCCACAAGGGCCTATCAAAGGTCATCCGTATCCATCAAATCCCACCCATATAATGCATCCATAGGATTTTGTCAGATCATGCAGCTACAATATACAATTTAACAATCCATAGGAATGTCCAACCATGCATCTACAATATATAATTTAAAGCCTCCATAGGAGTCTGTCAAAAACAAAATCAAAATCCCCCAAAATATACAATAAAAAGAAACTGCATCCACAGGAATGAGTCAAGAAACATATCCACATACCAAAAAGTAAGAAATTAACCCTCCATCCCCATATAATCATCCAATCTGCGCTTGAAAACATTCAAGTTTGGGCTGTCTACAGTCTCAGGTGGCAAACTATTCCAATAATCCACCACTCTGTTAGTGAAAAAATATTTTCTAACATCCAGTCTGCACCTCTGTTTTTTAATCTTTAAGTGGTGGCCTCTAGTTCTATTACTACCTTCTAACTCAAATAACTTGCTGAAATCTAATTTATCCATCCCAGAAAAGATTTTAAAAAGCTCAATCATATCTCCCCTCACACACCTTCTTTCAAATGAAAACATATTTAATACCCTCAGTCTATCTTCATATTGAAGGTGCTTCAGGGATGGTATTATTTTTGTTGCCCTCCTTTGTACTGACTCTAATAAGTTTATATCATGTCTAAAATGTGGTGACCATGCCTGTATAATTGATACCATGTGGTGCAGGTATCAATTATACAAAACTAAAGTTAGAGATAAAATAGGCCCACTTATAGATTCCAATGGAGAATTAGTGAGTGATAGGGACTCAATGGCTGGAATGCTAAATGACTTTTTTCTCTCAGTATTTACACAGGAGGATACTCTAAATATACCCGAGGAGTCAATGATCTTTCGGGGTAATGATGAAGAGAAATTAAAGGATATCTTGATCACAAAGGAGATAGTGACAAAGGAAATTGATAAAATCAAAAGTAGTAAAGCACCCGGTCCTGATGAGCTCTTTCCTAGAATTTTGAAAGGATGTGTTAAGTGAGCCCCTAGCATGCATCTTTAGAAAATCATTGGAGAGTGGCATTGTGCCAGTGGCATGGAAGAAAGCCAATGTGATACCTATATTTAAGAAAGGGGATAAAACAAATATGTCTAATTAGAGACCAGTAAGTTTGACATCAGTGGTAGGGAAAATGATGGAATCTATTATAGCAAGGAATATTATAGATCACTTGGATAAGCATAAGTTGATAAAAGAATCACAACATGGCTTTATGGATTATGTAACTAAAGAATTAGATAGGGGTGAGAAAGTTGATGTGATCTATTTAGATTTCAGCAAAGCTTTTGATAATAGTTCCACATAGAAGACTAGTTCATAAATTAAAGCTGCATGGGATATGTGGTAACGTTTTAAATTGGATAACTGAATGGCTGAAAAATAGAAAACAGAGAATGGTACTGAATGGAGTGAGGTCAGAGTGGAGGAATGTTATTAGTGGCGTACCTCAGGGATCAGTTTTAGGCCCTTTATTATTTATAATCTATGTAAATGATCTTGGGCAAGGTGTAAATAGCAAAGTGTCAATTTTTGCTGATGACACTAAATTGGCAGCTGTAGTCAAAGAGGTTGAGGGTAGCTTTAAAGTGCAGGGTGACTTAAATAAGTTGTTAGCTTGGGCTCAAAAGTGGCAGATGACTTTTAACTTTAATAAATGCAAAGTTATTAACATGGGGAGAGATAATAGGGAATTTAGCTATGAGATGGATGGGTATTGGCTTAATTCAGTTGAAGATGAGAAGGACTTAGGAGTAGTAGGAGATAGGTCACTGAAATTTTCAAAGCAGTGTATTGAGGCAAAAAATAGATCAAATAGGATGCTAGGTTACATTAAAAGAAATGTTAGCTACAAGAGTAAGGAGGTCATCCTTAAACTATACAACTCTTATGTCAGGCCACATTTAGAGTACTGTATACAGGCATGGTCACCACATTTTAGACATGATATAAACTTATTAGAGTCAGTACAAAGGAGGGCAACAAAAATAATACCATCCCTGAAGCACCTTGAATATGAAGATAGACTGAGGGTATTAAATATGTTTTCATTTGAAAGAAGGTGTGTGAGGGGAGATATGATTGAGCTTTTTATAATCTTTTCTGGGATGGATAAATTGGATTTCAGCAAGTTATTTGAGTTAGAAGGCAGTAATAGAACTAGAGGCCACCACTTAAAGATTAAAAAACAGAGGTGCAGACTGGATGTTAGAAAATATTTTTTCACTAACAGAGTGGTGGATTATTGGAATAGTTTGCCACCTGAGACTGTAGACAGCCCAAACTTGAATGTTTTCAAGCGCAGATTGGATGATTATATGGGGATGGAGGGTTAGTTTCTTACTTTTTGGGGTATGCTGATATGTTTCTTGACTCATTCCTGTGGATGCAGTTTCTTTTTATTGTATATTTTGGGGGACTTTGATTTTGTTTTTGACAGACTCCTATGAAGGCTTTGAATTATATATTGTAGATGCATGGTTGGACGATCCTATGGATTGTTAAATTGTATATTGTAGATGCATGATCTGACAAAATCTTATGGATGCATTATGTGGGTGGGATTTGATGGATACGGATGACCTTTGATAGGCCCTTGTGGCTTTTGTCATCCGTGAAATTATGTTATGTTATGTTTAGTAAGGGGGAAATCCTGTTTGACTAATTTGCTGTCTTTTTATAATAAGGTGTATGAAGTAGCAGATAATGATGAAAACTATGATATTTTATACTTGGACTTTAGTAAGGCTTTTGATCTAGTGCCACACTTATGGCTTCTGAGCAAAGTTAAAGCACACAAGATTGATGGCAGTATATTTATGTGGATTCAGTCATGGCTTGGTGACAGACAGCAAAGAGTTAGTATAGATAGAGTTAAATCTGAGTGGGGGTGTGTTAGCAGTGGAGTTCCGCAAGGATCTGTTTTGGGTCCCTTGCTATTCTTAATTTATATTAATGATCTTGACATAGGTATAAGTAGTGACCTGAGTAAATTTGCTGATGATACTAAGCTAGGTAGGCCATTAGGGCTGATTCTAAAGCTGTTGTAATGCAGGAGGAATTGACCATTCTGTCCAATTGGGCCGAGAAATGGCAAATGAAGTTTAACATAGATAAATGTAGTGTACTTAGTATAGGTAGAAATAATCCATTGAATAGTTATAAATTAAATGGGAGAATTTTAGGGAGCACCAATTGTGAGAGGGACTTGGGTATTTTGGTAAGTTCAGACCTTCGTCCTAGAAAGCAATGCCTAAATGCTAAGAATAAAGCTAATAGGATATTGGGATTCATTAGGAGTAGTGTAAGCAATAAGAGTGCTGAAGTCATTCTAAAACTGTATCTGGCGCTAGTTAGGCCTCATCTAGACTATGCAGTACAATTTTGGTCACCATATTATAGGAAGGATATTGATTTGCTTGAGTCTGTGCAGAGGAGGATGACAAAGATGATTGGTGGGCTAAGGAACTTACCTTATGGTGAAAGGCTCAGAAAACTAAATCTACATACATTGGAAAGGAGAAGAGTCAGAGGGGAATTGATTGAAGTCTTCAAATGGGTAAAAGGATATAATAAAGGGGATCTGGGTAAGGTTCTTATACTTAGTGAACATGACAGGACACGTAGCAATGGGTTTAAGCTTGATAAGTATAGGTTTAGGAAGGAAATTGGGAGGAATTGGTTTACAAATCGTGTGGTAGATGAATGGAATAGGCTCACTAGACATGTGATAGAAGCCTCCTCTCTGGGTAGTTTTAAGAATAGATTAGATAAATATTTGGATGAAGCTGCTAGATGGGACTGACTTTTTTTATGTACATATGTATATATTTTTCTAAGGAGTGGGGAGATTATATTTTGCGGTTGCATGAATGGACATAATCCTCTGGATTCATTTTATGTATATTGTAGATTAGATCTGACGAACTCCTGAAAAGGGTGACAATGTTGATGACTTTTCTCTGGTAAGAAATCTTTTGTGTGTTGACTGGAACAGGAGCTGTCAAGTGTAGGCCATGAATGGTCTTTTGCAGTCTCCTTTTCTTATGTTCTTATAAAAACGAAAATTGCCATAAAATTCTTCGATTTCATCTCTAAAAAAGTAACAACGAAAAGTAGCCCAAAATAGCCCCCCAAAAGCTAGGCCTAGAATCCGGCCATCGTCTACACAATTACCCTCACTTTTATCCCCTTCCAAGGCCCTCCTCAGATATCTACACTGCTTTCTTTCTAGGTCATTTACCCCCAGCTTGCTCCACTATCTTATTTTTTCCTCTTCCTCCTTGATATTTGCATCTCAGATTACTTTTGTGACTTTTTGCTTTTGCTTCTTATATTCTAAGGGCACTCGCTAAAAACACGTCGGATTGCTACCGCGTAATACATCACATTTTAAATATCAATAATTTAAATGAAAATAACAAAGCTTACTACTTCTCTTCCCATGCATTTTAGAGTGAAAATAACAAAATCACGATAAAAAAAAGGCGTTTAAATTCGTCGAATAAACTATTGAAGTGCAAAAATGAGGTCTTAGGCCATTTTGACTGAACTATAGCCTTTAAATCAGCAGGATCAGATTTTGTATGCGATGGATGGGCTCCATCCTAGTCGGGCAGGTGTTGAGGTTCTATGGGGGAAGCTGGATAGTGTGATTAGGTCCTTACGGGTGGGAAACTAGAAGCTGTTACAGGTAGGGGAATAACAGGAATGGAGGGCAGGTGTAGGAAATGGAAGGGATGACAGAAAGAGGAATAGCTAGGGGAGAGGGCATACTGATGCGTTATAGGGGGACTAATGCACAAGTGAATGAGCAGATAACTAGGAATAGAAAAGCACGATGCAATAAAGATGTAAATAATAAAAAACCTTCAAAATATACTACACAAATGGTCGGAGTATAAGGAATAAGATAGATCTCTTAAGAGCGATAGCGAGTGAAGAGAATTTTGATATAATTGCGAAAACAGAGTCATGGCTTGATTTGGCAGGAAATCACTTTAAACCTGAGGTTGAGATTGAGGGCTTTAACATGTTCCATACAGATAGGAATAGGGAGAGAGGAGGAAGGGTTATTATTTATATTAAAGATAATCTCCAGTGTTGTGTAAACAGTACAATTAAATTAGGTGATAACACAGAGTCATTATGGCTAAATGTAAAGAAAGGTAAAAACAAGATTGTCATAGGATTATTATACAGACCACCTAATCTTAGTAAGGAAGCTTCAAATCTTCTGTGGCAGGAGATTGAACGGGCATGTAGAAGTAAGCATGTGTGTATAATGGGCGATTTTAATTACAGAAATATAGACTGGGAAGCTCTTGTGGGTGATCAGGAGGCTGAGGAATTTTTTAATGTTGTCCAAGATAATTTTCTAAAGGCAGATTATTAACGAACCTCCTAGAGGTAATAATATACTGGATTTTGTTCTGACAAATAGTGAAGAAGTTATTAAGGATACTGAGATTGGAGGAAATATGGGTAATAGTGACCATTGTGAAATTAGATTCAAGATGAAATGGAATGGTATTGATAGTAGCATGAACAATGTTAAAATTCCTGACTTTAGAAGAGCAAATTATAATGGGCTAAGGACTTACCTGGAGGCAGTTGTACAGAAACCAGGCAATGAAATCAATTCAGGAATAGATTCAATGATATCAGTTAGTGGGGACAATAATCGCCAGTAGGAAGAGATTACAATTGAAGAGGAGTATGAAAGAATAATTGAGCAATTAATTACAGGTCAGATGATTAACATTCCATATAAAGAGATAGGACTAAAAATAATGACCCAAAATGGATGACAGATAAAATTAAGCATTATATTGGCATTAAAAAGGGCATTTATAGGAAAATAAAAAATGGAGAGGATCACTTAAGGCAGAGATATAATGAACTAGCAAGAGATGTTAAAAAGTTAATTAGAGTAGCAACGAGAAATTATGAAATTAAAGTGGCAAATAGGGCAAAGGAAGATCCTAAAAGTTTTTATCAATTATACAAAACTAAAGTTAGAGATAAAATAGGCCCACTTATAGATTCCAATGGAGAATTAGTGAGTGATAGGGACTCAATGGCTGGAATGCTAAATGACTTTTTTCTCTCAGTATTTACACAGGAGGATACTCTAAATATACCCGAGGAGTCAATGATCTTTCGGGGTAATGATGAAGAGAAATTAAAGGATATCTTGATCACAAAGGAGATAGTGACAAAGGAAATTGATAAAATCAAAAGTAGTAAAGCACCCGGTCCTGATGAGCTCTTTCCTAGAATTTTGAAAGAATGTAAGGATGTGTTAAGTGAGCCCCTAGCATGCATCTTTAGAAAATCATTGGAGAGTGGCATTGTGCCAGTGGCATGGAAGAAAGCCAATGTGATACCTATATTTAAGAAAGGGGATAAAACAAATATGTCTAATTATAGACCAGTAAGTTTGACATCAGTGGTAGGGAAAATGATGGAATCTATTATAGCAAGGAATATTAGAGATCACTTGGATAAGCATAAGTTTAAAAAAGAATCCCAGCATGGCTTTAGTAATGGTAAATCCTGTCTGACTAATTTGCTGTCTTTTTATAGTGAGGTGTATGAAGCAGAAGATAATGATGAAAACTATGATATTTTATACTTGGACTTTAGTAAGGCTTTTGATCGAGTGCCATACTTGTGGCTTCTGAGCAAAGTTAAAGCACACAGGATCGATGGCAGTATATTTAGGTGGATTCAGTCATGGCTTGGTGACAGACAGCAAAGAGTTAGTATAGATGCAGTTAAATCTGAGTGGGGGTGTGTTAGCAGTGGAGTTCCGCAAGGATCTGTTTTGGGTCCCTTGCTATTCTTAATTTATATTAATGATCTTGACATAGGTATAAGTAGTGACCTGAGTAAATTTGCTGATGATACTAAGCTAGGTAGGGCCATTAGGGCTGATTCTGATGCTGTTGAAATGCAGGAGGAATTGACCATTCTGTCCAATTAGGCTGAGAAATGAGAAATGAAGTTTAACATAGACAAATGTAGTGTACTTAGTATAGGTAGAAATAATCCACTGAATAGTTATAAATTAAATGGGAGGATTTTAAGGAGGACCGATTGTGAGAGGGACTTTGGTATTTTGGTAAGTTCCGACCTTCGTCCTAGAAAGCAATGCCTAAATGCTAAGAATAAAGCTAATAGGATATTGGGATTCATTAGGAGTAGTGTAAGCAATAAGAGTGCTGAAGTCATTTTAAAACTGTATCTGGCGCTAGTTAGGCCTCATCTAGACTATGCATTACAATTTTGGTCACCATATTATAGGAAGGATATTGGTTTGGTTGAGTCTGTGCAGAGAAGGATGACAAAGATGACTGGTGGCTAAGGAACTTACCTTATGGTAAAAGGCTCAGAAAACTAAATCTACATACAGTGGAAAGGAGAAGAGTCAGAGGGGAATTGATTGAAGTTTTCAAATGGGTAAAAAGATATAATAAAGGGGATCTGGGTAAGGTTCTTATACTTAGTGAACATGACAGGACACGTAGCAATTGGTTTAAGCTTGATAAGTATAGGTTTAGGAAGGAAATTGGGAGGAATTGGTTTACAAATCGTGTGGTAGATGAATGGAATAGGCTCACTAGACATGTGATAGAAGCCTCCTCTCTGGGTAGTTTTAAAAATAGATTAGATAAATATATGGATGAAGCTGCTAGATGGGACTGACTTTTTTATGTACATATGTATATATTTTTCTAAGGAGTGGGGAGATTATATTTTGCGGTTGCATGAATGGACATAATCCTCTGGATGCATTTTATGTATATTGTAGATTAGATCTGATGAACTCCTTAAAGGGTGACAATGTTGATGACTTTTCTCTGGTAAGAAATCTTTTGTGTGTTGTCTGGAACAGGAGCTGCCAAGTGTAGGCCATGAATGGTCTTTTGCAGTCTCCTTCTTTTCTTATGTTCTTATGTAAAAAACAAAACAAATGCGTTGGGGGATTAGCGGAAGTATTTTGTTACCAATGGACAGGTAGATGTCAAGAAAATATTATCAAGGATATTATCAGTAGACCAAATATACACAGGAATGTGTCAAAAACAAAAAGCATCATCATCAAGACTCGTCAAAATCTAAATCAACCATAATATACAATAATAAAAAACTGCATCCACAGGAATGAGTTCAGAATAACCCCCGCACTCAAATTAACTCTTCCTCCCCATATAATCATCTAATCTGCGTTTGAAAACATTTAAATTTGGACTGTCTACTGTCTCAGATGGCAAACTATTCCAGTAATCTACCAGTCTATAGGTGAAAATTTTTTTCTAAAATCCAACTTGCACCTGTTTTTTTTAAAAATTTTTAGGGGTGACCCCTAGGCCTATTACTACCGTGCAACTCAAATAACTTGCTAAAATCCAACTTATCCACCCCAGAAGAGATTTTAAAAAGTTCAATCATATCTCCCTTCACACATCTTCTCTCAAATAAGAACATATTTAATACCCTTATAGCAATGCCTCTGAGCATTCCTATAATAAAAAACCTCCTGGAAAACTTATATATATATATATATATATATATATATATATATATATATATATATATATATATATATATATATATATATATATATATATATATATATATATATATATATATCATCATTTATTATGTATAAAATTCAATTCTTCTGTCATTTAAATAATTAATGCAATCCTTTAACCTTGTTAATAAAATCATTCATTTTACTAAACTTTGTCAAGTAAATCTTTCACTTAATTTACTGCAACCTTTGTAAATCAAATCATTTTATGTTAAACTTAATAATTAATTTATTCATTTAATTTCTTGTCAATTCAATTAACGTATACTGTTCCAAACAACATCTCTTAAATTTCACACAAAACAAACAAACACACGTTCCCAGCCCGACCAAATAAGCACGCTTCCTACCCACCCAACTCGCTGCTCTCTTCGTATAAAGGTCGGTAACCATTCTTTTTGCAATTATTCATTTACCTCCAAACAAATCATAGTGAGTTAATTCCACTCTCACATTTTTTCCAAACGACAATACGAGAGTAAGTCCTAATTATATTGGTTTCTCATTGCAGCCCCCAATTCACAGCCCAGTATAGATACTTTAAAATACTCAAAATTAATACACTATATTACTTACAACTCAATATTATTTACTATATCAAGGATACTCTATTATACTGTATATTACTATATTATTATTTACTTTATTATTCACTCTATATTGTTTCACCATATTATTCACCATAATTACTTGACCTACTTATCTCTGTACATTCGTTAATTTTTATAAATATATTTATATTTGTGTAATTGACTTTCTTAACGCCCAAGTCATTATTCCAAAATTTACTTCGCTGTCCCATTAGGCCTAAAGCTAACGGCAGATATCTTCGATCAAACAAAATTTATGGTTATGGTTTTCGAAACGCTATCTAGGCTGATTTATTAACCGAAGATAAATCACATTGATAACCCATACACTATACCCTCAGTCTATCTTCATATTCAAGGAGCTTCAGAACAGGTATTATTTTTGTTGCCCTCCTTTGTACTGGCTCTAGTAGGTTGATGTCATGTCTAAAATGTGATGACCATGCTTGTATATAGTACTCTAAATGTGGCATTATAGGGTCGTTGATTATCGGGTAGGCGTAAGTAGGCCTTGTTTTGATTGCAAGGCGATCATATAAGGGTTTGGTAAAGTGGCTTGCTTACAGGTTTCTTGACGTACGGTCCGAGGGGTATTAACCGATCAAGGTTTGTAAGTAAAAGCCTGCTTTGTGAAGGAATTAAATACTTGTATTTGTATACCACCCTCAAATGTTTACACTTACGATAAAGATTTCATTTGAACAACGGAATATGCTAGTTCGAGTTATAATGGCAAGAGCAAGAGTAATGGAGATTCGCAGATCGATGAATTAAGAGTCTAATATTTGATCATTGAATAACTAAATGAATTCATCAATAATGTGTCAATAATCATCATTTGAATGAAATGTTCTCTTATTTATATCAGGCAGCATTTTGGAGGCGATGCGTAACTCCGCCTTGTTTGAGTCACTGAGGCGGTGCTTCGCTACCTATCAGTCCAGCGGAGCCTGTGATTGGTTGGAGTCTAGCCTGTGATTGGCTGAAATTCTCCACTTCGGATCTTAACTAGGAGGTCTGTCCCCTGCGAGGGTACCACAGAGACTCTGTTTGCTTAAAGCTACAAGATGACCTTATCAAATTTTACATTAAGGTGAAACCTCCTTTTATCGCCGATTCTGTTCCCCATTCCAAACAGCTTTAATTACTCTGTTTGCACACCTGCACTCGGGTGAGATAGCCCGGATTTCAATCCAGACGTTCTAATCAGATTCCGTTGGTTCAGAAACTGTCTCTAAACGACCTTAATTTATTGCTCCTACTATTACATCTTTGATACTTCGACCTGGCAAAATGTGTATTTGCCCTTCTCTCTCTCTCTCTCTCTCTCTCTCTCTCTCTCTCTCTCTCTCTCTCTCTCTCTCTCTGGTGCATCTGGTAGCATCGGTTTGAGGTGAGGTAACGGCCCTTTGTTCCCAGGTCGGTTGCCAGGGCAATAAAAGCCTTGGGTCGAGTCTTTTGGTGTGGCTGGATATTCATTGAACGCTACTCCAAGATCCTGGATGTCGTGAAGGGAACTAGTAGGAGTTTAGTACGGGGCGTGCTCCATTGTTCACTTGGTGAGAAATCGATGGCCCCTTCGGGGACCGCCAGTTCTGCTTGGTTGGGAGCCACGAGACGCCAAGGTTTGACGACTCGGTCTGACGAACAGCAGCACATTGAGTGTGCCTTCTGAAAGATGAAAAATGTGTCCGATTGATAGGCGGGAGCGACTCACGCGGGGGCGAACTCACCACCCCCTTTTTTTTATTTAGTGGTCACAAAGTATTCAGATATATAAATTGTTCAGCATGACTGGAAAGAAAGGACCTACTGCCCTTAAATACATATGTTCAGTGTGCAAAAAGGACAAGTGGTGCGTGGACTTCCCGTGGGAGGTTAATCAAAATGCCACCCGGCAAGCATCTGCACTGATTGTGTCCTTAAAGGAGAAGTGCAAATGCTCAAGGATCTATATAGATCATCTGATGAAAAATCCAAAGAACTGGAGCGGAAGCTGCAGAACATAGAGTCTGAACACGCGCGTCAGCTTCGCCGTCTCGAAGACAGGATCGTCGAGTTGTCGTCAAGACAAGAGGTCCAGTCAGCTACCGATGTATTTCGCACCGACGTGGGTGGATCCGCCGACGGGACCCTATCCCAAGAAGCGAGCACTGCATCGGCAGTGCCACGCCAGCCTCTCAACATCCCAGAGCTGGAGTCATCTGCTGCTGGACTGACTCAACAGACTAAAAAGAAGAAGAGAAAGAGGAATAAAGGAAAGAAAAAGGAAGAGAAGGTAGAAACAGAAGAAAAAAAGCAGAAACAGAAGTTAAACCAGATCAAGATAGGGAAAAAGAAAGAAGAAGAAAAATATGAAGAAGAAAGAGGAAACAGAGAAGTCGCTTTCGAAAGGGAAGACTCTGTCCTCTGCAGCCAAATATGCAAGGGTCATCCTTATCGGTGATTCTCAATCAAGGGATCTGCAACCCATGCTAGTGGCCCGCCTTCGCACCAGTATATAGCAATGCCCTCTGGGAATTCCTATAATAAAATCCTCTTGGGAAACTTAAATATATATATCATCATTTATCATATATAAAAAAATTCAGATCATTCAATTCTGTTTACTTAATTTTTGTCATTTAAATAATTCATGCAAATTATCTACAACTTAATAATTAATTCATTCATATATTTTAATTAACTTTTTGTCAATACAATAATTCAATTAATTTATCCATAACATTTTGCAATTCAATTATATTATGAAACTTTTAATAATTCAAATATCCTGTGACGAAAAATTGAATTCATTTAACGTACTACTGGTTCAAACAACATCTCTCAAAATTTCACGCATACACAAACAAACACACGCTTTCAGCTCAACCAAATTGAACACGAGTATTGCTCATTCGTCCCTCGCCATTCTCAGCATAAAGGTCGATAAGCATTCCTTCTACAATTAGTCATTTAACTCCAAACAAATCATACTTAGTTTAATTCCTCATCCTCTCACAATTATTCCCTGCAAACTGCCATACGAGAGTAGGTCCTAATTCTATTTACTTCTCGTGTTGCAGACCTCCCAATTCACAGTCCGTCATAGTCATTTTTATTTCATTTTTATTTCGCTCTTACTTCAATTTCACTTCACATCTTAATTTACATCTTGTTACTTTAAATGATATTTTACCATATCTTACATTGTATTCCTAATTCAATTCTCATTGTGCATTCGTTAATTCTGTGAATATATTTATTTATATTTGTTCAATTGTTTTTCTTAAAACCTAGTTCAAAAGTTCAGAATTTATTTCACTTTAGTCGAAGGCCTAAACATTAGGAGACGACAATTTCATCAAACAAATTTATGGTAATGGTTTTCGAAACGCTATTTAGGCTGATTTATTAACCCAAAATAAATCCCACTAATAACTAAACACTATAAGTGTGAGGGTAGGCTGCCTCCCAGGACGTGGGAACCACCAGATAAGAGTAGAGGCTGAGAAATCTCAGATTTCTGAGAGTTTAGTCGTTGCCCTGATGGTAAGTGGCAACGATCTCTACCTCAGGGGAGGTAGGGTAAGCCCTACAGGTGAGATCCTTCAGACGGTCATGGGGCCTGTGCATGACTATGGATTGAAAACCCGGAGACGTATCGTGGTCGGGATGCTCCCGAGAAGAGGTCCAAGCCGGATCGCTCATTCGAGGAACGTCGCATTGAACCGACGACTAGCAGATTTATGTAAGGCGGAAGGGGTGCTTTTTGTCGACCCCTACTGCATGTTTTATGGTAGGAACAATCTCTACCAAAGGGATGGGGTGCACCTTTCCATTAAATGAAAGGCTGTACTCTCAAACTTGATACAAGGTGTCGTAGAGCGGACCCAAAGGATGGTCGGCCCAGAGTGATCGCGGACGTGCGCCAATACGCCAAAGTCACCTCTGGAACGACCTTCGCGGAGGTTACTCGAAAGGGTGCCACCACACCACCAAAAGAGAAAAAAAGAAACAAGTAAGACGGGAAACGGAAGAGCGTAGGGAGTCCTACATTTGGGGACTCCCTGAAAGTTATTCTGTTTAACGCGGGGGCAATCAGAAACAAGTTTCTTGAACTACGTGGCCGCGTAGCGACGGAAGAACCAATATAGTGGCCATAACAGAGTTGTGGGTAAAAACCACAAACCGAGATTTTGAAGGTGAATTCCCAGATTCCCGGTTACCAACTATTCCAAAAAGATAGGCCAGACAGAGAGGGTGGCGATGTGGTGTTGTATGTTAAGGATACACTCAAATCGACGAACTGCAACATTATATCCTACCTCTAGCTACTAGGAGTTGACCTAGATATAGGCCCTGTCAGATACAGGAACCTGATACTTTACAGATCCCCTGCCCAACTCGATGAAAAGGACAGGGATCTGGACCGGCTACTCGGTGAACTTGTTCAAGACAGTGTGTGTATCACCATGGGTGATTTCAATACCCAAGTTGACTGGGAAATGAGAGAACCCTGCGGTGAGAATGCACTACTCTTGGAGTTCGCGAAAACGGGTTCCTGACTAAATGTGTGAGAGCCGACGAGAAGAAATAATACCCCCGACTTGGTTTTCACCTCTGAGGATGACATCGTTTAGGATCTCTCTGTAGGGTAAGAGCTCAGCGGCAGTGATCACCGTCCTAGATTTATAGTCAAGGTCCCCAAGGTAGAGTCTGCGACTGGAAAATCGAGGAAACTTGATTTGAGAAGAGCAGACTTTGCAGGTCTTCGTGCTGGATTGACTGATGCGAGGCTAGATGTGTGCGAGGATGTTAAAGATTCGTGGAATAGATTCAAAACTACGTTCATGAGTCTTCAATCACGTTGCATCCCTTTGAAAAGCTTTCGTCGGTCTTCCGTTCTACCAAAGTGGTTTAATCGAGAAATCGGTCAACTGCTGAGGGAGAAGAGAATGGTGTACCGGCAGTCAAAGATTTCTGGAGACTTTGAGGAGTACCGTAGGCTAGCTAGGAGTGTGAAGTCCAGCATAAGGGCGGCAAAGCGTGCCGAGGAGCTCCGAGTAGCGAGACTGGATTTAATGTTAACATCAGACGACGAATTAATTTTAAATTTAAATATAGGAGACAGAATTGGAAATAGTGATCATAATCTAATTGAATTTGAAAATAATATCAGGCATGTTAGAAAAAGTGTCAACATCACTAAACTAAATTTCAAAAGAGCTAATTTTGCTGGTCTAAGAAAGAGCTTGAGCAATTATACGGTAAATAAAGAAGAAATCAATGAAGTATGGCATGAATTTAAAAAACAATCTTCTAAATAAGCAATCTCAATTCATACCATTGAAAGTTTGTAGCGCTAAAAATGTCAATGAACCTAAATGGTTATCTGCCGAAATTAAGAAACTCATTAGAGATAGAGATAAAGCGTACAGAATGCTAAAATCTAACAGTAACATAAAAAACAGATATCATTATCTAGAATTAAGAAGAAAAGTTAAAGCTGAATCCAAAAGAGCCAAAGGAAATTAAGAGATAATAGTACTCTAAATTGTAAAAAAAAAATCCAAAGGAGTTTTTTGCTTTAGTAAATAGCAGAAAACCGATAGAAAACAGCATTGGCCCAATCAAAGATAAATATGATAGTTTGCAGTTTAATGATATTGATGTAGCTAGTACTTTAAATGAATATTTTGCATCAGTTTTTACAAAAGAGAGCATGATTAATAATCCCATGGCAATTATCAAGAAGGCTATCACTAAACCACTTGAATCGGTTAAATGCACCGTAAACCCTACAAGAAAACTTATTGAGAAGATGAATAAATACAAATCTCCGGCAGCAGATAATATATCTCCAAGAGTTCTAAAGGAAATCAAAGATCAAGTAGCTGAACATCTAACGAAGATTTTTAATTTATCGTTAGAGAGTGGAATTGTTCCCCAAGATTGGAAGTCGGCCAATGTAACACCAATATTTAAAATGGATGTAAAGAGACAGCTAGTAATTATCGCTCAATAAGCCTAACCTTCGTAGTTGGAAAACTCCTCGAAACCTGTATTGCAGATAAAATAGTTGAACATTTAGAGAAGAATAAATTATTAAACGATTCCCAGCCTAGCTTCAGGAGAAAGAAGTCATCCCCCACAATTTTTTATGATTTTTTTTCATTATATAAACACCGAGTATGACAATAACAGATCAATTTATATTTTGTATTTAGATTTTCAAAAGGCATTTGATAAAGAACCGCGAATAAGAAGTTGATGCGTAAAGTAAGAGCCTTGGGAATAAGAGGAGAAATAGCAAAATGGATCGAAAACTGGCTCAATGATCGTAAACAACGAGTAGTCATTAAAGGACAAGCGTCAGAATGGGTTCCTGTTAGTAGTGGTGTTCCACAAGTTTCTGTCCTTGGAGTTTTGCTTTTTATTATGTATGTTAATGATATAGATGATGACTTGCTATCAAAAAATTCTAAGTTTGCAGCTGATTGCAAATTAGGAAAGGGAATAATAACTGAATAGGATGTCTTTGAATTTCATAAAGATATTGATAAGATAGCACGATAGTCGGCAGAATGGAAACTACCCTTAAATCTTAATAAGTGTAAAGTAATGAATACCGGTTATAAAAATCCAAGAGCAGAAGATAAACTTTTCGATAAAAATATTATAGTAACTGAAAATAAAAATGATCTTGTAGTGTATATCTCAAATGATCTTAAGTTTACTCACAGTGCATGGAAGTTGAAAAGAAAGCACTAGAGCTACTCAGATATATAAAACGCCAATTAACATACAAAAATTACCTACAATCTTGAATATGTACAATGTATTGGTAAGGCCACAATTAGAATACTGTTCTCAGGTCTGGGCACCATACTTAAAAAAAAATATTGAAAGATTAGAGAAGGTACAAGCAAGAGCCACAAAATTAATTCTAGAACTACGTAATCATGATTATGCAACGAGATTAGAAAGGTTAAACTTATTCAGCCTCGAAACAAGACGATTGAGGGGTTAATTAATAGAAATGTTCAAAATATTGAAAGGAATAGATAACGTAGACTGTAATACTTGGTTCGAATTCAGCACATCTAATACAAGAAATAACGTAATGAAAATAATGTTGAAGCATTTTCGAACAAGTTTATGCGGAAACTCCTTTGCAGACAAAATTGTAAATATCTGGAATCATTTACCTGAAGATGTGGTTTCCAGTAGTTCAGTTGAAACATTTAAGGTTAGACTGGACAAAATTTTAAGCAATGTTAGATAATAAGTGACATGACATTGTATGTATGTTGAAAAGATAAAACGAATGCTCATATTAAAGATTAGTAAAATGCCTTCATTATTATTTGTTTGTTTATATAAGCTAAGAATTTACTGTAAATATGGTAGATAACAAGTGACATGACAACATATGTTGAAAAGATAAAACGCATACTCATATTAAATATTAGTCAAATGTCTTCATTAATATTTGTTTAGATATATTAACAATCTATTGTTAATTGTATGTTGATAAAGACGAGGAAATTTTTTTCTAAGTTTAGATGAGTAAGACATAACTATTACGGTTTTAAATTTGATTCTGCATCTATATAAAATGTAAATACGTTTCTGTCATGTTTTCCTCATATAAATAATCTTGGATATACTCGGATATAGGAATAATTATTTTTCAAAATATCTGACAAAAAGCTTTGCATATGCAAGCGGTACTAGCTAGCAGTGTCCAATAAGACAGTAGAAAGTTGTTGTTTGTTTTTTTTAAATAAGAATGGAACGAGTAGATAGATCTAATAGATAATAAGCGACAAAAAAATTGCATGTTAACAAAGAGAAAAAGAAAAAAGAGCATGTTCTAAATTAAGATTATTGCTATAAGTAAGATTTTTGTTTTTGTATATATTAGTATTTCCTGCTTTCCTTTTAAAATTTCCTGGATGTGTCTAATTTCCAACACTGCCAGGATATATATTTTTACTTTTCCAATCCCGGAAACGGGTGGGAGAGGTGGGTGGGGAGAGACTTCATCTTTACTATCCTATTCCTTATCTGTAGTATTGTATATAGTTAGAACTTAGGATAAAATTATAGGTACTTCCATTGAAATGGACCGAATGGTCTCTTGAAGTACTTACTTTCCTTGTAAATCCTTGTAACACACACACGCACGCACACACACACACACTCTCTCTCTCTCTCTCTCTCTCTCTCTCTCTCTCTCTCTCTCTCTCTCTCTCTCTCGAGGCTTCGACATTGTAGACTACAGGGATATTTTCCAGCTTAGCCAGAGCAGAACAAGAAATCACGGCTACAAACTTGAATTGAAGCGTTACCAGCGGGATCTATGTGGGAAATCTTTCACATATAGCATCTGCGGCACTTGGAACGCACTTCCAGACTTGAAGCGTGGCGCGAGTGCTCTTCTAGAGCGTCAATCGGACTCTTTAGAGGACTGAGCCTGCTCAAGTGTTCACTCAAAGGTACCCTCTTTGAATGGATCGTAAGGTCTACTAGGGTACCTCTTTTCCCTTTTACTCCTTGTTACTCTCTCTCTATCTCTCATCCTGTCGGACGAGGGCGCGCAATGCGTAATGATGGGAGACTCACAGCTGCGAGGCCTTCAGTACCACCTGGGTGGGAGGAAGTGTCGCAGATGAGAAGTACGATGTCTTCCTGGAAGAGATAACAAGGCGCTACAAGACGAACTCAGGAATGTGCGGAATTTCGCTAGGAGCTACGTACTTGCCTCAATGGTCAATGGAAACAACCTTTTCCTTAGAGGAGGTGTAATCGAGCTAACGGTACATATAGTCCAGACATCGATGATAATTGCAGAGGATCTTCTCCCAAAGCCAAGCAATGCCATGCTCGTGGGGATGCTAGCCAGGAAGTTTGCTACAGCGCACTCTAATAGCAAACTTCTTGGCATCAACGAACGTCTAGGTCACCTTTGAGCCTTGACAGGAGTTAAGTTTGTAGACCCGGTCGACTTGTTTTTCGGACGAGATAACCTATACACGGAGGACGGGGTCCACGTAATCGACCGAGGAAGGAGGTTTTTGGCCGAGTTAATCGACAGAAATGCCTTCTGGTTGTTGAGGGTTGCACGGGACGAGCCATGCGGCAACTCAACGGGTAACAGCGAGCAGGAGAATCAAGACGAGCCGCGAGAGCAAGTCAATGCATGGCATTCGACTGCAAGAGGCCCTGCTGCACCGCAACCAGAGAGTAATGGAAGCCCCGCCGATGACGAAGAACCGGTCCCAGGTGGAGAAGGTACAAGCAACTCAGAGGAAGCTCATGGTAATACGTCCCTTTCTCAGAACAACACTCCATCCGAGTCATCGGGAAACGCGTTAGAGGAGGGAGCGTGTGGACTAGCCAGCGTTCCCTAAAAGTTCTATTTTTTAATGCGAGGTCTATACGGAATAAGTGGGACGAACTTGTTGCTGTATTGGCCTCGGATAACCGAATAGATATCGTGGCGATCGTAGAAACGTGGATCCATACTGACTAGCGAGATTTCGAGGGTGAGTTTGCGATCCCCGGTTATACAATGTTTCACCGTGACCAACCTTGTCGAGAGAGCGGCGGAGTTTTGGTATACGTCCGGAACTGTTTCCCCGCTGTCGAATGCAATGTGAGATCTGGCCACGAGACTTTATGGCTAGACATATATTGTACCAACTCCTCTTATCGAGTAGTGGTCGTTTACAGGCCGGAAAGACAGTCAGGAGAGTTAGACTCAAACCTGTATGCAAAGCTCACCGACCTGATAAATAGTCGCACGGGTTTGGTCATTGGTGACTTCAACTGCCGTGGGACTGACTGGAGGAACTGGACAGGCGATGTGGAAGAAAGAAGATTGATCGAGTTCACTCAGGATAACTTCCTGACACAATGGGTAGAGGAGCCAACGAGGGGTGAGAACATGTTAGATTTGGTGTTTACCACCGAGGACGACATGGTATCCGGACTCAACTTGGGAGAGTGTCTGGGCGGGAGCGATCACCGCACAGTCACGTTTTATCTTTAACCACGACTTCCGACGCACGAACTTTGTGGGTTTTCGGGATGCCATAGATCGGCTTGGGCCCGCACCAGGAGAAGGAGCCTCGGATAAATGGTGGAAATTTAAAGAAAATTTTATGACCCAACATTCCGCGTTTGTCCCCAGCAGAAGGAGGAGCAGCAAGACTCTCCAACCGAGATGTTTCAATCGAGGCATCGCTGCAGTGATAAGGAACAGGAAAACTGCCTACAAGAACTGGAAAACCAACCGTAATGAAGAAAGGCTTCTTCAATACAGGGAAAAGTGTAGGCAAGTTAAAGCACTGGCACGCAGAGCAGCGAAGAAGTTTAGTTGCCTCGCTATGTAAAGAGACCCCGAAAGAATTCTTCCTGCATGTCAATAGCAGCTAGCCGATTCCCCATAGCATAGGACCGTTGAGAGATCACAATAGCGTGTTACGGAAGTCAGGAGCGGACATCGGCAACGTGTTGAACTCCTACTTCGCCTCCGTATCTACGAGGGAAGTTGACGGTCCAGCTCCGAGGCCGGGGGTTCATCTCGAGGAGAGCGAAAAGCTATGCGAAATAGTCCTAGAGAGAAACAAAGTTGTAGCCAGACTAGGAAACCTTAACCCGTATAAGTCTCCAGGTCCGGATGGCTTTCTTCCTAGAGTCCTCCAAGAAGTTAGTAAAGAGGTTGCTCCACACCTTACCACCATTTTCAACAAATCTTTGGAAACTGGAGAGGTGCCGGAAGACTGGAGAATAACATACGTAACTCCCATCTATGAGAAGGGAGACCGCGAATGCCCGGGTAATTACCGGTCTATTAGTCTGACATCCATCGTAGGCAAACTACTTGAGAGAATAATCGCAGACCGTATAGTGCAGTACTTAGAGTCGCACAACCTAATCTTTGATTCTCAGCACGGATTTCGCAAGAACCGTTCATGTCTCACTAATCTACTAGAATTTTCCACGGTATTTTGAGTCAGTATGACCGTAGTCGAGCTGTGGATATCTTATACTTGGACTTTCAAAAAGCCTTCGATAAGGTACCACACCGCAGGTTGATAAATAAAGTTCACGCCCTTGGCATTACCGGAAAGGTAGCCGAATGGATAGAAAACTGGCTCTCGGGAGGGAGGCAACGAGTAAAGATCAAAAGTATAGTCTCACAATGGACGCCAGTCATTAGCGGGGGGCCCCAGGGATCAGTGCTAGGGCCTCTATTGTCCATCGTCTACATCAATGATATAGACGAAGGATTAATATGCTCGATAGGTAAGTTCGCCGACGATAGCAAGCTAGGAGGTAGTGTGAGCTCGCGATAAGGAGTGGAACGCCAACAAAATAGCCTTCTCAGAATAGGCGAGTGGTCAGAAAGGTGTCAGATGCAATTTAACCTTGACGAGTACAAGGTAATGCACATCAGCCATGCTAATTCTCGGGGAAAATACTCCTTGCTAGGCAAACAACTAGATACCACCGACCTTGAGAAATATTTAGGCGTGCTAATCAGCAGTGATCTAAAGTTCTTCAAGAAGTGCCTCCAGGTGGAAAAGAGGACCCAGCTAATGCTGGGGTACATAAAGAGGCATTTTCGCTTCCGAAATAAGCAGCTTGTTCTCGCCTTGTACAACTCTCTAGTCCGGTCACACCTTGAATACGCCGTGAAATTCTGGTCCCCAACCCTGAGGAAGGATATTGAACGGCTGGAAAGGGTACAGGCCAGAGCCACAAAATTGATCGCCTCCCTTCGACATAAAAATTATCAGCTTAGACTATGAGAACTGGAGATGTTCTCCTTGGAGACGCGCAGGTTAAGAGGCCAGCTGATTGAAACTTTTAAGATAATGCGAAGAGTTGAAAACGTAAAACACAGGAGGCTGTTGAGTTTGAACGCAAATGCTACACGTAACCACGATTACAAACTGGAATTACTGCAATTCCATGCTAGCATTTGCGGAAACTTATTCTCGTACAAAATCTGCGGAACGTGGAACCGCCTACCGCCAGAAGTGGTAAACAGTTCGTCATTCGAACAGTTCAAATCTCGACTTGACAAGATAATCCATACCCTGACTTAGATGGTACCACCTTAGTATAGATTATAGATCTGAGTAAAGTAGATAAGTTTCAACTTTACTTTTAATAAAATTTCCTGTTTGTGTTCTTTTTTCAGCACATTCAGGTATCGTTTCAACTTTCTGGCCCTCAAATGCTGGTGGGAGAGGTGGGCGGGAAGAGCCTTCATTTATGCTATACTTTCTCTTTTGCTATAGGTTAGGGCTTTCCCCAAATAGTACCTCCACGGTATAGTCAGCAATGTCCTTTGAGGTACTACTATTCCCTGTGACAGACACACATTCTTTTTCTCTCTCTACTCTCTCAAAATAACCCCCTTGCCGTCGGTGAGAGAGCTTGCGCGACCTGCTTGAGTTAAGCTAGCTAAGTTGGGGGACGTTTAGTCCGGCAGGGTCACCCATGCTAGTAAGGTAGCTTTAGTAGGATCCAGACTAAGGATTGTCAAACTTCTCTACCACTTCTTCAACTGTCAAAAAATAACCCAAACAACAAAAACAAACATTCATCTCTATTACACATAAGTTGTTTAGTCATAAATGCCTCACCAGCTACCTTATGCCGTGTGAGAAGAGAGGCTTTGGAACCTCTTTAAATAACGCCTTGGAGCACTCATAGGTTACAAGAGACTGATATTGAAGGGATCTCAGACGTGTGGGTCACGATTAATGGAGAAATGCTAGGTACCCCTTAGAAGCTTTCTCGTAACGTGTAATGGCCTGATCAGCCCCCTGTGACCGCTACTTGGTGAACAAAGGCTCAACTGCCGTTTGGTGAGAGAGCTTTTGTGTCTTGCTAGTTGCCAGATCAGCTAAAGATCTCGGATGAAGTCGTGGGCACTTAGCTTTACTATTTGCTTTAAGTCTGGCCGTTTTTAGTTGATTAGTAGGGCTTAGTAGGAAAACAGTTACACCTCAAGCACCCCTCTCTAAAAATTAGAGATCCAGTTTACCTGGGGCTCTCGTGCTGCTTAGTTGGGAGTTATGGCACAATTGGGGACGTCCGGCCCAGGGGAGACCTTAAGGTTGATGTGCTTGGTCAGAATGGTTTCTGTTGGCCGAACAACCGAAAACCTCCTGGAAATAGGCGGATGTGATTAGTGCGAAAGAAAATCAGACACAAAAACCTCCTTTTATGCGTATGGTCCCAGAGTTTTTAAAGTGGCGAAGAAGAATGGTCCTCCGTTCCGAAAGTTAACCTACAGAATCTGCAAAGTTTATAGATAGAGCGAAAACTTCGGGGGCTTGAGCTGCAAGTAGCTAACAGATGAAGTTAGTGTCTGTGACTTCTGCGAACTGTATAAGCGCCAGGGAGAGAGCATCGCTCAACTGAGAAAGGAGAACTCCCTCCTCAAAAGGGAGGTTCAGCTCTTAAAATCAGAGAGGTGCAGATGCTCAGGCGAGTGCGAAGAGAGAGAGCCTCCGACGTCCAAGAGCAGGAGTCTTCTGCTGCAGGACTGGCTCAACGAGCCAAAAAGAAGAAAAGAAAGAAGAAGAAGGGAAAGAAGAGAAATTAGAAAGAGAAGAAAAAACTGGAAAAAGAGGACGAGAAAGTAGAAGGAGAAGAAGAGAAACAAGAAACAGAAGAAGTGAAAACAAAGGAAGACAAGAAAAAGAAGAAGAAGAAGAAGAAGAAGAAGAAGAAGAAGAAGAAGAAGAAGAAGAAGAAGAAGAAAAATGTAAAGAAAGAAGAGGAAACAGGCAAGTCGCTTCCGAAAGGAAAGACTAGGTCGTCTGCAGACAAATGTGCAAGGGTCACCCTTATTGGTGATTCTTAAGCACGGGGTCTGTAGCCCCTGCTAGCGGCTCGCATTCGCACCACTGTGAAGGTAAGCTACCTGCCAGGACTGGGTAACCACCACATCAGAGTAGAGGCGGAAAAATCTCAGATTTCTGAGGGCTCAGTTGATGCTCTGATGGTAAGTGGCAACGACCTCTACCTAAGAGGAGGTAGGGTAGGACCTACGGATAAAATCCTCCACACAGTCATGGGCCCCGTGAACGACTGTGGGCTGAAAACCGGCATGCGTGTTGTGGTCGGGATGTTCCTGAGGAGATGTCCAACACAGAACGCTCACTCGAGGAACTTCTCTTTGAATCGGCGTCTGGCATATTTGTATACGGCAAAAGGGTATTTTTTTGTGGACCCGTACCGCACCTTTTATGGTAGGAATGATATCAACAAAAGGGATGGGATACATCTTTTCTTCAAAGGAAAGGCCTTTCTGTCGAACATGATCAAGGATGTCGTAGAGAAGACCCAAAGGAGTACCCGGCCCAGAGTGAAGGCGGACGTGCGCCAGTACGCCCGTGTCACTCCTGGTACGACCTTTTCGGAGGTCGCTAAGAGGAGTGCCACCGCGCCAACAAACAAGCCGAGAAACAGAGTAGGGTAGGGAGTCCTACATTCGGACACTCCTTGAAAGTTCTGTTCAATGCGAGGTCAATCAGGAACAAGTTTCTTGAACTTTGTGGCTTTGTAGTGACGGAAGAACCTAAGATAGGGGCCATAACGGTGTTATGGGTAAAAACCTCGAACCGAGTTTTTGAGGGAGAATTCATGATTCCCGGTTACCAACTCTTTCTAAAAGATAGGCTAGACATAGAGGGTGGGGGTGTGATGTTGTATGTTAGGGATACATTCAAAACAAGGAAGGGCAACATTATATCCGACCACGAGCTCCTAGGTGTAGATAGGTCCTGACAGATATAGGACCCTGCTGCTTTATAGACCCCCTGGCCAACTCGTTGAAAAAGACAAGGAGCTGTACCATCTGCTGGGTGAACTTGATGAAAACTGAGTATGTATCGTCATGGGAGACTTCAACAACCAAGTTGACTGGGAAATCAAAGAACCCTGTGGCGAGAACGCACTGCTCTTGGAGTTCGCGAAAAACGAATTCCTGACTCAGTAGGTGAGAGAGCCGACGAGAGGCGATAAGGGTCTCGACTTGGTTTTCACCTCTGAGGATGACATCGTTGAGGATCTCTCTGTAGGCGAGGAGCTCGGTGGCAGTGACCACCGGCTAGTTAGATTTATTGTCAAAGTCTCCAAGGTAGAGTCTGTGACTCGTGAATCAAGGAAACTTGATTTGAGAAGAGCAGACTTCGCAGGTTTCCGTGCAGGATTAGCTGATTTGAGGCTTGGAGGGTATGATAATGTTGAAGACCTATGGAATAGTTTCAAATCTACACTCATGAGTCTTCAATCACAATTTATCCCTGTGAAAAGTCTGCGTGGGTCTTCCGTTCAACTAAGATGGTTTAATCGAGAAATGGTCAAATGCTGAGGGAGAAAAGATATGTGTACCGGCAGTCAAAGACTTCGGGGGACTATGAGGTTTACCGGAGGCTAGCTAGGAAAGTAAAGTCCAGCATAAGGGTGGCAAAACGTGTCGAGGAACTCCTAGTGGCGAGACTTTACAAAGAGAATCCCAAGGAGTTCTTTGGATATGTAAACAACTGTAAACCAACCCGTCGAACGATTGGCCCTTAGTGAATGAGGAGGGGGCATTAAATCACTCAGATGCAGAAAATGCGAACCTCCTGAACGACTACTTCTCCTCAGTATTCACTGAAGAGTGTGGTCCCATCTCCCAGCCCACGAACTGTTACTTGGGTAAGAAGCTGGAGGATATGGACTTCACCGAAGGAGGAATCAAAAAGAAGATCACTGATCTAAAGACGAAATACTCCCCTGGCCCGGCCGGGTTTCAACCTAAAGTGTTGAAAGAAGTGCGTGCTGATGTGTCACGGCATCTGGGCACAATCTTCAACATGTAAATCCGGACCGGATGCGTTCCTGGAGACTGGCGTGAGGCGGAGGTGACTCCTATCTTCAAGAAAGGAGACTCTAGCCAACCGTCGAACTACCGACCTATTAGTTTAACTTCGATAGTTGGTAAACTCATAGAAAGCATGCTGGTGGACAAAATAACGTCATATTTAGAGACAAACCTGCTACTGAAGAGTTCCCAGCACGGTTTCCGTAGGCGCCGATCATTTCCTAACGAACCTTGTGGAATTCTTACACTTCGTTTTCACTGAGCATGATCTAGATAAAGTGGTGGATGTTGTGTACCCTGACTTTCAAAAAGCCTTTGATAAGGTACCACATCGCCGCCTTCTCCGCAAAGTGCGTGTACTGGGTATAGACGGAAAGGTAGCAGGTTGGATTTCGGAAACCGAAACCCCCAATCACTCTATTTCCTTAAGGACACTGCTCTCGAATGCACTGATACCAAGAAGGACTTGGGTGTAACAATCACTAGTGACCTCAAGTTCTCGAAACAGTGCATATAGACGGAGAAAAAGGCTCAAAGGATGTTAGGCTATATAAAGTGACAGTTTGGATATCAAAACAAGAAAATAGTACTCTGTTTGTACAATTCCCTTGTCCGACCGCACCTGGAGTATGCCGTACAATTTTGGAGTCCTTCGTTTCGAAATGATATCGCGAAATTGGAACATGTGCAACCCAGGGCAACCAAACTGATTGCTTCGATCAGACACAAAAATTACGACGATAGATTAAGGGAATTAGATATGTTCTCGTTGGAGACCCGGAGACTGCGTGGTCAACTAATCGAAGTGTTTAAAATACTTCGATGCTTCGACAATGTAGACTACACTGATGTTTTCCAAATAGTGAGGGCAAAACGTGAAATCACGGATACAAACTTGAACTGAAGCGTTACCACCGGAATCTGTGTGGGAGACTTTTCACATACAGCATCTGTGGTAGCTGGGAAGCACTTCCAGTGGAGGTTGTCAGCAGTAATTTTGTTGATCAGTTCAAGTCAAGACTGGAAAAAGTCTTGAAAAGTGGCCGTTTGGGCACGTAAGCCGTTGAGCAGAACTGTGCCTGCTCGACGGCTAGTCCAAAAGTACCCTCTCTGAATGGACCGTAACGTCTTCTAGGGTACTTCTTATCCTTGTAGCTCCTTGTAGCTCTCTCTCTCTCTCTCTCTCTCTCTCTCTCTCTCTCTCTCGCGCGCGCGCGCGCGCACGCACTCTCTTTTGTGTGTGTGTGTGCAGTAATTGTACACTACAGCCTAACATACGAGTTGTAAAGTTTAAGGATAACCTCACAACTCTTGTAGCTAACATTCCTCTTAATATATCCTAGCACCCTAAAGTTAGTATAGATGCAGTTAAATCTGAGTGGGGGTGTGTTAGCAGTGGAGTTCCGCAAGGATCTGTTTTGGGTCCCTTGCTATTCTTAATTTATATTAATGATCTTGACATAGCTATAAGTAGTGACCTGAGTCAATTTGCTGATGATACTAAGCTAGGTAGGGCCATTAGGGCTGATTCTGATGCTGTTGTAATTCAGGAGGAATTGACCATTCTGTCCAATTGGGCCGAGAAATGGCAAATGAAGTTTAACATAGACAAATGTAGTGTACTTAGTATAGGTAGAAATAATCCATTGAATAGTTATAAATTAAATGGCAGAATTTTAGGGAGGACCGATTGTGAGAGGGACTTGGGTATTTTGGTAAGTTCCGACCTTCGTCCTAGAAAGCAATGCCTAAATGCTAAGAATAAAGCTAATAGGATATTGGGATTCATTAGGAGTAGTGTAAGCAATAAGAGTGCTGAAGTCATTCTAAAACTGTATCTGGCGCTAGTTCGGCCTCATCTAGACTATGCAGTACAATTTTGGTCACCATATTATAGGAAGGATATTGACTTGCTTGAGTCTGTGCAGAGAAGGATGACAAAGATGATTGGTGGGCTAAGGAACTTACCTTATGGTGAAAGGCTCAGAAGACTAAATCTACATACATTGGAAAGGAGAAGAGTCAGAGGGGAATTGATTGAAGTCTTCAAATGGGTAAGAGGATATAATTAAGGGGATCTGGGTAAGGTTCTTATACTTAGTGAACATGACAGGACACGTAGCAATGGGTTTAAGCTTGATAAGTATAGGTTTAGGAAGGAGATTGGGAGGAATTGGTTTACAAATCGTGTGGTAGATGAATGGAATAGGCTCACTAGACATGTGATAGAAGCCTCCTCTCTGGGTAGTTTTAAGAATAGATTAGATAAATATATGGATGAAGCTGCTAGATGGGACTGACTTTTTTATGTACATATGTATATATTTTTCTAAGGAGTGGGGAGATTATATTTTGCGGTTGCATGAATGGACATAATCCTCTGGATGCATTTTATGTATATTGTAGATTAGATCTGACGAACTCCTGTAAAGGGTGACAATGTTGATGACTTTTCTCTGGTAAGAAATCTTTTGTGTGTTGACTGGAACAGGAGCTGCCAAGTGTAGGCCATGAATGGTCTTTTGCAGTCTCCTTCTTTTCTTATGTTCTTATGTTCTCTATTTTTTACCCCAATGCAAAGCTTTGAAAACTTCAGTAACCTATCTACTACTACACCTGAGTCCTTCTCATCCTCAACTGAATTTAGCCAATGCCCATCCATTTCATAGCTAAATTCCCTATTATCCCTTCCAATGTTAAGAACTTTAAATTTTTTTATGGTTAAAAGTTATCTGCCACTTCTGAACCCAAGCTACTAACTTATTTAAGTCATTCTATACCTTTAAACTACCCTCAACTTCTTTGACTACAGCTGGCAATTTAGAGTCATCAGCAAAAATTGACACTTTGCTATTTTCAGCCTCCCCAAGATCATTTATATAAACTATGGAAAATAAAGGGCCGAGAACGGATCCCTGGGGTACGCTACTGATAACGTCCCTCTACTGTGTCTCACCCCATTCAGCACAACTCTCTGTTTCTGGTCTCTCAGCCTTTCAGTTATCAAATTCAAAACTCTACCACATATCCCATACATTTTTAATTTGTGAATTAGTCTCCTATGTGGAACCTTATCAAAAGCTTTGCTAAAATCTAAGTAAATTACATCAACATTCTCTCCCTTATCTAATTGTTTAGTAACATCATCCATAAAATCCAGTAAATTTGTTAAACATGATCTACCTCTTTTAAACCCATGCTGAGCATCATTTATTAACGTACTACACTCTAGATGGTCAGAAATCCCCTTCTTAACTATCTTCTCAAGAATTTTACAAACGATAGAAGTTAAGCTTACCGGCCTAGAGTTATTCGGGTCCTCTTTACTTCCATTTTTTTTTTAAATTGGCATACATTCGCTAATTTCCAATCATCAGGTATTTCTCCAAACTCTAGTGATCTAGTATATATCTCCTTAAGAGCTACTGCAATACTATCTACACCTTCTTTGAGTAACCTAGAATGAATGTTGTCTGGGCCAGATGACTTACTAGTATTTAACTCAAATATAAGCCCTTTAAATATTTCCCTGTTCACATTAATGGTATTCAACACTACTTCCCTTGACTTGGAATTATCATCAATTAATCTATCTCCATTCTATCTTGTAAATACATCAGATTCTTTCAAAACCCCTTCATATCTAATAGGCCCTATTTTTTCACTGTCAGATTTGTTATTAATTCTATAATAGCTAACGAATATTCTTGGATCTTTATTATTATTTTGAGCTAAATTAATTTCTGCCCCCTTTTGATCTTCTAAATAATCTTATTTAGCTCATTTCTGGTCGACCTATAGTGATGTAAATTGTCAAAAGTACTTTTTCTCTGTAATCTCTGGTATGCCCTTTTCTTCTCACAATTTTTTCTAGCTATCTCCTGATTCCACCACAACGGCTTCCTGCATTTCTTCCTAACGGCCTTCATTGGAATACACTGCTCCTGGACTATGTTGAGTATAGTCTTAAAAGTATCCCACATCTCATAAGTATTTTTCCCCCTGAATTTTATATCCCACCTAATCGCATTTAGCAAGTTTCGTAATTTATCGTAATCTCCCCTATAAAAATTTGGAGTTTTTGTGGAGTTTGTGGATGTTCTACCTTTTGCTATTCCTAAGTTAAAACGAACCATCTGATAATCACTATTTCCCAATGCTTCCCTGACAGTCAATTCCTGAACCAAGTGATCATCATTTGAAAGAACCAGATCTAAGATATTGGTACCCCTTGTTGGCTTATTAACAAATTGAGTCAAAAAATTATCCTCAAAGCATTCTATAAACTTACAACTTGTTCTATCCCTTCCTATCATATTTTCCCAGTCCACAAAATTTAAAGTAAAGTCACCAAGAATAACTTTATCTACTCCACTTCCTTTCCTTATTTCCCTGAGCATTAGCTCATCAATACAGTCAGTCTGTCCGAGTGGTATGTAAAAGGTTCCCAGGTGTATTATCCTATTTTTACTGACCCTAATATCTGCCCACAGTCACTCAAGTTCTTTTTGCTTTATAGAATTATTTAGATTTGAAGAAATGCTATTTCTGATATAAATAATCAACCCACCACCAGGTATATCTCTCCTGTGACTAATGTACATATCATAACCCTCTATTTCAAATTCTCTCACGTTGTCATTAAATTTATTTTCATTAACTCATGAAACTATTACACATATTATATCTATATCTTCATCAATAATATAACTAAATAACTCATCTTTCTTATTTCTAAGACTACGAGCATTGGTATAAAGAAAACTCAGCCCTCCTATCCCTGAAGCACCTCTTTTAGAATGTATACTTTCCACTCTATCTCCTCTGCGTCTCTTTCCTTTCCCTGCCCTTCCCTGTACTCTTATATCTCCCTGACCACTACCAGTAACTAGTTTCCTGCCTGTAAAGACCCAAAGATACTATCTAACTCCTGCCACAACACGTCAACCCCAGCCCGGTTTAGATGGAGTCCATCCAATGCATACAATGCCTTATTCTCATAAACCCATTCCAAACATCTGCAAACACTAATCCTAACTCCTCACACAAGCCTTTTGCATACTACTCATTCAGTTAAATTGCACGAGACATCCAATCTCGGAAGCGCACCTGAAACAACGCCTTTCACTCTACTTTCACCCATCCATTCAACTAACCTTTTGTACATCTCTCATAACTCACACGAACCCACCTTCTTTACATCATTTACTTCAACATGCGTAATCACAACTGCATCCCTCTCACACCCAGACACAAGACTACAATACCTCTCAGACATATAATTTTCACCAGCACCCGGCAAACAAACTCTCATTCCCTTCCATTGGCTCGCACTCAACTTCCTATCTAAATATCTAATCTGAGAGTCACCCATCACAAGCACCTCAGTCATCCTCCTAGTCCCACTAGGCCTAGCATTACCCTCCTTCCTGTTCTCATTCAAACTACCACTTATTTCACTTTCTGTCACAACCATATCAGATAAATCACTTTCAACCTCTTCCTCTCATGGCATCGAATCTGTTATTCAACCTAACAGGTTCCATGTCCCTCTTACTCACAGACCTAACCTGTCCTAACCTATCTATTCTATTAATATTCATCCACCATTTATCTTTACTCACACCAGTCACTTCTTTTTCTCCAGTTCCTAGTCTAAGCCTATCTTCCACCCTCCTGGTCCCAGCCGCATTCTTCATGCGTACACTTGCATCCCTTCTCACTTCATTCACTAACTCACTTAATATCTTGCACTCATCACGCAACCGACTCACCTCCTCTACCAAAGCCACATTTGCAGTAGTCACATAACCAGCCGGGCATTCAGATACATTTGCTCTTCTTTCAACGCCACAAAAATCACAAACTACATATACACTGCTTACATCAAAAAGCATACTCACTTCATCGAAAGCAACAGTCATACTGAGAAACTTTTCAAAATATTTTAGATAGAGGGGAGTAGGAAAAGGGGGCAAAGAAAAAATAATGCCGTAGGTGAGTTGCGAACAGCTTCCCGCGTCGCTGGACCGCTGTTAGTCAGCGGCGAATCCACTCGGCCATCCTGAGTCTCAAAAAAGACTCATTCAACCGAAGCTTTTAAGCCGCTCACCTGCACTTCTCGTACGCTATAATATAATTAAAAATTTCTTCAGTATCATGTCTAACACTCCAAGTTAACTATCTTCCCGAACTTAAATATATTACACCGAAAAATCCAAAATAAGAAAAAATGTCACTGAATAGAGAGCTCGCTGAAAACACGTCCGATCGCTACCGCCACAGGAATAGGGTTCGAAGTTAGGTTTGCAAGCAAACGTGATTTTACTGCTCTTCTCTTTGGAATTATATTTTTCAGAAATTTTCTATTATTTTATAATTTATTATCTTTATTTGTGTTTGAGTTTGACATCAACATTGAAAACAATTATTTAATAAAAAAAATGCAGTTAAATCATTGATTCATTACAGTTTATTGGTGTCTGATAAGTGATTTGAATTCATTATTTCCATCGGCGGACATATAGGGATTAGCTTCGGAATTGCTTCATTTGTTGTTTTATTGTATCATTAACTGGTTTTATTTGTTTTTAGAACTAATCAATCTAAACGCAAATTTAAAGAACTCTCATCGCTGCCAATCATTGATCTCAAAGTGCTTATCTCACCCCTTAACATCACAATCACCCATGCAAGGGTCCTCAAGAAGCTGCGTTCACCGAAAGTGGACAAATCACTAGGTCCAGACCAGATGCATCCTAGGATCCTAATAATAATAATAATTAAATAATAATTAAAGGTTTATTAAACCATGAAAGTTTTACAAAACATAATATACATAGTGCAAAACATGATGTCTGGATTTACAAATTCTTAATTAAGATAAAATATATATGCACAAAAAATACATTTATTTATCTATTCTTTAGCGAAATTAAATCGAATACATTACTGTGATATATATATATATATGGACTAAAATTTTTGGCTATTAGTACAGTTCATAAATGATCTAAACTGTAATATTATCGTTGAGTTTCTTTAATATATAGGGTATTGTAGACTTCTCATATCTATTGGTTCTGCACCTTATGGATTGTAGCAATTCCCTGCCTCTTCTTGTTTCCCTCCCATGAATGTCAGGCAGATATGGTGGGAGTAAATGTCTATGTTCTCGCGATTTCAGAATAGATTTGGCAAAGTTTAAAGTGAGATCCTCATGTCTTTGGTATAGGGATTTGCATTGAATTTGTTCTAGGGCGTTTTTGTAACTAATATAGTGAGGTCCAAGAATTATGTGCAAACAACGTTTTTGCATGCGTTCAAGGAGCGTATGTTAGCCCTAAGTGAGTCCCGGGTGCTATACAGGTGCAGCATACCCGAGTGTGGTTCTAATGTACCACTGATATAATGTTAACATTACATTAGGGTTGAAACCGAATTGTCTGGCGCGGTACAAGATAAAAATACATCGATTGGCCTTGGACAGCATATGTGCAAAATCATTGTCCCAGTTTGAATCTACATTGATATTTACTCCCAATAGTTTACACTTATTTACAATTAGTAAGGGTGAGTTTTCTAAAATTAGTTCAGGAAATATGATGGGACGTTTAGGAGGGCAGATGATCAGTACTTCGCATTTGAGTGGGTTAGGGGACGTATTGATGGCTGCACAACCTTCTGATAAATCATTTAAAGCATAGGGTAATGTAAAATTTATATTGCGATCAACAACGACAATCTCTGCAAGAGTTAAATCGTCAACATATTTAAAAGAGATTCCTGCATTTCTACATAAATTATTGACTAGTGCAAGGAAAATAATTGGGCCCAACCGGGTCCCCTGAGGTACCCCACAGGTGATGCTGTCCCACTCCGAGATGGAGTCGTGGAATCTGACTCTGTGTCGGCGATTTGATAAATGCTAAGAGGAAGGTCGACACCCAAGGTGGAAAAGTTCTGTGATTGCCACAGTATGATCTACAAAATCGAAGGCTTTTTGGAAGTCAATAAAGACAATCTGTGCTATTTTCTTTGGTTGGTCTAGCCCTTTCAAAATTGTGTCCAACAAGTGCACAAGATAATGTGTGGTGGATTTAACCCTTATGTTACCATACTGGTTAGGGTCAAGGTTGGGTCGGATGTCCTCTAACACAAGATTGGCCACAAAGCCCTTTTACAGTTTGCCTAGATCAGGTGTGAGAGAAAGGGGGCGCAAGTCACCCAAATTAGCTATGGGAGTCTTCGTTGCTAGAACGGTTATGGTTGCTCCCTTCCGTTTATCTGGAAACACTCCAGTTTTTAAATATAAATTAACAATATAGGTAAGGGGCTCGCTAATTTCGTATGCAAACTCACGTATTAACCTTTTGGGTATCGAATTAGGTGGAGATGCTCTTCCTATTTTCAATGTTCATAAAATTTCGTTCATTCGCCATGTCAACAAAGCGGAGGTATGGGTCACCCTAGGCACACGCATTCACTTTTTGCTACTTACTCGTAATTATCACTGAATACCGTAAACTGTCCAATACACAATAGATATAAAAAGATTCGCCAGACCTTCATGGTTAACATGTTTAAATTGGTTCACATTATAAAAATTTGTCCTGTCTAAAGTCCATTAAAAATAGAGCACACATTATGCTCTGGCCACAGTTAGACAGCACCGACAGAGTAAACTTGCAGACACCATCGCCTCTCCTTTTACTATTTTGTTCTCCAAAAGTCTCTCTACGGGACAAGTTCCAAGCCAATGGAATACCACTACAGTAACTCCTATATTCAAGAGGGATGGGAAATCAGACCCCTCCAACTATAGAACAGTGTCCTTGACAGCCACCACATGAAAGATCTTAGAACACATAATATCAGAAGATATACTAGAACGTTTGATGTCCAATGAGCTGATCCGCAATCAACGACACCAGTTTATCAAAGGGAGGTCTACTCTCACCAACCTACTTGAAGCACTGGATGTGTAGACAGAGGCACTGAGCCACAATCTGCCAGTGATATTGTGTTCCTGGACTATGCTAAGGCGTTTGACACCATGCCACATGAACGTTTACTAGCCCAGATACACTCACTAAGGATACAAGACTGAACCCATGACTGGATCAGAAACTTTCTAATGGGTCGACGACAGAGAGTCATGGTGAATGGCTAGTTGTAGGAATGGGCCGATGTCACGAGCGGTGTTCCACAAGGATCTGTGCCGGACTCCCTCTTGTCCTCTATGTTTGTATGCGACATACCAAGCATTTTAGACAACATGATATCAATGTTTGCAGACGATACCAAGGTTTACGAAATTATACAAGACTTGGATACTACACACTATGATATGCAAGTGGACATCAACCCACGGCAGGAATGGGCTTCGCAGATGAAAATGCTTTTCAATCCAATGAAATGCAAGAGAATGCACCTAGGCCGGCAAAATCCTCAAATACCACACATCATGAAGACAAATGATGGCAAAACTCACACACTGGCTTCTGTCGAAGAGGAAAAGAACTTGGGGGAGATTATCGACACAAACTTAAGATTCTCAAAGTACACTCAGTCACACGTGAACAAGGCGAACCAGATCATAGGCACTCTTAAACACACATTTGGACTGATGGACAAAGCAATATTATCTCCCTTGTATAAGAGTTTGGTTCTTTCACATTTAGAATATGCTGTGGTGGTAGGGTCCCCAAGGCTCAAAAGGGATAGGGGTGATCTGGAACAGGTACATTGCCGTGCCACAAGACTTCTCCAAGGGATTTCTCATCTGCCCTATTCAGAGAGGCTGAGGTAGCTTGACTTGCCAACACTGGAGTTTAAGAGACAGAGGGCTGACTTGCTGCAGACTTACAAGAGTATGCCCCACCATGACCAAGTAAACTACCAAAGAGAATGTAGGACCTGCGGCAACACTATGTTTAAGCCATCCCTGAGCTCAACCACTAGATGTCACAACCAGAATCTCACAGTGCAACATCAACAAAGAGCACGCAAACCGTTTTTTGCCTCTAGAGTGATCCAAGTCTGGAATAAGCTGAGGCAGAAGAGTGCCGATGCCCCAATTCTCCAGTCCTTCAAGACGCATTTGGCTAGGGAGTGGCAGCACCACCCAGAAAAATCCATTACACATTCTCCTACTGATGTACCTTAACCTTGGTATAGGTCTAAATACCCTCACGGGTAACTAATGACCTTACTGAAGGTAAATACGATATACTGAGTTAAAATATTATGAAGTTTCTGGTTCCTTTATGGTAACAGATAATAGGAAATGATGATGCATTTGTGAGGGGAGGGCGGATGCGGGTGACATTTGATAGGCCCTTGCCGCTTTTGTCATCCGTAAAATTAGGTTAAGTGATGCAGTTGTAACCACACCTGTATGAGTAAATGATGTTAAGAAAGTCGGTGCATGTGAGTTAATTTGAGGTTGATTGAAAGAGTGAAAGATAGTAGAATGAACCAATGGATGGATCTCAGGATTGACCGAGCATGTGCAACGGTGTGTTTGTTTAATTCAATCCCTATATCGCGATTCGGGTATTTGGCATAACGTACTACAAGGGTATTTATGGAGAGATTATAATTGACTAAGTGTTCTCCAACTTCAGCTGAAGCGCGCAGATTTACACAAATATCAGTGTAACCTTAAGAACTTTCCTTATGCCAGGACGTCGAATGGACTACTAAAGTATGTACATTCATTTACGCTGTCGGAAAGAGTAGTTTTTCGCGTGTAACGGAGGGGGAGATCATGGATCAGGGCCCCTAGAGGTTAGCAGTATTATCCGTGGTCGTACAATCTACGGACGATAGCTCGGGCCGCGATGTCTATCGTTGAGCGATGAGGACAGATTACCTGGTGTTAGTAATCCGGATTCCGGGACAAGCCAGAATTGAGACGAAGGGGAAGACAGACATATGCAGATTCAGGAGCAGCCTCAATGGGAATATGACTTTTATTGTTGTCGGAACTAACGCGAGATTGAGTTAGACGAGCGGTCGGTTTCGAACTCCCATTCACAGATGGTGGTAATTCTTTAGGTGCCCTAACAAAGGGCGATGGAGGTAAATATCAATTCACAGTATCTTTTGGCTCTCCTTGCGATCCTACTTAGGTGGTGATATGGTCTCTTGCCGTGGATTTTCTAGGGAGTGGAAGTGATCCTACAGTAAGTGACTCGTGCCATTTTTTCTTAACTAGGATCATGGGGAAAGACCAGGGGATGGCTGAGGGTTTCAGTAAGCCTGTAAATTGAGCCTGTCATTAATATGCTCTTATATTTTTTCAACTTGTGAATTGAGAATTCAATAAGGGGGGGTGAAAATGGGTCTTGAGTTAGGTTCTAATTTAATGTTAAAAAGAACGAGGTTGGTCCAACCTAAGGGGCCTCCTTTCAACTCAATCATACCTTTATTCTTCACTATGAAATCAGGCAGTTCTTCTAAAATTTCAGGGTTCTTTAACGTTTTATACCTTTTTATGCAACTTTCCAAACACATTTCGTACTTTTACTTAAGTTCTATTTCTGGCAACTCAAGAGAGGGCGTTACTTTCTTGACCACCCCTACAGGGAGGTTTGAAGTGGGTTTTACCAGCGTCGCTGCCCTAAAGTGTTGGTTCTCACTTAATACTTGGGGGCGGAAACTGGTATTTATATACCAAAATTGAATTTTATATTTGTTTTTACAAAGTGACTGTGCTACTTGAATGATATCACCAAACATGTGTTTTTTATACCTTGTAACATTCATCAGGATCTACATTTGTTCCCTAAGAATTTTTTAACTTTGCTAGGAAGCAAATCCATTCGTACTGTTGTACAGTTGCTGTACGTACACGAAAAATAGGTACTAAAAATTCATCAACAGGACTATTAATAAACCAGTAACGAATGGAGGTTAATCTTAAATCATACAGGGAAGAAGCATTGCGGTCACCGAAAGCCAAACCACTGCTTACACTAAAAGTCAAATCAACCTTATCGTGTTTCTCGGGGCATATTGTCTTAACACAAGGTGGTTCTCCGGTCGCCACCCACTTAGAGATAAATATACCTTTGGGAGGGGCACCGCTTTTGTGGGTCGCAAATATATCTAAATTTTCTGTAGCAACATTCATTTCGCTATCCTCTTTTAAAGTACAAATCTATGGAGCAACCCTTTCTTGACCCTCTATCCTTAAACTAAAGTTACTTGGAGCAGCACTCTCTTGGCTCTTCTCTTTTAAACTAGAGACCTCTTAGAACAACACTCTTCTTGCCCTCCACTGCTAAACTAAAAATCTTTGGATCAGCACTCTCTTGGCTCCCATCCTTTAAACAAAAACTTCAGGGAGAAGCCTGCATCTGGATCTCCACCATTAAACTAAAATAATTCTTTGGGGCAACCTCCGTCGGGCTCTCCACCTTTAGCCAAGTCTTTTTACGCATGGCTTCCTTTGGGTTCTCCTTTGAGTTAACAAACTTATACCTAGCATGCATACCACGGATTTCATTGTTAGCGTTTTGTCTACTCAGACCAGGCTATGTGATACCTAAAGGGTCCATGTAGAAGAATCGTCACTCCCACGTTCTCTCGCAGTGGAGCCACGAGGCGATTACCGCAAAGACATCCAGCCCCGGCACCGTTGGGTCAAGCGCGTACCTGCAGCGCCGCACCACTCTTCGCTATGAAAGACCTAAAGGTTAAAATGCAAGATCTCCCCCAGGAGAGTGAGATTCAATTTCACGTCAAGTAAGAAATTGGAGACGAGTTTCTCCCAAGCTCGAAGGCTAACGAGGAGCCAATGTTAGACTTGGTGAGAAAAACCGTTTGGCATAATAACCCTCCTAGGGGCCGTCCTCAAGCCCTTCCCCCTCTTACCACTCCCCCAGTGGAGTGACGAGGTATAAATAAGGAACACTGAGGAAAATCGAGGTAGAATATGTCAGTCTCCAGGTGACGAAGTCCCCAGATTAAGATCGGGCTACCGAGACTGGATTGGTAGAATACGTCAGTCTCCAGGTGACGAAGTCCCCGGATTAAGACCGGGCTACCCAGACTGGATTGGTAGAATACGTCACAATCCAGGTGACGAAGTCCCCGGATTAAGACCTCGGGCTACCGAGATTGGACAGGTAGATTACTTGGATCGCCAGACCAAGAAGTACCCTGCAAGAGAGGCAGGGCTACCTACCTTAAGGGGCTAAGAAGCAGCTCATCCTCGAGCTAGTCCCTGGTTATCAAACCGAACGTTAAGTTAACTTACTCAAGTTCAACTTACTCTCGTCAGAGAGACTCCTCATATCCTGGTGCATCTTAAACACCAGACGTATTCCTCGTCCTTGGGGAATTAAGAAAGGAAGAAGGAAAAGGCTTCCCCTCGAGCCCGTTACTCCGTGGCCACACCAAACTCATAAGTTAACTTGGTTGAAGAACCAAGTTCAACTTATTCTCGTCAGAGAAATCCTCCTCCTCTATCCTCGCCCTTGAGGAAGACTGGAACTAAGAAAAAGCTCATCCTCGAGCTAGTTCCTGGTTACCAAACCGACCTTCAAGTTCAACTTATTCTCACCAGAGAAACCCCCCTTCTCGATCCTTGCCCGTGAAGAAGACCCTCCCCGAGTTCACTCCTTGCCCATGAGGAATAAACTAACGAAGGACGAAAGCTCCCCCTCGAGCTCGTTACTTGGTGGTCACACCGAAATCTAAGTTAACTTGGTTTATGAACCAAGTTCTACTTACTCTCGCCAGAGAGACCACGCCTACCTTGGTGCCGCCTAAAACATCGTGATTGTTCTCGTCCTTGAAGACCCCCCCTCCTGAATACCGTGTGGACCCCCCCCCCCAGCTGCTACTCTCGCCAAAAGGACCTCGTGATCCCGCCCACCTACATCTGGCCAGGCAGCACGCGTCGTGAGGCAATAATATTCCTGAGGTATTTAAACTCCAGTAGAGTCCGTAAGCCTAAATCTTATATATTGAAGTGTGTAGTGAAATTAACCAATTTTAGAGGGTCAAACTAATTGAATTAATTATTGTGTATTATAATATTGGGAGTATTGCTGTGGTTAATGGTTAATTTTTGTATATTAAATTGTTAAAGTTAAAATATAAGTTTATTTTGGAATTATTGTTCGTTTCTCTATATCCTTACGTGTTTGAGACGGCTCTCTTCTTTAAGATATCAATATTAGCAATCTTAGCACTCTTAGAACAAAAAGGGATGGGGGGGCATTCTACGACAGTCCACAAGGGGATTACAACCCCTCTGCAGTGAACTGTATTTCCTCCTAAGTCAATTAGCTACGCGATCCTTTTAAAGAAATCTAAACCTAGAAGCAAATTAGTCAAAAACCTCATGTTGTTTCCGAGAATTGAAGATACACCGACCTACCCAATTTCAAATAAAACCCTTTTGTCGCCAAAACACTTAAACCTTTGTCTGATTACGCCCAGTAACTCTAATCGGGGAGCTTAACTCTGTCGTACACGTTTCAGTGTCTAGCAAGGTTGAGCAGTTTACATTGCTCATTTTCCCATTTATATTAGGTTGAGGAATAAGTTCTTGCATTTTTTTTAATGTTTTGTTGATTTAAGTTTTGTTGACGTGATTTGTACACATATTAAGAAACAATAATAAATAATGAGAGCAAAATTTAAGGTTAGGCTACGTCTCTCTCAGAGTAGACTATTAGGCTTTTGCCTAGGCTACGTCTTGAAGTTGAGTAATAAGTCATTGCGGTTTATTTAAAAGTTGTGTTAATTTAATTTTTGTTCTGTACCCTCAAGATGTAATGTCAAGTTGAAAGAAAGGCGCATTTTCGATACTTGTTGTTATTCATTTTCAATCAAGACGGGAACAATGCAAACGCAGCCAAAGCTCGTCGCGATATTTGTACCATGTGGGGAGAAAATGCTTTATCAGAAAGGACAGCTCAATGATGGTTTTTACGTTTCAAAAACGCTCATTTCAATCTTAATGACGAAGAACGTTCTGATCGCCCTATTAAGTTAGATGAAGATCGAATGAACGACCTTATTCATGAAAATCCTCGTCAATCGACTAGAGAATTGGTTGTACAATTGGCGTGTGATCAGAAAACTGTAGTGAATCGTCTTCATTCGATGAGGAAAATTAAAAAAAACTCCGTACATGGGTTCCGCACGCTTTGAGCGAAAGCAACAAACTTCAACGCTCCACAATTGCTGCAGGTTTGCTTGCTCGTCACAAGGCTACTCGTTGATATAAGGACATATTTCTTCACCGCATCATCACTGGCGACGAAAAGTGGTGTGTTTATGTCAACATGAACCATCGAAAACAATGGCTTAGCCCTAATAAAAAACCCCTCCTGCGATTAAAGCAAGGACGTCATCCACGAAAGACGATGCTGTGTGTGTGGTGGGATTGTGAAGGCACCATTCTTTATGAGCTCCTCGCGAACAACGAGATTGTCAATGCAGAACTCTACGTTCAACTCGCCGAAGCTATTCGTGTAAAGCGACCTCGTTGACGTTATGGAGTCCTTCTGCAACACGACAATGCTCGTTTTCACATTGCCAATATGGCAAAAGATGCCATCCAAACGCTTAATTTGGAAATCCTGCCGCCTCCTCCATATTCGCTAGACTTGGCTCCATCGGATTTCCATCTGTTCCGATCGCTCTCCAACAATTTTCGCGGCGTTTCGTTCAATACTGATTTGGAATTAAGAAGCTGGTTAGACGAATTCTTCGAGTCAAAATCTAGAGATTTTTATTGCAGAGGCATCGAAAAACTAGTTGAACGTTGGGAAGAAGTCGTAAATAACAACGGAGAATACATTATTGATTAAATTGCATATTGCTATCAATTAAAAAGGAAGTTTTTCTAAAATTGTTAATGATAATGAATAAATTTGATAATACCGCCAGAACTTATTCCTCAACCCAATAACTATATCCCTTGCAGGAATTTGCACTAAATCAATCTTTTGTGTGGACACGAGAGTAACTTTATTCCTTCGCTCCAAATGCTTGGCCTCAAAAAATGATCCGGGAAACAGTAATCTGACGTCACTTTCTCGTATGAGTGAGGTAGAACTATTTTGTCAGTCTGCACATACGGAGGTTCTTCATGAAATATTAACTGGTCAATTATCTCCCCAACAGGAGCTTCTACGTATCTAATTGTGTTTACCTATATGTTACCTTGTATTGGCGGGCCACGAGAACTTAGTCAGGGTGGTGGTTTTACCATTTGGTACCTAGGTGGATATTTTGAGGTGGAGTCTGCCAAAGGCTATGTCCATGCTCAAGGCCAATCGAACAGTATGAGGGGTATGTACATTCACGCCTAAAATGACCACGGCTATCACAGTTGTAACAAACTGGAACAGCCTGGCATTGACTTTTGGTACGAAATTATTCATACCTAGCAGTTTGAGGGGCTAAATTTTGTCGCGTATGGCTCATTTGGTACAGGGGTGTGTGGCTGTTGCCTGGGTAAGATGTTCCGCAGCGGATCCGCCGTGACACCCTAATATTAAACCATGCTAATATTAGATTCCTTCTCTCGAATCCTCCTACCATAGACTAATTCTGAGCACCTCTCCTTAACTTTGTTCATCGTTACACTTAGGTTGATGTCTAGCGCAGCATTTTCCTACAACGTTCTTTAGGCTTGCGGGGAGAAATTAGTATGCGTAACAGCATTTATCAACCAATTAATCAGATGCCGCTTGGTGTACTGGAGGTTCTGCTTTTTTCAGCGTCCTGAAAGGCTACCCACACTAAAGGGTACGGACTTGCCAATAACCATGAAAATCTTCTTTCTCATCTCTTCCATTTTCCGTGAAACACGTTACTGCTAGATTGTAATGGTTGGACAAATTTTACATCCTTGTGCAACTCCGCAATGTCCTTTTTAAATTCATCCGAAGTGGTATCAGACAATAAAACATATCTCGTATTAATCTGAAAATGTGCATTCCATCCAATGGCTAGATAAAACGAGAAAGTACAGAGGGTAGGACAAATTTATCCCTATTTTATATATTCTATCGACTTCTTTGTCTAGGTATTCTGGTGAGACAATTCTAAAGGCACGCAAAAACATAGAGGAGAAAACACTTTGTTTGATGTTATTATGGTGGTTAGAATAAAAATGTATATGAGTCTATGGTTGTGGGTTTTCTATATACGAGTATGTTGAAGACATCCTTTGCCTTTGGCCTAATAATTTAAATATTAATACATTTCTTAGTAAAATTAACACCTTAGTGCCTTCGATTAAATTTACTTTAGAAGATGAAAAATATCACACACTCCCTTTCCTAGATATTCTAATTCATCGGACAAACCATTGTTTCAAATATGAAATATAACAATACTTTCATTAAATTACCTCGTTTACTTAGGCCTCTGAATATAAATGTTATTTTTAAGTACGAGACTACAATATATCGCATCCTTGTCAACCCCATCCTCCCCCCCCCTCGACCTGGCATTGTTTATTCGATAGGCTGCAACAACTTTCAAAAATGTTATTATGGACAAACCGGGAAAGAACTAGATGTCCGAGTTAAGCAACATCAAGTCAATATACATAATCACAGTGATTATGTACAATCTTAACCATATCATTAACTGGAACAGTGCCAAACCAGTTATAAAATGCAGTAATTATATTGCGAGAAATATATTAGAATGTATCTCCATTAACGCGTTCTCAAATTTCAACCTTAGCCCTGGTTTGTTCATGCTAGACCCCATTATCACTACATACATAAAATCTCAAATAAAGTTGTTTCAGGATTTTGTACCCCCTAATTAAGGTTCAGAGGTGGGTAGTCTAATCCCCCCTTTCCACTATTTAAGGCAATTTATGTCCAGCCTCCTGTTCATTCCTTGAAAAGGTCTTTAAGAATAAAGACGAAAACGCTCGGGATCGTTTTTCACTTTTTCTTTGTGGGTGTATCGGCATATATATATATATATATATATATATATATATATATATATATATATATATATATATATATATATATATATATATATATAAACAATTTATCCGGGATATTATTATTTACAGGAATGCTCTTGAGGGCATTGCTATATCTTCTCTAGATGTATTATGAATATAGTAGATTAAACCCTATATAAAGTGACAGTTTGAATATACCTTACTACTCATTTCTATCATTACAATAAAAGCTTGTAAGGCAGCTATGCTCACCGCTACTCATAACTAGCATCACAATTTAATCAACTATTATGAATAAAGTCATACGACTTGAGAAGTTAGATGTACTAACTTAGGATCCTCACGCTGGCAAATTATGGAAGCTTTGGCGTAGAAATTTCTGCTAATTCCTTTCTACAATATCAGATCATTCTCCAGACATGTTAGAAATACTAGACTTGTACATTGGTCCTCATCGAATTGTTGCAAGCCGCCTATATTAAAGCTCCTATTGAAATTCAGGCCATACATTTGCTTTCTACTCGCATCAACTCCCAGAAGAACGATTGACCAGTACCTTCAAGCTCTCAAATGGCTTGCTGTGGTTTGCAACTTTCAGGATGTTACTGCTGCAGTCTATCGTGATGAGATTATCAGGGATTCCTTCATACGAGGTTTAAAATCTTCGAATATTCGTGCACAACTCCTTGAAAATTAGTAGCTTACATTAACCGATGATACTTAACAAGCTCGAGCATTAGAGCAAACATTACTGAGATCTGAATCATACTTAGTTACTCCCAGTCATGTACCTGCTAGTGTGGCGGCTGTTCCTGGTACATCTATGACCTTTAGTAAATAGTAATAAGAATGTGAAGAAGTTAGCCTTCCACTCACAGCAGCTGTTTCAAAAAATATTTAAAAAATAGAGCAAACATGCTACAATTGTGGTTGTCGTCGCCATCCTGAGCATGACCGAACACTTTGTCCAGCTCGCGATGTAATTTGTTGTAAATGTGGGAAGCTTGGTCATTTTTCAAAAGTTTGTAGGTTAAAAGCCAAACGTCCTGTTTCACTATTTTCTGCCACGCTTTCTTTCGTCTGCGCTACCAGCGGCTTGCTGTTACCTACTGTTTCAGTTCAATTGAACACAGATCCTCAGTTACTTTAAGGTCTGATTGACAGTGGAAGTTCAGGGAATTTTATAAATGAGGTTGTAGTATAAGCTATGTATCTCCCACTTCATTAACGATCGTCTTTGTGTCGATTGCGTCTTCTTTCTCAGTAAATCTTAAAGATTACTGTATTGTTAACGTCTCGATGAATGGTCGCACTTATGAGAATGACGAAACTAATGTATTTCAAAACGCTTGTACTGATATTATTCTTGGTTTACCATTTTTAAGAGCGCATTAAATTGTGAGCTTAAATTATGGGAGCACATAACCATCCTTAACTGTGTGTGGACTGACTAATCTAAAGATTCATCCAGTTAAACTGTTTAGAAACTTATCCTCGGATTGTACTACAATTGCTACTAAGTCTCGCCATTAGAGCTCCGCAGATTCTGATTTCGTCGAAAGTGAGGTTAAACGTCTACTTCGTGAGGTAATTATTGAACATAGTAATTCTCTTTGGCTCGCACAAGTGGTAGTGACACCAAAGGCAAATAATAAAATAACAGGATAGTGGTAGGCTTTTCTATAACAATAAATAAGTACACCCCTTTAGACGCTTACCCGATACCCATGATTGCAGATATAGAGGCAAATACCACTAAGAATCACTATTTCAGCATTATTGAACTATCCAATGCATATCATCAGATAGAAATATGTTCAGAGGACCGAACTTACACTGATTTTCAGGCCTATAACAGTTTTTATCAATTCAGGCGCATACCTATGGGTGTTACGAATTGGGTTTACGCTCTTTAACGCTTTATGAATCAGTTTATAACCGATAGCAAACTATGTAACAACTATGCCTATCTCGAAGACATAACAGTCTGCGGAAAACGAAGAAGAACATGGTAACAATTTAAAGTGTTTCATCGAAGCTGCTCCTAAATACAATCTCTTCCTGAATTCTGAGAAATCTAAGTTTTCTTTAACCTTCATTAATATTCTCGGTTACCAAATTTCTGACGGCAATCTGAAACCCGATACTGAACGAATGAGATTTTTGTTAGATTTACCCGTACCATATAGTTAAAAATCTTTGCAGCGTTGTTTGGAGTTATTTGCATGCTACGCTAAGTGGGTTCGCAACTATTCAAACAAAGTACGACCACTTGTATGTAGATTGCTGCAGATTCCCTTTATCTCTTTAGACTTTTCAAGCATTTGAAACTTTAAAAAATGACATTGCAAATTTTCAGTGAAAGTTATTGATGAAGACGCCCCCTTTTCCATAGAAACATGCATCAGATAATGCAATCGGTGCCACCTTATCACAGTGCGGACGACCAGTGGCTTTCTTCTCACATTCATTGAACCGATCAGAAAAGAGACCACATCGTTGGAAAAGAAGCGTATGCGGTGGTAGAGAGCATACGTAAATGGAAACCCTTTTTGGCTAGTAGACACATGGACGTAACAACTGATCAAAGAGCTGCGTCATTTATGTTTGATACCAATGTAAAAGGTAAAATAAAGAATGATAAGATCATGCGCTAGCGTATGGAATTACTTCCATTTTCCTTCCATATTCATCATCGCCCGGGTCACGAAAATGTTGTTGCTGATACACTATAACGGTAGTATTGTAACGCCACTTCGGATATTACAAGTTTAAAATCGCTTCATGAGATTCTCATTCATTCTGGAGTCCAACGAATGTTACATTATGTTGTGGTGGAGCGAATGCGAGTGTGTGTGCAAAGGGCCATTCTCCCACTTTTTCCCAATACTCTCTCCTTCCCTCTGTAAGAATGTGTGTGTGAATGGGAATGGGTTTGTTTTTTTGTTTGTTTGTTTTTTTTCAAATTCATTAGCCTGTTATTATATGATGGTTTTTCTTTCCAGGCGCAAAAATTTGGAAAGATAAAAAGGACAAGCACTTGTAAATTTAGCCTTGTAGTAGAAGCTAACTATAACGATAGAATACTATCAAAGCCTAAGGCCACTAGTATAGGACAAAGGTTCCAGGCCGTGCTCTATCAATTTTAGAATTTAAAATAGTTAACCTTTGAGGAAGGAGGGCTTAAAATAGCCACACAACTGTAACAGGTCAGTTATCTCAGTCCACGCTCGGAGGCGCTAGTTTTCAATACAAGATTTCTGTTGTACCACGTGAGGTCAATTTTTCTGTTATTCATTAACTGTAGGTCCCAATTTTATTTGGGTTACTTGATTATTTTTCATTGTTCTTAGGATCGATCAGTAATATTTCTAAGAAGGACTTATTTATTTTTGATTGTAAATATCATTGTAAATATTATTGTATTTTTTTGTTAGTAAAGGACTGTGCATACAATCCGTTTCATTCTCCTTCGATTTTTCATGTCCGGATTAGTGTAGGAAGCGGGTTGGATCGATTGGGGTTAGTCTAGATTTTCGGCACGTGACATTTGGCGCCCGAATAGGGACGTGAGATCTCGAAACTGGGAGCGTGACGGGATTGGATTAAAGTCCATACCCAATTAGCGTGGCAAGTAGTTTGGTTGTTTTTCACCTTTGTCTATCGCTGTTACTAACTTTGGAGGATGGCTTCTGTGGAACAGGGCCTCCGTGATGAGATCGTGAGACTGAGGCTGTAATTGAGGTAGAAAGAGGAGGAATTTATGATGTTGAGGAACGTGATTGATGGATTAAAGAGTGATGTGATGAGTATGGATGAGAAGACAGACAAGATGAGGGAATAAATGGACGAGAGACAGAAGCAGGTCGACCAACGAATGAAGGACTTGTATGATATGATGAATGGGTCAGGACCGGCATCAGGACCCTCGACCTTGACCCCTGCTCCGACTGAAGGGGATAAGACTAATGAGATCAATGGCAGTGTGTGCGAGTCTAGAGAGGATAGGGTGATTATGAGTGATAGGAAGGACGGAGAATGGAAGAGAGTTGAACGCAAGAGAAGAAGGAAGAGTGGTGCAAAGGGGAAGGATAGGAAGGTAAGAGGCAAGAGTGTGGACTCATTGTACTCGGATGAAGGAGAGAGGGATGGTATTATTGGTATGAGTAAGAGTGAAGGCAGCTCAAGTGAGAGTTAAGTCAATGTGGGAAAGGGTATTTTGATAAGGGAAGTGCCAAAGATAGATTGGTTTAGGTTACATGGAGGGAAAAGTGTAGAAGAATTCTTCGGGGAATTTGAGCGATATTGTAAGCTCAAGTACCCGGAGAATAAAGGATACTGGATGAATATTTGGGGGGAATGTTTGGAGGTAAAAGTATTGGAGTTTTACAAGTGTGGGGGAAGCGAGGTACGATGTGGTAAAGGAGAGATTGATTGGGAAGGTGAAACGAATGAAAGAGAGTGTGAAGTATAAAAGGGTGAATGAATTTGAGAAGGCTCGAATGGGAAAGAGTAAAAGTGTGAACATGTATGCACATAGGCTTGCGAGTTTGGCAAGAACGAGGTATGGTGATGATGATGTAAATAAATGTAAACCACTGATGAGGAAGTTTCTGGACACGATCCCGCGAAAGGTAAGTGAATAGCTGAGTGCAAAGAGAAAGGAGAGACTGAGACTGTAAGGTGAACGGTTGATGTGGGAGGATGAGTTGGAGCTGTTGGAAGACTGACGATTCGATGATAAAAGCGATCTAGAAGAGGATGGTTGGTACAGTGTGAATGCTGGGGGTAAGAAGCCCAGGAGCTTTCATCCACCCCAGCCGTTTGTCAGCTACAGGGATGCCCTGAAGGCTGCACCAGCTGGAGTGATGTCGAACTTCCTGGGCCGGCAGAATGGATAGGTAAATGGAGGGTGGTCGAATGGAAGGGGACATATGAATTTCAAGCGTGGGAACGGATATATGAGAGAGAAACCGTGGTATGTCCCAGCAAATGAGAAACCGAATGGTGGGAGAAAGATTGTGGAATGTCGTCGGTGTGGAAGGAAAGGTCATATGTTGACAGAATGTAGGTGGACGTCTGGTGAATGTTTTGGGTGTGGTAAGAAAGGGCATATGATAAAGGATTGCCAGGAAAGTATGAAAGAGTGCTTCGAGTGTAAAGAAATAGGCCATTTGAAGAAAGATTGTCCGAGGTTGAATGGTGGAGCAACTGCTGGGAAAAGTGTGAAGTGTGCTTGTGGTGATTGTGCGAGGATGGGTTGTGACCAGAGGAATGTATGTAGCTATTGTGCGATGGAAGGACATTCAAGTAAAAAGTGTTGGATTAGACTGAGAGTGCAAGGTGTGAATGGAAAGTCTGAAGCGGGAAACTGAATTGTAAGAGGGTACCTGCTGAAATATCCTATGGGTGCATGAGTGTGAGTAATGTGTTGGTAAGTCTGTCTAGTGTGAAAGTGTTGTCTGGTAGGAAGTATGAGTGTCTGAGTGTGAAGGTGGAATTGAATGGAATTGAGTGTTTGGCTTTAATAAATTCTGGATGCAAGGCGAGCTTGGAGTAAAAAGATATGTATGATAAGGTTAGCGAGAAAGCCCTCCTGTCTGAGTGCAAGGGTAGTTTGGCAGGTATTGGTAATAGGAGAGTCCCTGTGATTGGAATGATAAAGTTAGCTGTTGGAATTCATGGTATGTTGATGAATGAATGTGAATTATCGGTGATTGATAAGGTGAGTAGTGAGTATGGTGTGATTTTGGGCTATGATTTTATGAAAATGAATCCTATGGTTGTGCATCTCTCAAGTGATCAGATTGGGAGAAAGATTGGTAAAAATGGGGTGTATAAGTTATATGTAGGGAAAGATGGTAGTGTTTTGAAAAGTGTGTTTACTGGTATTGAGGTGACTGCTATGGAGAATGTAAGGCTTGTAAAGGGTGAAAGGGTGTCTGTTAGAGTGAGTTGGAGTAAGGATGTTAGTTTGAATGTGGGTGAGAACACAGTGATATTGGATGAAAAGGATGCATATTATAAGGTAAGGCGTGTTGCTTGTGTGTTTGATGGCTTGATGAGAATGAATGATCCTTTTGTATGTGTGCAGGTGAAAGGACAGGTGAGGGGTATCCAAGTCGGAGATGTACTGGGTCACCTCTCCACTACCAATGAGGTAGGTATGGATGATAGCACGGATATCAGGGTGAATGTTGCGAATGAAAAGACATGTGAATGGATGTATAATGAGGTGAAGGGCATGGTGAAATTGGATGGATATTTGACTGAGTATGAAAGGGAGGATGTGTATTGAATGATATTTGAACGAAAGGGAGCCATCAGTAAGGGTGATCTGGATTTCGGGGTTGCAAAGCTCGCGAAATTCAAGATTGTCCTGAAGAAGGACTCCCCAATCTATCAGCGGCCGAGGCATTTCCCACGTCCAGTTGCTGATGAGATTGAGGAGCAGTGTTTGGAATTGGAGCAATTGGGGTTGATTGAAGAGAGCGAAAGTGCATGGAATAGTCCAATTGTGCCTGTACTTAACCGGATGGAAGATTGCGTCTGTGTGTGAATTATCGAAAGGTGAATGAAAGGACTGTGAAAGAAAGGTTTCCGATGCGTGTCGTATCTGAGTGTGTGTATAGTATGCATGGGAGGGAGTGGTTTACGAAGCTGGATCTGGAACGGGGGTATTACCAGATGCCTATTGCTGAGGAGAGCCAGCCGGTAACTGCCTTCTCTTCCACAAAGAGGCATTACCAGTTCTGGAACCTCAGTTTTGTGTTGGCTAATGCTCTCGGAGCCTTCCAGCGGGCAATGAATGTTGTGTTGAGTAAGTTTGCGAGTAAGAATGTGATTGCGTTTATAGATGATATTTTGATTATGACTGAGACTTTTGAGGAGCATATGAGATTGGTGAATGATGTGTTGAGAACGTTGAAGAGTGTTGGTGTGAAGGTAAAAGTGGCGAAGTGTGAATGGTTTGCGAAAGAAGTGGAATTCCTTGGGCATATGGTGAGTGAGAATGGGTTACGAAAGTCGCCGAAGTATGTTGAGAAAGTGCGAATGTTTCCGAAACCGGTGACTGTGAAGCAACTGAGGTCGTTTTGGGATTTGATTGAGTTCCAGCGAAAGCTTATACGTGATTGTTCTGGTGTGAGTAAGCCTCTGACTGAGTGGATGGGCAAGAAAGGTAGTACGGTTATCAGGTGGAATGATAAGATGAATGAGGCGTATGAGAGACTGAATGAGGCAGCGGCTGAAGATGTTGAATTGGCTTACCCAGATTATAGTGTGAATGCTAAAATGCTTGAATTGTATACATATGCGAGTGGGTATTATATGGGAGGTTTTCTAATGCAAGAGCAGCGTTTGAATGGAGAGAATGTCAGGCGAATAATTGGGTATGTATTCAAGGCTATGAATGTTGCAGAACGAAAGTATTCGACTGTGGAGCGAGAGTTGGTTGCGATAAGGTATTGTTTGAAAGTAATGCGCCTGTTTTTGTATGGTGTGAGGTTTGTGATCAAAACAGATCATTAACCTCTTGTGTATCTGCAGCGTATGAAGTGGGCCGATAGTAGGATTGCAAGGACTTTGGAAGATTTGAGTGACTTTGACTATGTGATTGAGTATGTGCCTGGTGAACGGAATGGAGTGGCTGATTTGATGTCAATATATCCTGGTACAAATGATGAAAATGTGTGTGGAGTGAGTGATCCTGAGTATTTGCCGAAAGGGATTATGAAGGGAAAAGAGAGTAAGGGTGGTGGTGATTCCTTGTTTGAGAGTGTGTGGAATGGTTTGCAAGATTTGAAGAGTGATGGATTAGACGTGAGAGTGCCCGATAGTGTGGATGACTTAAGGAAGGAGGTAATGAGTGAAGTATGTAGGAATCCTGAAAGCATTGGTATGGCAAGGGTGCGGAACTTCATGAAAGAATGAGAGCGATGTGTATGCAAGGGGTCCTGCCATTTCAGGAAGTGTTCATTTTAGTGAGTCGTTTGTATGGAGTGATTGTTTATGTGCACTTTGGTGGTGAGAGGCCGATTGCGTACAAAGATGAGAAGGTGAAAGGTTTGAATGCTAGTGTGGTGCATCTGCAGTGTTTGAGCGGTGTGCACTACAATTGGGTGATTGAAAAGTGTTCATATATGAGAGAGAAGAATGATTGTCTGGATGAAGATGAGTGTGTGGTGAGTGATGATGTGGGAGTTGATGATGGTTTGGATGTCAGTGCTGACGCTGGTGTGCTTGTTCCTTCTGTGTATTGCGAACATGGTGGACCTGATATGATGGAAGCGAGAGTGAAAGTTGGTGAAAGGTTCTTCTGTGGTTTGATTGATACTGGAGCGCATTGTATTTAGTGAATGAGAGGATTCTGAGTATGATGAGTTTAGATGTTGCAAGCATAAACCTGTGAAGTTACGGATAAGTGGATTAGGGAGTGGCATGATAGTGGCATGGAAACAGGTTTGTCTGAAAGTGAGTTTGGGTAATGGTGGGGATGTGAAGCATGACTTTGTGATTCTGAAAGATGAGCAAATGCCATGTTGTTTTCTGCTTGGTGCGGATTTTATGAGATTGAATGATTTGTCTTTGGATGCTGATAAGGTTTGTATTATTAAGGGTGAATGTGAGGTGATGAAGTTGAATGAGTGTGCAAAGAATGTTGTCAAGTTTTGCGGTATGATTTAATTGGTCATGGATGATGAGAATGAGATTTTAAGTGATGATGATATTCTAGAGATGCAAGAGATGTGTCCTTTTGTTAGTGAGTTGAAGAGGTGTGTAATGACGCGTTTTGATTTGAATGAATGGCCTGAGTGTTTAAGTGATTTTAAAAGGTATGCTAAGGATTTTGTTGTTTGTATGGATGTTGTATATTTTTGGAGGCATCTGAAGGGTGGTGATGATATGTATGTACCTGGGATGTCCTTGGTTGGTATGATTGGTTTGGTGAAGGTTGTGCATGATAATTATGGGCATATGGGCAAGTTTAAGCTCTGGGAGTGTATGGAGGAGCGTGTGTTTCATCCGTTTCTGAGAACTGTTGTGAATGATGTTGCAACTACGTGTGAAAGGTGTCAGAAGCGAAAGGTGTTGAAGTGAAACCACTGATGTTGAAAGTTGATGCGAAAGAATCGTTTGAATTGGTAGTGATTGATTGTGTGTCTTTGCCGCGTACGAGTGCTGGGAATGTTGTTATGGTTGTGATGGTTGATCATAAAGGTAAGTTTGTGTATGCAGCGTCTATGATTGATAAAAAGAGTGTGACTGTTGCGCGTGTGGTTGAGCAGTTGTTTTTTCCTATGTGTGTATGGAAGCCTAGAAGATGTCTGAGTGATAATGGGCCTGAATTTGTAGGAGAAGTGTTTGAGCAAATGTTGAGAGAGAATGGTGTGGAGCATGTGAGAACAACTCAGTATGTACCGTCTTCAAATGGATTGGCTGAACGTACTATAAGAACCTTGTGTGAGATGTTGAGAATGATGAGTACGACAGTGAATGACTGGGATGTATGTCTGGGGAGAGTGTTGTGGGCGTATAATTCGACTGTGCATAGTGCAACTGGAATGTCCCCATGTCAATTTGTGATGAATTTTGAAAGGCAAGTGAAAGATAGGTTTCGTTTGAGTGAAAGTGAGCAGAATGTATGGCGTGAGGCACATGAAAGGTTCCATTCATTTGAATTGGGTGGAAAGTATTGAAGGTGAAAGAAGTGAAGGGTAGGGTGAATGTGTCAAAGATGAGTGAGAAGTTTGATGGACCTTATAGAGTTGTGAGAGTTTGGGAAGATGGGGTGACGTATGTTTTGGAGAGTTTGAATGACGGTATGACTGAGGGAGTGCGGGCTCATCAGAGTCAGTTAAGGAGATGGAAGGAACCTCCTGACTACCTGGTGAGTTATCCATTGTATGAACTGTGTAGAGAGAGAGAGGTAAAGTGCATGATAATGAGATTGAATGTGATAGTATGGATCTGTCTGGGAAATATCTAGTCTTAGTCTCGAGGAGTATAAAGCGTACAAAGAAGAGTAAAGGAAGAATGCAAGTACGAATGAAAGTAAGTCCGATCAGAGTCTTTCTGGTATGGGGGATCTTGAAAGGGAGACTGAGTTTTTGCGTAAACAGGTGAGTGATTTGGCTGGTATAAGTAGACGAGTGAGTGAGCTGCCTGTGCCTGATTTTTCTGGTTTTGGGAACAGTATGAATGGTAGTGTGTTTGGGCAGAATGAACCTAGTTTGGCTGATTTTTCGGGTTTTATGAATGGTAATAGTAGGGGTGAGTTTGATGTAGTGAATGATGAAGTGACTGATTTTTCAGGTTTCTGGTGGGAACCAGTCAAAGGGGTTTCTGGTATGCCTGTTGAGAATACAGGGGATGTGAGTGACCTGTCTGTTTCGCAAGAGTGTACCTTGAGTTGGATGAGAGCTGTGAGTGAGGAGCTGATGAATGGGGGTATGAAGAGTGAAGGTTTTGAACGGAAGAGTATGAAAGAGTTGTGTCGTGAGTTGGGGGAACTGGTAATGAGGGCTAAGAGTATGGTTGACGAGATGATCAATAGTGATGATGAGACTGACAGGACGACTGATGAAAAACCCTGCCTGATTGCTACGTGTAGCCAGGGACCAGTAGACGAGTGTGAATGGGTGCAGAAGGGTGCGATTCAGTATAAAAGGTACTGTGAGTAAGGATTGAGAGTGTATTATGAGTGACTGTGGTCGAATGGCTTAAGGAAGGAGGGGTGTGGTGGAGCGAATGTAAGTGTGTGTGTAAAGGGCCATTCTCCCACCCTTTTCCCAATACCCTCTCCCTCGCATCCCTCTGTAAGAATGTGTGTGAATGGGAATGGGTTTGTTGTTTTTTTTTAATTCATTAGCATGTTATTATATGATGGTTTTTCTTTCTATGCGCCATAATTTGGAAAGATAAAAAGGACCAACACTTGAAAATTTACCCTTGTAGTAGAAGCTAACTATAACGATAGAATATTATCAAAGCCTAAGGCCACTAGTATAGGACAAAGGTTCCAGGCCGTGCTCTGTCTTATTTGAGAATGTAAAATAGTTTAGCTTTGAGGAAGGAGGGCTTAAAATAGCCACACAACTGCAACAGGTCAGTTATCTCAGTCCAAGCTCGGAGGCGCTAGTTTTCAATACAAGATTTCTGTTGTACCACGTGAGGCCATTTTTCTGTTATTCATTAACTGTAGAGTCCAAATTTTATTTAGGTTACTTGATTATTTTTCATTGTTCTTGGGATCGATCAATAATATTTCTAAGTAGGACTTATTTATTTTTTATTGTAAATATCATTGTAAATATTATTGTATTTTTTTTTTGTTAGTAAAGGACTGTGCATACAATCCGTTTCATTCTCCTTTGATTTCTCACGTCTGGATTAGTCTAGGAAGCGGGTTGGATCGATTGGGGTTAGTCTAGATTTTCGGCCCGCGTCAATGTTCGTGTTAAACACCTTCCTTACTCCATTGATGAAATCCACCGTATTACTGCTGGTTGTCAGGTATGGGCTAAAATTAAACCTCGTTTCTTCAAACCATAAAATACTTCTTTGATACGGGCGACTGCGCCTTTCCAACGTCTTTCAATTGATTTTAAGGGGCCGCTTCCAGTTTACTCGCACTCGTCGCATTATCTCCTTACAATTGTAGATGAGTTTAGCCGATTTCCGTTTGCCTTTCCATGCCCCGATATGATATGTCATCCAAAGTAGTTATTGACTGTCTTACCTTTTTTTTTCGTTATTTGATCTACTTGCATATATTCATTCAGACTGCGGCTTGTCATTCATTTACAAGGAAGTGAAAGAATTTTTACTACGTCTTGGTGTAAACAGAAGCCACACTGTCTCCACACAATCCCCTGGAAATAGCCAATGAACGACTTTTTTCTTTTGAGAGACGTTCAATAAGTGGTTCGGCCCTACCTTCTTGGCTAATTGATCCTGGAGAAGTCCTCCTTAAACGGTTTGGGAATCGCAGTAAATACGAACCAGCTGTGGACATCGTTGATCTCATTGAAACTAATTCTTCCCTCTGTGTCTCTGATGGGAGAGAGAGAGAGAGAGAGCACTGTTGCTCTGCGTAATTTAGATCCATGTACTAGGAATATTCCATATAATGATTCCGAATCACGAAATCCAAGTGTCCTTTCTGATACAGCTTCCCATTCCAGTTTCCCATCTACAACTACTAACTTTCCTCAAGCCAACGAGAAGGTATTGGGAAATGAACAAGAAAAAATTATCAAGATACAAGAAGATCATTTTCATGATGCTGATAAGAGTTAGAATAGTCCCGACAATCTGACAATACAGTTGCCTAGACCTAGAAGATCTTTACGCCCTCATAAACCTGTACGTCGTTTAAATTTGTATTTTTTTCGATTTCTAATTCATTTTGATGTCTTATTTTAACTTTATTTATTTAGTGTATTGTATATTCTGTAATTTTGACAAGGAATGAATTATCTTTTCGGTGGAAGTGATAGTTATAGGTTTAACTTATTCATTTATATATGTTCATATGTATTTATGTTACTAATATTTTGTTTTGTTTCTTTTCTAGTTGTATTATGAATATAGATGATTAATCCCTATCAAAAAGGGCAGTTAGAATATACCTTACTACTCATTTATATCATTAAAATTAAACCTTGTAAGGCAGCTATAGTCACCGCCACTCATAACTATCATCACAGATGTATAATCGAAAAACTTCTTAGGGTTATGTTTACTTTCTTTGGGTAAGTTGAATTTCATATTTTCTTTTAGCGCTTCGTATTTCCCTCTGACATTACCTTCGTCGGGCTACGTAAATTTGATTTTTTTTCGGATGGGTTACGCTTATGACTCTTGTATGCACAGTTCCTATCATTCAATTTGACTTCGATATCATGATTCCACGATTTTGGTTTACGTGAGGTTTTTCGTTTGTTTTTTCGCGGAATGAATTGCTCATCTAATTCTCTAAAATGCTCGGGGAAAAAGGACCGGCACTGATTAACATGTCCTACAGTTGGATCCCCCTTGATCTCTCTAAGTTGAGGTTGAAGCCATTAAAGTCCGCAGGTTTAAAATTAGGCACTTTAATATCATTATTTTCCTTGTTACGATTTATATTAATATCAAACTCTATTAATTTGTGATCGCTGGAACCTATACCTTTCCCAATACTAATACCCGAGATAAGATTAACGTTGTTTGTTAGAATTACGTCTAGGATATTTTCCCCTCGGCTTGGTTGATTGACTAATTTTATTAAATAGTCTTCTTCCATAAACTCCAATAGCCTCTGTCACTCCCCGTCCACATTAAACGTTTCATAGTTAATATTTCTACAATTTAAATCCCTAATTAATAAAGTGCAATTATTTTTAATGTTACTTCCAATAATGTTATATAATTCAGTGTCAATCTCAATCTGTTATGGTGAGGGTCTATACACTATAAAGATATCAATTGGAAAACCATTCGATTTTATTTCAGCGTATCTTACCTCAACTTCTTTAGGAGAGTCATTTTTAATTTCGGTTAAGCTTATATGATTTTTGGTGTACAGTAGTACTCTTCCACCTCGTTTATGCGTACGGTCTTTATTAATTAGCTTATACCCTGGTAGTTGCAATTCGCCGATATAGTCTCTCCTAGATGTCCCCTTACCCCTGATTTCGTTATTGCTATAATATCGAAATTGCGTAAGTGCACTAAACATTTAAATTCGTCGAGCTTATTTCCAATACTACGCGCGCTACAGTAATAGACATGTAAATTTGTTTTTCGAAAGAGTTCATTATTATTATGGCGTAGAGAGACACTCTCCCCTATGTGCTCTCTACTCTCCGATGCTGTTCTGTCTGAACGTTTACAAGTGAATTATTAATTATTCTTCCGAGCCTTTCCGCGCCCATCCCGTTTAGATGAAGGCCGTCTCGCCAGAATAGCTTAATTTGTTCGTAGAAATCTTCCTACAAATCGATGAAGTACACTCCCTCTTCCGGAACACCCAAAACTTCTTTTTAATGTTTTAAACGCTCTAAATATATATTTATTTTGTTTATTGAACGCCTGAAATATGAACTCATTCTATCGAAGAAATATCAAAGGAAAATATCTTATTAATTACTTGGGCATAATAAAATACTAATTGTAAGTCTATGATTCTATAATAATTATAATGCAAAACAATGTAAAATAAATACATGTACAAAAATAGGTTTATACTTATATGTTATTTATCGGTGTGTGCGCGTTTATGTAAATGGAAAATTGGAGAGTACCTCAAGATGAAGAATAATACCAATGAAAAGTAATACCGATACAGAATAATATCTCTGAAGCAGTGGCGGTGCTGCATCAGAATTTTTTTAGCATTGTTTTAATATTGTGTAAAAGGAAATAAACATGTAAAAAAAAATTATAGATAAACTTGAAATCCTAAACAGAACAAAATCCAACATTTTTTCACTTACTAATAGCCTAAATTGCTACAGTTCAAGCTGGATTAATTCATTTAAAAACGAAATCCATTCTTCTTGTTTTAATTTGCGCGACAAGGTTAATTATTTTCTCTTTGATCTCGGGATGATTACTGAGGAATTTTTTTCTCTGTTGAAAGCACTGCTAGTACATTTAGCCTTTCAGAATTCATAGTGCTCCTTAGAAAAGTTTTTATTCTTTTCAGTGTTGAAAAGCAGCGTTCTGCCTCTGATGTAATCATAGGAATTGTCAAGAGGATTTTTATCAGTTTCTTAATTTCACTAAGAACATCATCTAGATTATTTTCCAAGATAAATTGAAGCAGCTCAATTAATTAATTAATAAAAGAACCGAAAAATATACGAATTAAATTCTACACTTTATCACATTCAAGAATATAAACAACATACGCGGGGCAAAAAAGAAACAGTGCTCTCTCTGCCTAGCGTACAACTTCTTATCTCGGACATGTGGACATGCGCACAACAGCCAAACACCGCGTCGCTGGAACTGTGAAGCGCACAGTTCTATACAAGGACTTTTGTATTTTTTTGATGAACTTGGGGATGGCTACTGGCATTATGCTTAAGAAATATATAATGTACAACACTATAAAGGAAGAATTACAGAAATTAGGACTCATTATATTCAATGTTATCGATAATATCGAGTGGAAATAGAGGATGCTGCAGTTCCGCAGTGCTTATACACAAGCCACCAGTGCTCCTTTGTAATGTATGAAGATTTATCCTATTAAGCTTTTGACCATAAGGTAAGCTCTTCAACCCATGAATCATCTTCGTTGTCCTTCTTTGAAAATACTCAAGCAGATATAGTGTTTTTGGTTATTATGTTAGTGAATATAGAAAGCAAACATAATGCTATTCACTATAAATGATTAAAATGAATTGTTGCTAGGTTTTATGCTTAATTTGCGGTGCTTACAGTCAACGCAACTCTAGGTACATAGGTGTGACATCAAGTACTATTTCTGAAAGAGGGGTGTTAACTTTGGCGTTTTTCCTGTTGTTTTTCAATCATATGTGCTATCAAAAAAAATCAAGAGTAACTCATGTCTGAAGCTCGCATTATCCAGCTGTTTTTCAAAGTTCTCCATGAACAGATTACACAGTATCGGGTAATCCCCTTTCCTCGATAATATGTAATCTGTTCATAGAGAACTAGAAGTAGAATGTAGAATGGGAACAAAACAACTCATTGCCATTTCTGGATGTAAAATTATCTAAAGTAAACAACAAAGCATATTGTTCTGTCTACCGAAAACCAACAAACTCTAATGGCTATATTGACTATATGTCGTGCGACAACGTATCGGTTAAAAGATCTGTAATTTCTTCCCTGTTCCTGAGCTCATATCGGATTTGTAATCCTTGATTCTTGCAGGATGAAATCAATACGATCATCCAAACATTCATTTGAACATAAGTGCTACAAAAATTTGAACATAAGCGTTGCAAAAATTTGAACATAAGTGCTGCGATAATTAGAACATAAGCGATACAAAATCGACTAATCACATTCAAGGAAAATTAAAGTACAAATAATGTTAGTTGGTATTAGTGACGTTCACCACGAAGACACCGGGCTATCGGAAGGATGGTCTCTGGTTGAAGCTGCAAGTTAATTGTTGGTTTATTTTATTTATTTGGATGATGGCGGGTTCGGCTATTCACAGTCTCCGGCGGTTTTGGAGTCACAGGATGATGGAGGTCTTCCTGTTAAGCGTTTTATTCTAGTCTTGTTTCATTTTATCTTGTCCCTCTCATTCACAATCCGCACGTGTGTTATCAAAAAAGTTATCTCCATTTATTCCCATTTTATTATTATATTAACAGGAAGTTATTTTGATATCTAATTTAGTTTATTTTAATAACCCTGTTAAACTACCTCCTTCTATTGCAGTTGAGAAAACTATTACGCCTAATCAATGAACCTCTACAGTATTAGTAGTAGTAGTTCGCCAACCTGTTTTTATCCAGGCAAATCACGACCTGATAATGAAATAGAAGTAAAGGTCAGACTGAAAATCACTGGTGAGCCCGAGGGCACCAAGGGCAGGTCCTCTTTGGGAAGAGGTGTCAGGAGGTATGATGTTTCGACACCAAACTGAGTTGGGGTGGAATCTTCGTCGCTCTGGGGTAGAGGGACCGGTTCTGAGTAACAGGTATGTAGATATAGATACCCATCGGCAAGATTCCTTGGAACAGATTAGTGAGTGTGTTGTGCTGAGAAGGTGGGAGATAAAATTAAGCAGTGTTACAAATGGCTATATGTGCGATGAAAAGCGTAACAGCTACCCACCCCTGTACAGGGATTATCATAGCGCGTCTACTAATTGATAGCCAGGTCCCTACATGCGCTGACGTTTGTGTTTGCACCTGTCTCGACATTGGCAGACCAACGCCGTATCTATTTGGCTAACGAGAGATCAGAAGCTCTACTGTGCTGCCAGCCACTGAGAAACGCAGTGATAAACGAGGGTTCTTCCTGATTCTCTTGAAGCCTTAACATAGATATGAGACGCATGAAACCAAATAAGCAATTTTTCCATCAGTACCTAATTCAAAGTGAAATGGATGACAATAAAGAATGAACTCAACACAATAGCTATAAAAAATGAGACTACTATAGATGCTCGTCAGCTGTTTTCAAAGTCTTTTGGACAACAATGAGTCTCCTTTAAGTACTGCTGCTGCAGAAGAGAATGATCTTTTTTTTTTTACTATGAACTGTGTGCTAACAGCAATACAAGATTTAAAAGTGAAGATGCTACATAGATGAAGGTACTGAAGTATTGGGGGGGATGCCACAACGTCATTAATATCTTTGCGTCAATTTCCGGGATTTATGAAAGTTTATATTAAATAAAACACACCTCTTACTTTTTCAGCTCCACTGGACAAATTCAGCTCCAGCTACAGCTGGACAAATTCATTCTCCAAAGTCAAACCGGCTTTCAGATAAAGTGTTATGTAACTTAGTATTCATAAAAGGATTTTTTTTAATATGTTTATAATATGTTTATGTTAAATTTATCTAGAATATATCATTTGTAATTAATATATTTAAAAAATATTATTTACATATATTTGCGATGTTTTCAGTTGTCCATATATGTTTCACAAATTCATTTGAATCTATTTATAATCAAACTCGTAATTATCTTAATGCAAAAAGTAGCTTGTTCCTTCACTCATAAAATCATACCTAAAAATATCTAGATAAATATATAGGTATCGGTACTGCTTTCTTAACGTCACTCACTTTTCTTACTTGTATTATTAACATTGCATTCATCTAATTTTAAAACCCTTGTATTAACTGAATTAGAAAATATAATAATATTTCTGACTCCCAAGTGATTCGGTACTCTCTCGAAGTTCATAATTTTCTCCGCGTTTTCCAACGTTGTAGTAATTTCCTATTGTATTATTTAATAATCTTTGTTGTAATTCGTTTATATAATTATTTACCCATTATTACATCCCAAAATTCTCATCTGAGTAATTTAAAATCTATGTTATATATTTTTTTTGTTTCTAATATATTTATTTTCGTAAGTCGTGTGCATTTATTTGCCTCCAGACTTATTTCCATTCATTTCTCCGTCATTCATTTTTATGGGGGTTATAGACAATCTTAAGCTATTTCTCCTATAACACTGTTTAGCCTTTTTTTTCGTACCTATACCATGATACACCATGCGCGAGGAAACGGCGCCATTGAACGTTTCAATTGCCAGGTTGACTTTGATTCTGTTAGGTATTTTCTAGTCTTTGAAAGAGATCTTCTCTTGCCCTGCTATACAACTAGTTTACTGCCTGCGCCTTCGTCTTCCAGCTTTTTTTTTCTCCTTTGATCTACCTTCACTCTCTTCTTTAGACCCTTCTGCATACGATAATAACTTGGTAAGGGTGATGACTATGATTCCCCCTACCAAAATAAGGGTACCTGCTAATCAGAAACCATTTGTGTCAAATGTGATAGCTTGCCCTCATGTTTTCGTCCTTTCCAATTCATCCCACTTACTATTATAATCGGTGCACGATTGACTTTTATTCGTACTATTCAGAGGGCCAAAGTTCGTTGACATTAAGCTTGGCACCGAGCAGAATACCGTCTTTTTGCAACGACTGAAACTAACATTCATGGACTTTTTTATCCTGAATCGTCCCTGTTAATTTTTCATGCTCATATTCTTAATAGTCTAGAGATCTCTGCCAATGTAATTTCCATTCCTTCTACTATCCTTATCACCCCTACCATTCCTATACAAATGTCGCAGCCTCACCCTCTTACAGAAAACCTCGGCGTTAATGATAGAAAACTTGGGCCAAGATATGTTCCCCTTTTAGGGCCTGGCTTCATCGAGCCATCTCCAGCCGCTAGGTTTGTGTCTCTGCATCTGGAGGCCCAACTCTAAGTCAGCCTTCTGGGAATTTTTGCATCCTCTGGTCGCTTGGTCAGAAGTGCCAGTCGTTACCTAGAGTCGGGCAAATATAAATATTTGTATAAATTTTTATGGCAATGTCCTCGATCTAGTTCTTGGTGGTGGTGGTGGTGGTATGGGGGGGGGGGGGCTGACACAGGGTGCGGTGGGTAATTTTTCGCCTAGCTTCAACATAAACGAATATTTGCCAAAATTAAATATTATTTTATTCAATGAAATCGCTGTCGGATTCAGCCATGGCTCCAGGCATTGTCCGAACCAGCCGTAGGCCTTCTCAACAGTGGCCCTATTTAATTGGGTGAAAACTGTGCTGATCCTGGAGCTAAGTTCCACTTTGGCGGTGCGCGTGAACTTGTTGGCTCTCTCTCAACCATGCACCACATATAATAGTCGAGGGGCTTACAGTCTGAGGAATTGGGAGGCCAGATGTTCAGAGTGATTTGATTAAAGAAATTTTTTGAAAGACAAGACTGCGTCCTCCTGTTTTTTTTTGTGGTATGATATAGAGTCCTGGTACACACGCACGGCCTTCTAACGGCGCCTTCTTGGAGCCAGTACAACACCAACTCCTCCAGAGACTTAATGTATCTCTTATGGAAGATAAACGGGAGCATAACGCGGCGCTCGCTATTAACCATCCCAAACAACATGACGTAGACTGGGAACTTAGTTTTCATCATGACTCTCTGTATATCTTGGGCAAACCCAACAAATTAGTGGCTGTTTTTCGAATTCACCACCTGGTTTTGGCAGAAATTATTCTCGGCTGAGAAAATTCAAAGCATGCCAGGCTTGAGTAGACGCTTCAGTTTGTTCACAAGCTTCGCGGCAAGTTCTTTACGCTTGTCCTTCATCGTATGCGAGAAAAGCTTGCACTTTCTCATGTATTAGTGGATTATAGTATTTGGTTAATAATGGATTTATTTTTGGTTAATAAATCAGCCTAAATAGCGTTTCGAAAACCATTACCATAAATTTGTTTGATGAAAGTAGTCTGCTAATGTTTAGGCCTACGACTAAAGAGAAATTAATTTTGAACTTCTGAACTAAGTTTTAAGAAAAACAATTAAACAAATATAAATATATTCATAGAATCAACGAATGCACAATGAGATATATTGGATTAGGTATACAATGTAAGATATGATAAAATATGATTTAAAGTAACAATATGTGAAGTGAAATGAAGTAAGTGAAATAAATATGAAATAAAAGATGACTACAATGGACTGTGAATTGGGGGCTACAATACGAGAAATAAATAAAATTAGGACCTACTCTCCTATGGCCGTTTGCAGAGAATTGTGAGAGGATGTGGTATTAACCTAAGTATGATTTGTTTGGAGGTAAATGACTAATTGTAGAAGGAATCATTACCGACCTTTATGCGGAGAATGGCGAAAGTCGAATGGGCTATAGTCGTGTTCAATTTGGTTGAGCAGAAAGCGTGTGTTTGTTTGTGTGTGCGTTAAATTTTAAGAGATGTTGTTTGAACCAGTAGTATGTTAAATGAATTCAGTTTTTCGTCACAGGATATTTGAATTATTGAAGGTTACATAAAATATTTGAATGGAAAAAGTTATGGATAAATTAATTGAACTGACAAGTTAAGTAAAATGAATGAATGAATTAATTAATTATTAAGTTGTACATAATTTGCATAAATGATTTAATTTACAAAATTTAAGTAAAATAATTGAACGATTTAATTGACAAAGTTGAGTAAAAGAATTGCATGATATGAATTTTATACATAATAAATGATGATATATATATTTAAGTTTCCTAGGAGATTTTTATTACAGGAATGCCAAGAGGGCATTGTTATAACACCCCCCTTAATAAGTTACCCCCCTTTTCTATTTTGAGATTACAAGTCCGAGTACCGACGAGGCCTCCTGACGACGCGACCGGAGTGTGTGACAGTGTCATTGGTTTGGCTGTGGGTACGGGGACACAGAGTTGTTGTGGCAGTGCAAGTAGCGTTGGATGAGACACTGGCACGAGAGAAGGTTGATTGAGCGAAGGTAATCCACTTGTTGGTTCCTTCCGAGATGGCGGCAAGCGGGATGTGGGAGTCTTGAGTCGTGTTGTTCGCTGACGAAGTGACCAGTGGGGAAGAGATTTGCTCCTGACTGACCACTTCTGACGACGAGGGTTCCTGCAACAAAGGAGGAGGAGGCAACAAAACGGAAGGTGAAGTTGGAGAGGCAGGGGTGGTTAAAAAGGTGGGGTTGAGGTTGTTTTGGGGAATACTGTACCATAAAGAGGTATAGTAGGAGGAGAATGAGATGATAGTGGTTCTAGATGAACATTTTCGGTATAAGCGGGTTTTAGGCGGTTGATAGAGACAGTTTCTTGACTGGTACCAAGCTTTAGGACGAAGAATTTCGGCTTCCTGGAGATAACGAGAAAGAGTCCGTCATAGACTGGTCGCAACGAAGTGCGAGCTGAATCGCGACTGAAAAACATGGGAACATGTTGTCATCTCCTTCGGCACGAAGGTTTTATAATTAGCAGGCAGTCTAGGGGCAGTTAGATTAATTTCAGCCATCACCCGTACAAGGTTATGTACGTATGAAGCATGATCTAGGTGAGAAGGTAGAGGTCGGTCAGAGGAAGAAAAGAATTTACTGGGTAGACGAAGTTGAGTACCGTAAACTAATTCCGCTGCAGAGCAAGCCAATTCCTTTTTCAAGGATGAGCGAATGCCAAGGAGAATCAAATGTAGCTTGTCCACCCAAGTTATGTTTGGATCGGTGTCGCGTAAGCTTGCTTTAATGGTCCGATGCAGACGTTCTACCTTAGAGTTATTCTGGAGGTGATAGCTTGTAGTAAGAAGGCGCAAGGAGCCAAGCACTGACATTAGTGCATCCCATTGGTGGGATTCAAACTGGCTGCCACGCCAGTCATGATCGTTGAGGAAACACCAAAACGAGCAACCCATGCTGAGACGAAAGCTCGAGTGACAGTGGAAGCTCTCATGTCCGAGATAGGAACCGCCTCTGGCCAGCGAGTAAAACGATCGATCATGATGAGAATATAATTGCAACCATGGGAGTAAGGAAAAGGACCTACTAGATTGATGTGAACGGCGTCTAAACGTGACGAAGTAAGAGAAAAAGAGACCAGAGGAGCTTTTCTGTGGCGGTGGACCTTAGCACGCTGGAATGGCAGGCATGAACGAGTCCATTTTGCCACATCGGCATTCATACCTGGCAAAACAAAGCGTTGTGGAACAAGCTTGCGTGTAGCATTGACGCCAGGATGAGAGAGACCATGAATTTGGTTGAAAATGTTCCGACGGTAAGCGAGAGGAAGGAGAGGACGAGGACAGTCAGGAATTGCATAGTCAACCAGGATTCGCCACGAAGGACTGTCCGGCAAGTCGATCTCGCGAACGAGGAGTTGAGAAGAGAGACGCAGTGTTTGCGTGTCTTCATCTTGTTCCTGGGCAAGCGCTATTGTTGCATGATCGATGGGCGCAGTGCAGGAGAGTTGCGTGCCCGAAATCGATGAAATGCGAGAAAGCGCGTCCGGAACGACGTTTGAAGAACCAGGAACGTAGCGGATATCGCTCGTCATCTGCAGGATGAAATCAAGATGACAAGTGTCAACTGCAGTGTGTACTGACGAAACACTACGAGACGAACATGCACCAACCAAGGGTTTATGTTCAGTAAAAATGGTAAATTCACGCCCTTCTAAATGATGGCGAAAGTGGCGGACAGCGAGATATATTCCGAGGAGTTCTCGAGAGAACGTTGAATATCTCTTTCGAGGGTTTGTAGGAGCGCGAGAGAAGAAAGCAAGAGGTTGCCATTGGTCACCAACTTTCTGCTGCAAGGTTGCACCTACGTGGGTTGAGGATGCATCGGAGGCGACGGTGATGGGGGCTCCTGGAGAAAGATGAACCAATTCCACATCGCGGGCAATAGCTTCTTTGGTGCGAAAGAATGAATCGAACGCCTCAGCATACCATTCAAGAGGAGAGTTCTTTTTGGTCTTGGTGAGCATAGAGTTGATAGGTTGCATGACCTGGACACATTTAGGGATAAATCTGTAGTATAAAAGGACCATGTCACAGAAACGCCTGAGTTGTTTGCGTGATGTACGACGAAAAAAGTTTCGCATCGCGGTAACTTTATCTTCAAGCGAGCAAATCCCAGCACTCGAGACGTGGTGCCCCAAGAATGAGAGTTGCGGGACACCAAAGAGGCACTTGGAGGTATTTAGTACGATACCGTACTCCTGAAGACGAGAAAAAACTTGGCAAAGGTAAGAAAGGTGATCCTCCAGTGAGGAAGATGATATTAGGAGGTAATCGATGTAGAAAAAATACAAAAGGAAGACCCCTAAGGACTTGATCCATAAAGCGCTGGAAAGTTTGACCAGAGTTACGCAATCCATATGGCATCTAGACCATTTCAAAAGCACCAAACGGATTGGTGATGTTAGTCTTTGCGACATCATCTGGGTGAATAGAGATCTGGTTGAAAGCACGAACCAGATCCAAGCGATAAAAAATCGTACAGCAATGGAGAGAAGAGGTGAAATCAGCTAAGTACGGCAAGGAATAACGATCAGGAATTGTTACAGCGTTAAAAGCTATGTAACCCCTAACTGCTGTGAATTCCCCCGGCGTGGATTTGGGCGCAATGTGAAGTGGAGAGGCCCACGGAGAAGAGGAAGGCCTACAAATGCCTGAATCCATCATGAATTGGAATTCATCACGCATAGCAGAGTTTATCCGGTGCTAGACGGCGTGGCCGTGAGAATACAGGACTTCCTGTTGTCTCGATCCGATGCACCACACTATGTTTAATGGGGTTGTCTTTCGAAGGTGGAAGGGTAAGCTCAGGAAACTCCTGAAAAAGGCGCTGAAACGGTGGCTTGGTGGATGGGAGACGAATAGAGAGGAGGGAACTCTCAATAGGTCCTAATATTGGTCGAATTAGCTGCCTTCAGAACTAAATCTGAAGGGGCAGAAGCTTTGACGGCCTTAGAAATTGGTATGACACTGCATTCAGAACCAGTGTCCACCAGAAATCAAAATTCAGAAAGTGGGTCAACAATACGAAATGTAGGAGCCACTTGAGGAAATGAGGTGTAGGCAGGGGATTTAGTCCCTTTTGTCCCATGCCTTTCTAGTTTAAAGTTTGTGATTGAGAGGCTGGAGTAAGAGGAAAGCAAAAATTTGAAGGTTGGGAAATTGAAATTTGAGGATTTAGAGAAAGTGGTTGAGTTGGGTGAAGTGAGAAAACTAGAGGGTTGAGATTTGAAGAAGGTACTGGGTCCGAATATGGGAACGGCTGCGAGCATTTTAGAGCTTGTGCACCATATTTGTTGTGGTGCCAGCACCATTGAGTTGAATGAGAAGAAAAGGAAACGTTATGCTTCGGGAGACTACTTGGCGCAGTATGTGAAGAAGCATAACTGTGGCTGCAAGGCTGTTTACAGTGTACAGCGTTGTGCCCCGTACCTTTGATGATACCAGCATAGGCCCTGATGGTGTGGAAGATGGTGAGAATAGTTGGAAGAATGAGGTTGAAAATTTTGCTGTCTCTCACCTCTTGCATCGGGATGCCCTCGTTGGTTTCTCTTTCGTGAACGAGAGCGGGACCTGCGCTTTCGATCGCCAAACCCGTTTCCGTGCTCGCTCTGTGATTCCCGCTGCATCTTTAACCGCTGGATGTCGGCTTCCATCCTCCGTATTAAAGCCTCAAGGTCCCTTGATAAAAATGGAACCCTTGAACGCTCGGCTCGGTCGTCAGAGGGGCTCGACGTGCCTTGAACCTGAGAAATTGAAGGATTGTTAAATGGGCCGTGAGTTTGGCCTTTGCCCCAATTCACGTAAGGACTTTTATACAATTTGTCTGTGGCTGCAGCAACCTCACCAATGCTTGTGGGGTTTGAGCTTAGGATTAGTGGCCTGATTCCCTCGAGGACTCCTCTCATGAAAATCTCAGCGACGAGAGGGCTAAAAAGTTTGATTTGAGCACCTTTTAACCTGATAAGGTCCTTCAGATGAGTTAAAAAAGAAGTAGGACACTTATCTCCCATTTCCTGAGTATTCAGGAGCTCTCTCAGGTCGTCTATTTTTGACCTACCGTATTTATTGAGGAAAGCCTCCTTCAGGCGGTCTAGAACACCAGCCTGTTACCCGTTAATAAGCACTTCCCTGAGTTGAATAAAGGTACTTATGGGCAACCGCTGGATTATTGCTGCTACTTTCTCTTCTTCGGTGATGTTCTAAGGTTTAAGGAGGAGGGATGAGACTTCCAACCATGCAATGGGGTTTGCAGGATCATAAACGGGAAGCGAGGGGTACGCATGTGGTTGCCTGTGCGCGGACTGTGGGTTCGAGGCAGACGATTGGTCATGATGATCGGGTTGGCCGCTAACAGATGTCCTTACTTGGTGTGTTTGGTCCATCATAGTCGCTGTTTTATGTGTACTTGTGCTGGTTGAATGAATGTGTTGACGTGAGTGAAGTAGCTGTGGTTGTGTGCACGTGTGTGTGTGTGTGTGTGGAAATTATTCACGAGCACAGGAATGTGAAGAAATGAAAAATAATTATGAAAAATAAAGGAAATTGTCGACTCGTTGTATATAGGGGATAATATTAAATTAAAATGACACGAATTATGACATTAGAAGAAGGATGTTAAAGATAACACGCGATATAAAAATGAGCACGTGAATCGAAAATGCTCTTCAAGCGAGGCTTTGAGAAAATTGACGCGTGGAGTTCAATAATTATTTTAAAGTTAAAATTTATATATTAATCGACGGGAGATTATTAAACTTTGAGCCCTACTTTATTGTATTTGGTTATTAATGGATTTATTTTTGGTTAATAAATCAGCCTAAATAGCGTTTCGAAATCCATTACCAAAAATTTGTTTGATGAAAGTAGTCTGCTAATGTTTAGGCCTACGACTAAAGAGAAATAAATTTTGAACTTCTGAACTAAGTTTTAAGAAAAAACAATTAAACAAATATAAATATATTCATAGAATCAACGAATGCACAATGAGATAAATTGGATTAGGTATACAATGTAAGATATGATAAAATATGATTTGAAGTAACAAGATGTGAAGTGAAATGAAGTAAGTGAAATAAATATGAAATAAAAGATGACTATGATGGACTGTAAATCGGGGGCTGCAATACGAGAAATAAATAGAATTAGGACCTACTCTCCTATTGCCGTTTGCAGAGAATTGTGAGAGGATGTGGTATTAACCTAAGTATGATTTGTTTGGAGGTAAATGACTAATTGTAGAAGGAATCATTACCGGCTTTTATGCGGAGAATGGCGAAAGTCGAATGGGCTATAGTCGTGTTCAATTTGGTTGAGCAGAAAGCGTGTGTTTGTTTGTGTGTGCGTTAAATTTTAAGAGATGTTGTTTGAACCAGTAGTATGTTAAATGAATTCAGTTTTTCGTCACAGGATATTTGAATTATTGAAGGTTACATAAAATATTTGAATGGAAAGAGTTATGGATAAATTAATTGAATTGACAAGTTAAGTAAAATGAATGAATGAATTAATTAATTATTAAGTTGTACATAATTTGCATAAATGATTTAATTTACAAAATTTAAGTAAAATAATTGAACGATTTAATTGACAAAGTTAAGTAAAAGAATTGCATGATATGAATTTTATACATAATAAATGATGATATATATATTGAATTTTTCCAGGAGGTTCTTATTATAGGAATGCCCAGAGGGCATTGCTATACGGATATCCTCGTGCACTAACTGAATGATGAAAGACTCTAATACTTCCTTTCTCCTTGGCTATGGACCTCATTGACTTTTGAGATCAGTGTCTATACTGGCCTGAATCTCTAAGACAAATTCCCTAATTTTTCGTATCAGAACGCTTGATTGAGCGTTTCGACTCGCCGTATAATCGTAGCCACAGCCTGAGTCATCCTTTCTGATCCACTATACCGATCATACATTAACACCCAAGTTCTTTGCATTGAAGCTTCCGGTGCAAATCTCAAACAGCACTGTTTGCCTTTTTCCAATTTTTTGGAGGATTGAATTCTGGCATAGTATTGTTTACCTTACATATGCTGCACAGGCGAATCTACTATGGTAGGATCAACAGAGAACCGAAGTCAGAAACCACCATGCGAGGAATTCAGAGTTGTCAACAGTGACAAATTACGCACCGCACCATGCAGAGCAGGTCAATTCCGCTATTTAGGATCATTAAATAAATTGTTACTAATTTCTTAAAGAACAAGCCACATTGTCCTCTAAATTTTGGATTTTCTCTCAGACAACTCGTACTATAAAATGTAGACCGCTAGATGGCATCAATGTCCTTAAATGTATTTTGTTAAGGCAACTTTCGCCCGCCTTGAAGTGTCGCTCTTCGGAACTCGAATCATTATTGCCATATGTTTGTCGTCTTGTCGTCTTAAGTTATGTCTGTCTGTGTCCTCCACCATATTGTCGAACTGTTAGTAAACGCATTAACTTATCAAGTTTACCTTCCTTTTATTATATCTAATTGTAATTATGCATTATTTAAATAAATATAACCCTCTATATGTCCTACGGGGGTAAAGGGCGTGATCTGTTTATAGGTAAACGGGGTGATCCAATTTATTGGTAAAGAGACTAAGGAGGTGGTACTGTAGAATTTAATCTGACTCCAAAAGTTCGTTTTGTTATCCATTTGAAAGTTGGGTTGCCGTAACCGGGTAGACTACTTGGCGGAAAGAGGGAGTCGGAAGAAATATGACGATTTTGTAGGCTTTTAATCTTAGCTTAGGACTACCTCAGTTCGGGCAAGTGAAATTGCTGTGGGACTGTCTGACTCTTAGTGGTTGACTTAATTGTTATCCTACTAATACTGACTACCGATTACTGCCTCGTTGTCTGTTTTGCGTGCCAATTTATTTTACCGCAAATTTAGGGGCGTGGCCCCGCTTGTCCGAACCGAGCGCGGGGTGGAGTTTATCTGATCAGAGAGTATTTGAATTTCGAAACATGACCGGGCTTTATCAAGCCACCATCCTAGCAAGATTGATTTCTTCCTTCACGGGTTCACGTTAAGGCTGATGGGTCAGGCTCCCTCTTATAGGGTATAGAGGTACGTATACATAAAAGTATAGCCTAGATAACACAATACACGCTAACTTATACTCTATAAATGTTAATGAGAGAATTATTGAATAAAATTATTCTGAAGAAATTTCCAGTTGTCGGCGAATGGAGAGTTTAGGCTTAACAACTTTTAGGGAAAATAATTTGGGAATCAATAAATAAAGCAAGGATTTATAACAAAATATATATTATTATTATAGATTTCAAGGAATTATTTATGTTGAATATTTTGATTCGGTTGAATTTGTACTATATCTAATATCAGTTAGGTTATAACTATTATTTAGAACACTCACCGAGGATGACGTGGCGCATCAGACGTGGTATAATTGACACAATAAGTTATTAGTAGGTGTTAGTAAATAGAATAATGTAATGTGTAATTTAGGCTATGATAAAAATCAGTAGGCTAGAGTTGTTGTGTCTATAGCTTTTTCTTAAGTAGGTCGTTATCTTGATAGAGTGGGTGACGGGCGTGGACTGACTGGTTATTTCTAGAGGACCTTAAGAGGTCACGTAGTATTCAAGTATCGAAAACAAGACTATAGTAAACCGCAATAATAGATCACGTCATTGCATCCCTCTACCCTTATTTAGAACATAGAACAAAACTTATAGATTTAGCCTATCTACAGGTTTCTTCATTCTAGAAACCCTGCGCACATTAGTTGAAGGAGAACCAATAAGCTGCAGTTAAAAGTCTATCACATAAGAGACAGGAGTAGGAGGCAAAACAGGAGACGAACTGGAGAAGTAGGAGAAACAGGTTGTAACACAGGAGCCCCTGTGGTTCTAGGAATAACCTGATCTTGGTGCCTTTTTACCACATCTCCTGTAGGTACACTACACCTATAAGATAAAGAACCAGTCTGCTCCTGTACCTCAGCAGGTATCCACTTAGAACCACCAGGAGTATAATTCCTGATCATCACTGAAGATGATGGTGGCAGGGATAAGTTTCTAGTAGACTTAGTGTGGTTAGCTTTCTGACATTCCTGCCTATGGGCCACTCTAGCAAATAGTGGTTCTGTGGGCCATAACAAATCTAATCTAGACCTCAAGCGTCGACCAAACATCATTAGGAAAATAAACCGTTTTTCAAACTTAGCAAGTTATTGCTCTGAAATCTAAGTATTATTTACCAAAACCTTGAAAAACGGCCGTTTTACATCAACCCAGCTGGGGAAACTCCAGTAGTAGAGTGTGGTGTCAGTCTATAGTTAAATAGGAACCTATCTATAGTTGTCCTAAGAGGCTCGAAAGATGTACGGAGAGCTTTCTTGAAGGTCTGATCCATCTTTTCAGCTAAACCATTAGTAGAAGGTTTATATACTGCTGTAGTAATGTGATGAATACCACAACTTGTGACAAATTCCTTAGACTCGGCAGAAGTAAAACAAGGACCATTGTCAGAAACAAGTGAAACTGGCAAACCAAAGTGAACAAAAGAATGTCTAAGAAACTTAATAGTTTCTCTAGCAGTTGGACCTGATGTAGAGTAAACATCAACCCATTTAGAGTGAGCATCCACTATGACGAGAAAATGCTTCCCATCTACTGGCCCAGCATAAACGACATGCAACCTGTGCCATGGCAACTGTGGCCACTCCCAAAGATGTAATTCCACCTTAGGAGGTGTAGCGTGTAGAGCTAAGCACTAGGCACACGACCTACATAGTCCTTCGAGGTCTTTGCCCAAATTAGGCCACCAAAAATATCCTCTAGCTAATTCTTTCATGCGAGAAGCACCCACAAGATTAGCATGTAGTTCATGCAATAGAGCATTCCTTAATTTTACGAGGAATAACTACTCTACTGCCCCACAAGACTGTACCTGACTCAATGGATAACTCATTCATCTTCCGAACATAAGAAACAAGGCCAGGATCCCCCATAGTTGAGGCTGGCCACCTAATCTCACAGAACTTGTGTACTTTAGAAAGAACAGGATCTGCACGGGTGCAATCCCTGACAGCGACACTAGTGACTGGTAAAAAGTATAGAAAATTCACCAGCATAGTCCAGTCAACTGGAACTGGAGTATTGTCAGTTATGTTAATACTAGGCAGAGGTAAACGGCTTAGAACAACGGCCGTACCTAATAAGGTTTCAGAACGATGAGTAAGAGTGAAATTATAAGCCTGCGGAAAAAGAGCCCAACGTTGTATTCTACCAGAAGCCATAGGAGGGATACATTTAGAACAAGAAAATAAACCAAGAAGAGGTTTGTGATCTGTCACCAATGTAAAATTGTGCTGACCCCGCAAATAGATATGAAATTTCCTTAGAGCAAAAACCATTGTCAAAGCTTCCTTTTCCAACTGAGAATACTTACGTTATGTAGCTGATAGAGTACGAGAAACAAAGTGAACAGGCCGCTCTATACCATCCGTCAAATGGCATAGAACATCTCCGATTCCATAAGCACTGCTGTCTGCAACCACTAACAATAGGTTCCTGTGGGTCAAAATGCACTATCACTTCAGAATATAGTAGAAGCTGCTTGTTTAGAAGTAACAAAAGCAGTTGTTTGTGCTTTTCCCCAATACCAAGGTACACCAGCTCTTAATAAGCTGTTGAGAGGCTCCAGGATAGAAGCTGCCTTAGGAATGAACCTCCTATAAAAGTTAAGCAAACCTAAGTATGACTTTAACTGAGTCATATTAGTAGGAATAGGGGCATCTGCAATAGCTTGCACTTTGTCAGAAGTGGGGTGAATACATTGAGCATCAATACGATAACCCAGATAAGACACAGTAGGAACACCAATAGCACACTTCTTTGAACAAAGCTCCAATCCAGCAGTGTCTAGTATCTTTAGTACAGATCTAAGTCTGTGATCATGCTCATGTTAAGATGAACCACATATGAGCACATCATCCAAGTAGCAAACAACACCTGTAAGATCCCTTAATAAATCTTCCATTGCTCATTGAAAATTACTAGGTGGAAATTCCAAAAGACAACCTATGATATTTAAATAATCCACGGTGTGTGTTAATCACTGTATACTGTTACGATGCATCCTCAAGGCCTAATTGTGCATATGCCTGAGACATATCTAGTTTAGTAAATAGCTTACTACCTGAGAGACTGCTAAACAGATCCTCGATTTTAGGAATGGGGTAGGTATCCAGCCTAGCGGCTTTATTTACTGTAAGCCGATAGTCTCCACAAATCCTGACTGATCCATTGACCTTCACTACGAGTACCACTGGAGCAGCCCAGGCAGAATGCTGTATAGGGAAAATTATACCTTCTTCTATCAATCTATCCAATTTTCTTTATACTTTAGCTCTTAGTGTATAGGGAACTGTCCTGGCTTTAGGAGGGATTTTTGGATCTACTTCAATAGGGAACGTTTTACCTTTAAGGCAACCTAGACCAGGAGAAAATAAATCTTGGAATTCTTTTACTAGATCAGCCTCAATATATTATACACTATTTATAGTTGAGAGCTTCCGATTATTTAGATGAAAGAAATTAATTAAATTTCTTCCTAAAAGACATGGGCCTGATCCTTCAACAACAAAAATAGTTGTTTGACAAGAATTATTAGAATCAAGTCTAGCACAGAGAAAAATTTCCCCCCTCTATTTTGAGGGGAACACCACCATAAGTCTTAAGGTTTATAGAAGAAGAATGAAGAAAGGTCTGTCACTTTCAATAGGCCGTAGATTAGAGAAAGTGTCCTCAGAGATAAGGGAACATGCACACCTGTATCTAATTCCATAGTTACATAGACATTATTTAGAAATAATGTGACATTAAGAGGGTTACCTTTAGTAGGAGTAACATATAAGACATAGTCATAGCTAGAATCTACCTCAGTGACTTTAGCCCTGTCCAGTTTATAGACACGATCATTCCCTTTAAATTTTGGTTGGGCCCTACCAAAATTTACGCTTTGCACATTTTTGCACATAGGTTTAATATGCCCCTTCTGATTACAAGCAAAGCAAGTAGCATCCTTGAATGAGCACTCCCGTTTTCAGTGTAATTTACCACAACCAGAACAAGGTGAGTTAGGTTTTAAGGTAGCATCTGTCACCCCAGCTTTAGGCGGAGTAGGCTTATACTTGAAGGTAGGGCGCTCTGTTTATGCAGTTTGTTTATAGCAGACTGTCCCATAGCTTGTGCATCTCTGAAAGCTGTTTCTCTAGCACTAGCTATTTATACAGCTCTACAAAAAAGTTAAGTCTGATTCTGCCAGCAAAATGTGTTGTGTAGACTCATTAGATAGTCCCATCATAAATCTGTCTCTTAACATATCTGTTAGATGGTCACCAAACTCACATGTGTGAACAAGTGCTTTTATTCCAGCAACAAAATTAGCAATAGTTTCACCAGATTTTTTATTCCTAGAATATAACTTAAATCTTTAATATATTAGAATTACCTTGGGTTTGTAATGTTCCTTAAGAACTTTAATAATATCAGGGTAAATATGTAGATTGGCGGCTTGGCCCCAAAAGTGGATTTTTGTGTGTTTATATTTCGTTCACCCCTGCCTCAATATTCATGCACGTTTGAGTCCTATTCGAAATATAGCCGGCGCCATATTTTTTTGTAAAAAAAATGCCCAAAACTAAACAAACGAAAAACGCTGTTTACTTACTTTATTGCGGTGGGTATACTTCTGAAATAGCAATGAGGAAAGCGTGGAATCTTTTTTTAATTCCCGTTTTGGAAAACGAGAATCGCTTGCAGAAAATGGCGGTTACGAGATATGCATCGAACTGGTCGTTTTTTCTTCCGTATTTGGGGATGAACTTAGCGCATCTCGCCAGACGCGTTCAATATTTTGGGGTGATATCTAATGCCCGGCTACAAACATAGCAATCGATTTTAATTTTAGGTAAATTATGATTCCAAAAAGTTTAAAAATTAATCTCGATCCGAAAATAGAGTTAATAATTCGGCAATAGACGACAGGCACTCTTCACAAACGGATTCCATTTTCAAACTGCGTAAAATGCATCTGTACTACACCCAAATGGCTAAAAAAAAAGTAATTCCTTTGAATGATCTAGTTAAGTATATTGACAAATAAAAATGACTCCAAATGAGGATAATAAAAAGATATTAAGTGAAAAACAAAATAAAAATTCAAATCAGTCATTTCTGACGTCAGACCTCCCTCCCCCCGACCCCATTATATTTTGCAAAACGATTAAAAGCGTTGAAATGATTTGGTTAAATCATTCACCTCTGTAAACGTTAGGACATTATTCCATAAACAATTAAGATTATATACTGGGGGCTGTGACCCCCTACCCCCAATTGATTGAAACTCAGGATCATCGTAGGGTGGTCCCTCCATTGTATTTTCCCCCACACGAGCCGTCGCCTTAAATGTACTCCAAAAACGTGAAACATTTTGGAACACGGACGAAATAGTAAGTCCCATCGTTCGAGCCGCCAATCTACATATTTACCCTCACTTCTCCTCAGTACATCACATATATGCTCATTATTTGCTGCAGTTGAGGTTGGAGTTCTGTAGATTGTGTCCGCAACAAGGTCCTTTCCCTCACTACTCCTGATCTCACACCAAACTGACTCTTGTGCTTTATGTTCCATTAAACTGCTTACTGAGTCTTCCGCTACTGTAGCGGTCTATACCCCTACAAGTGGAAATATTTAATCATAACAGTATATATATATATATATATATATATATATATATATATATATATATATATGTATAACTGAATCACGAAAATAAGGAACGTGAGGAATTTATGAATAACGTTACAGCCACGAGGAAAATGAAACAACGGAGAACTTCGAGGCCTTTCGACTGATGGTCCTTTACTAAGCAGACTAAAAGACAGGGAAAAAGAGAAAGATATTTATACACCTGATTAATGAAAATATGGGATATAAAGATTAAAAGGGGTGGGATTAGCAGATACCTGGAAAAATCTTATTAACGAGATGAGCCGTCAGGGTTAAAAAAAGGAAAAATGTTTACTGGTTACAAAAGAAAGGGGTGGGGGGCAATGTTTAGGAATCACATATGCAATATGAAAACAAAAAAAGTTTACACATGATAACTAGAAAATATGACAAAAGAAAAATATGAGGAAAGGTTTTTTTATAAATTGGCTAAAATAACTTCTAGGTGGTAATCATTAATTCAGAAATTTTATCTTTAAAATCATTCTTAAACATTCTTTTGATACAAGGGTCCAAAAAATACATTCCAGGGCTGAGATTAAAATTCGAAGTCAGTTGTATAAATGCCGATTCTAAAAGATTTCGTGAAAAAAAAGTCATTTTAATCTTTATATACCATATTTTCATTAATCAGGTGTATAAATATCTTTCTCTTTTTCCCTGTCTTTTAGTCTGCTTAGTAAAGGACCATTAATCGAAAGGTCTCGCAGTTCTCCGTTGTTTCATTTTCCTCGTGGCTGTAACGTTATTCATATATATATATATATATATATATATATATATATATATATATATATAATTTCAAGAAGGGTTGGTAACCATAACTTAAATCGTGTGATTGGTACGTCCGATCTCTCAAGCGTCTTTAAATAAAATCGCATGGGGCTCATTCATTCACTTTGTTCGGCTCATCGGAATCAGGTCTGTAATATTGAAATTGTAATATTTAGTTAAATATGTACCCAAAGAATCTCGAATTAATGCGTAGTTCTTCTCTCATTTACAGACCCTCCCAACTCGGTTATAATATATTTATATTATCTATTTATTTAATCTATTTATGTATCCAAATTACAATCTTCATGTATCCAATTTAATCCATACAATCTATTTATACCAATACTCATACATATCATTCTATTTAATATTTACCCCCTCTATATAATTTGGCCCAATCCATTTAACCTATATAATCTTTTTATCAATCCATATAAATATTTATCATACATTCATAATATTTACTCATTTAACATTCAACTATAATCTAATTAATATTTGTCAATCAAATTATCCATTATCTTATGTGTATTCTAATTCTCATTAACTCATGCAAAGTTAATTCAGCCACGTAAAATTCAATCCAATCATAAACTGTATAATTTCACTTTTTAAGCATAATTGTTCATTCCATAATATATATTTTTCGTGTATCTTTCTTTTAATACACGTATTCCCAGGACGTTGCCGATTTAGGCCTAAGGAAATTTCGTCTGCAAATTCAGACTTCCCGTTAGCAATTAACTTCCTTCCCCTTGTATAACAAAAATATAGCTTTTTAGGTTTATTGTGACCTGAGCTATCTAGTGTATTGCCGCAATAAACACCTAACAACCTATACTATTACCATGGGTTTCCTTATTAGAATCGCAACTCCTCCTCCTTGTCCGTTATGTATAATAGTGTAATGGTCCATGTTGAAGAGTGTTGACTTGAGCATTTCAGGGTGGTATTTTGTTTCTGTTAGGAGAATTAGTTCCGGTTTCTTTTCATTCACTAACGCCTCCAGTTCAGCAGTTTTGTTTAGTCCGTCAAGATTAGTGTACATGCACTTTTAAGTCTTAGTCTGGTGAGAGGGTTTTCCTGGTTGTTTACCTGTATTTTCTTGTAGCTTTAATGTGCTTAGTACGGGCAATCATAATAAATTAACATGCATACACAGAAAGAAACTATACAATAACTAATTCGGATCAGCTTTACACTGAAAATTGTGCCTCTACGCGTGAAGCAAATTTAGATTTGGAATTGGAATAAGCAAACTGGTTAGATCCTTGACAGGAGTTTATTTTGGCATTACGTGGAGAGAAATTCAAGGAATGACGGTCAAAATACGAACAGAGCAATCTTCACAGTATAACTTTTATTTCCTACGACACTCTGAACAAGATAAAACTAAAGAGTAAAATATTGCTAATTGATTCTTAATAAAAATGTAAAAAATATATAAATAGGATCTGGAAATATCTTACAAATATTATTCTGTGGGTCATATAAAGGAGTATATTAATTTACATCAAACATAATTACAATTGGATATAATACAAAGATGAAGTTGATAAATTAATGCGTTTATTCACAGTTCAAAAATATGACAGAGGAGACAGACATATACAAATATGACCTCAAACTCATGGCAATAATGAATCTAGTTTCGAACTGCGGCACTTCAAGGCGGTTGAAAATTACGAAAACAAAATATATTTCAGTACACGATAGGAATTTTATTTTCTACGACACTGTGGACAAGATAAAACTAGAGTCAAATATTGCTGATTCTTACTATTAATGTATAGAAAATTCCCAGTAATATAGGTGATTTTTAAAAATATTATTCTGTGAGACTGTAGGGCTCAATTACAAGGTGAAGTAGAGCAAACGAAGAACCTCATCAATTAAAGCACCCCATTGGCCCTATGAAATCTTGAAATTGGGCACACAAATCGAACATTGAAATAATATGATGATGTTGAGTTTAGGAATTTCGAGATGGGTGTCTCATTCACCCTGGTGTGGACCGTTGTCTTTAGATTTCACTTGCTTAGAGGCGGTGAAGTTGTCTTGACTGACTTAAGAGTTCAGAGGTATGTTTTGGGACTTTCTTTCGGATATCGTCAGGGAGTCTCATTCCATTCAAGAGAACTGTGATATTGAACAACTTTATCTTGAAAGAGGAAAGGTGGTTTCGTAAAATTGTTCTGAGTGAGTGAAACGTGAGCACCACAGTAAGAAATGCTCCACTGTCTTCAGTCGATGGACACCTCTTACAATAAGGTACAGGAACTGGTCTGAGTTTGTAGAGATGTGCATTAAGGCTAAGATGCCCTATCCTGAGTCTGATCAAGGCAGTATCGAGTTGTCTGTTATTTGATCTTACGCAGGAGTGTGGAGTGGAGTCTCTTCTAAATTTTCCATCTTGTAACAATTAATTAATGTAAAACAAAGCAAATAATTGTAAATAATGTTAAATACCAATTTAATAATCTATGTATCAATGCAAAGCAGAACAATTTATAATAATGCAAGTGAACTCGTTATGTTCCTCTCGAATATACAAACATAGACACATTAGGAAACAGATGTGACCTGACGGTTTGGCTACAGAGATAACAAAGACAGTGGAAACAGCTGTGCATCATGGAACGCAATCTGATAAGAGAGTGTAGCAGCTCTGCAGCTAAAATATATATATATATATATATATATATATATATATATATATATATATATATATATATATATATATATATATATATATATATATATATATATATATATATATATATATATATATATATATATATATATATATATATATATATATATATATATATATATATATATATATATATATATATATATATATATATATATTTATATATATTTGTAAAAAGTTGATTCAAAACAATTGGCAACATTTTTAGCAGCATTTACACGCACGTACTACCGCTTCCAAATATTCCGCAATGAGAGCAGGGTTGCCATTCAGTGCTTTTGGCACTATATCTAGTGCTTTCTCAATACTTTCAGTGCCAATAATTATCGTTTAGCGTCGCCACGTAATTCTAGTGCCTTTAATATCAGTTAATGCACACTTTAATTTTAAAAATTAATTATTTGGGAAATGACACAAACTGATTATATATATATATATATATATATATATATATATATATATATATATATATATATATATAAGAACATAAGAAAAGAAGGGGACTGCAAAAGACCATTCATGGCCTACACTTGGCCATGCGAAATACGCTAATATGGAATAATACAATTGTAAACTCTTTTAAAATTAATATGATAAATATATAAGAGAATTAAATAAAGCACAGAGTGCATATTTCTTATTGTCGCTGAAATTCAAATGATGAGAGTCAAATATTAATGAACATGTTTTGAACATGGCTGTAATCTGTTCGCGGTGACTCAGTAGTTGATCAGTTTAACGCATTTGCAGCTTTGCGCATTCGTATTTAGGTTGCTTTCGCTATTCATGAACAGAAGTTGTTTTGTTATAAAAAAAACTAAATAGGCTAACTTAATGATTTATTTATTAGTAACATGTGTGAAATAGGACAATACCTGTTTATATGAAATTAATTATTTTTTACCCTTCCAGATGAGTAAAAAATATTCACAGCACTTTAGAGGAGAATGGATGTCAAATCCAAAATACACAAATTGGTTAAAAAGAGTACTAGGTTCAATTATTCTAATTCGAGGAAAGAAATTAAATGAAAAAAATCAGTGTAAGATTACCTTGATCCAAAACCATATCTTGGTTATCAATTTGAAAAAGAAATATCGGAATGTAATTTTACTGAATAAGAAGAGAGTGAGATAAGGAGAGAGATGCAGAAATTTTGTTGTAAAAGTTTTAGAACAAATTTGGCAGCGTCAAACCAATTAAACCAAGAATTATAGACCTTGCAAAGCATTTTAATGACGATCCAGAGATTCTGACACAAATTGATTTCCAATGGAGAAATTTGCAAACAATACAGTGGACACAAGTCGCAGATACAGTTGCATTTTGGATTGAGGTATAATCGTATAGGGAGGGATTCGACTGAGGAAAATTAATTTGAAAAAATGTCAACGTTAGCTTTGGCAATTCGCACCGTTTCACATGCAAATGCTGATGTGGAAAGATTATTTAGTCATATGAACTTTATTAAATCGACTGAGCGAAGTCGGTTACGCTTAAACACTGTAAGGGCGATTTTAAATATAAAATATGGACTTAAACGAAATAAAAAATGCTGCTATAGTTACACACTCCCAATAGAATTAGTGAAGATAACTGGATCCCTGGATTGCTATAAATTAGCCAGGGAAAGTGATCCTGAAGCTTCAACATCAAAAGAAGTTGACTTCCCAATCATTATTGATTAAAAACAAGGAAACTATTTGTTCATATTATTTTATTCATTAAAGTTTTAAAATATATTTTTGTATATTTATAGTTAATTATTCGATACTCCATTAGTGCTTTTATCGGTGCTTAAAAAAAAATAAATAAATAATAGTGCTCTTTTAGTGCTTTTTAATGGCCAAACGGTGCTTTTTGAAATTTAGAATTGGCATTCCTGAAGGAGTGACAAAACTTTCATTTGTTGTCTTGCCATTCTCTACTCTTGAGGTCAGTTAAATTCTTTCTCCATTTAATCCTTCGGTTTTACAAACAAAAACACTGTCTATTTCCTTACAATTACATTTACCCGCAATTCATGATTCTATTAGCTACCATTACAATTACTCCCAAATTATACTTTCATACAAATTATTCTTTTCGTGATTCTTGATTCTAATTAGCTACAAATTACATTTACCTCATTACCACTAACACAAGTTGCCTAGCAAAATATTATAATTCCATTTAACATTCTTATTATTGCCCATTGTTATTATTCCCATCGTAATTTCTACTAATTACCTCCGTATATTTTGTGTTAATTCTGTAATGACGTGATCTATTTTTGCTGTTTACTATAGGCTTTTTTTCGATACTTCTATACTTCGTGACCTTTTAAGGTCCTGTAGAAATAACCAGTCATTCCACACCCGTCACCCGCTCTATAGGCACAACAACTCTAGCCTACGGTTTCCTATCATAGCTTAAATTACATATTACATTCTATTTACTAATCCCTACTAATAACTTAGTGTCAATTACTACCACAGCTGATGCGCCACGTCATCCTCAGTGAGTTCTAAATAATAGTTATAATATACTGCATTGGAGATGAGGATTATTTGTTTTACTTTTTATCAGTGGGTTAAATTGTCCCCTATTTTCTGTGTATAGATTTCTATTTTTCGTAGGTGTTATTTTTTGCAATACAATGCATCTTATAGGTGGTTCTATTGATAGTTTCGATGCTGGAGTTGAAGATTTTGAGACCTATATTACAGATACTTACTGTACTTACAGAAGACTTCATGGAAGAGGCTTACGCCTGTGACTCCAGATCTATATTATCAACTTGTGGCAGCGTGTGGTGGATTATCTTTGCCTTGTAATTGTATTTCAATTCTTGATTAAACCAAAATTTATCAAGCCTGACCTCAAACTGGTTGACTGATGCTGCTGCAATCACCCACTCAGGCAACTGATTCCAGTTATTTATCACCCTACACGGGAAAGCATACTTCCTTATATCTAGCCGTGACCTTGTCTTAAAAAGCTTCAGTGAATTTTCCCTGCTGATGTTTTCTTCTTGAAGTTTCAATATGCCTTGACTACATTAAGTCTCCTCATGCTCTTCTGTATTCCAGTGTTTGTAGGTTCAGCTTCCTTAGTCTCTCTTCATAATTAAGTCCTTTAAGTTCCGGCACCATCCTTGTAGCCCTTCATTGCACGTTCTCCACCATCTCAATGTCTTTAACCAGGTGAGGACTCCATACCTGAGTTATATTAAATTAGAAGGGGTCTGGGGGGCACAGCCCCCCAGTTTATAATCCTAATTGTTTATAGAATAATGCCCTAACATTTACAGAGGTGAATGATTTAACTACATGTCAGTGCCTTTAATCGTTTTGCAAATTATAATAGGGGTGGGGTCTGATGTCAGAAATGAGATTTGAATTTTATTGTTTTTGGTAATTGTGTAGACGATGGCTGGATCCTAGGCCTAGCTTTTTTTGGACTATTTTGGGCTACTTTTCGTTGTTTCTTTTTTAGAGATGAAATCAAAGAATTTTATGGCAATTTTTGTTTTTCTACTGGGGGGCTGTGCCCCCTAGACCCCCCCCAAGGATTGAAACTCAGGGTCATCTACCGACCTAAACTCCTTGACTGAGATAGAGAATTCAGCAATTTCCTGAAATTTAGGCCACTGTGCCAAGCCTTACTGTGGTGGGCTCTCAGGTGGCAGTTGCCCTGAAAATATTTGAATGGGAAAGTGCTCACTACCATGGAGGTCATCAACCACCCCCCAATCAAAATCAGGCTGTGTATCCGAAGAGCACAGAGATAGATCAAGGCAAGAAAATGAAGCGGTTCTTGGGCAGTGATGTGTAAACTCAAGCTCTTCAATCAGATCGGCATGGACTTGTCCCCTGGGATTTATTGAGTAATTACTCCAGAGAGAATATCTGCCATTCAGCTCTTCAAGAAAGAGAAAGGGCCTCGGCAACTGGCACGCCGCGGTGGAAATGATAGTATACCTCCTATCCAGGTGAAGCTGCACACCCACTCCCTGAAAGGAGGTATCTAAAGTGAACAGAAGAACTGAGACATCATGCCAGGTGTAAACGGCGCATCCCCCTGCCTGGCCCCCATCTCGTGGTGGTGGAGACCATGCCTAGCATGGTCTCCTGCAGAAAAATAGAGAATGGGACGAGATGAGCCTCCGCAGCACTTCCCAGTTGGCCCAGTCTGCGGCAATTCCATTGAAGGAATATGCCCTCCAGGCCTAGCTCAGAGATGTGGGGGGGCCCTCTTTGAACAGAAGACCCTCGCAGTAATGGCTGTACACTTGCCCGAGGCAGAACCCCTGACGCTGTTGGCCGGACAATGCGCTGAAGTCGCTGTCACCTTCGATGACTTATTGGGGAAGGTTAGGCTCGCCATGCAAGTCTTTTCTTCCCTCTGCCCCAAAACTGTAGGCAAGTGTTGCGGCTTCGAAAGCGGGGGGGCCCTCTTTTCAAGGATCCACCATCTCTGAGCCACTCAACCTACCACTAGGCATGGGCGTGTGGTAGGCGTGTTGTGTTGCTGTCCTCCTTTCGGGGGACAGCTTTAGGAACCCCGGAAGATGGCCTGGTGACCAACTTTAGGGGTGTTGCCTCCTGTAACACCCAGGAGCAGAGGGTGTCTTTCTAACCATTGAGGCGTAAGATGTCCCAGGCAGAGCTGGGTGTACCAGGACCAAGTCCTTACCCTCGCGGAATGAGAGTCGATCCTTGGCCTGAACGCCCAGGATTTCTTTCTCAAGGAGATATGCACCACATTGAAGCGAGGTGCGGCTCTCCATAATTGACACTCTTGGCCACACATGATTTAGACATCGCATGCGGCCTCGGAGCGGTGACAGTAATAGCACCGTACCAACCGGGTAGCACAGACTGAGGGAGCTTGTCACAGTCGAACGTGATGAAGAGTGTAGGGGTGGATCGAATAACTAAGCGTTTGAAGCCAGCGGCCTTGAAAATTCCAGGTAACCTCTGAATGAGGGGCCATGATGTCATTGAGGCTCTGCTGTGCACCCTTTTGGTCTTAGTCAGGGGCTTTGCACCCTTAGGGGCCGAGGGGCCTGATGTGTCGATCTTGGCTTGGTTGCTTACCGAAGCAGTAGACCCATCCACAGAGGGAGAGCAGCCTTGAGGCTTTTTAATCTTTTGTTTCTTTTTAGGAGAGGAGGGTGGGGTTTCAACCCGCTTCTCCCCTTCGCCGTTAGGAGCCCCAGGCCAGATGGACCGCCTCAGCCAGGTCCTAGCAGTCGCAGGGGCACTGGTCGAAGGAGATCCCTCCCCTCCTTGTACTGCCTTGGAAAACCTAGCTGTTTGAGGTGGACCTTGCATGTCTATCTCAGGGGGGGGGGGCCTCCAGTTCACCCCCCCCCCCCAACATCACAGGTCCTATTGACAGCAGTGTCATTTGTCATGTCTGGGAAGGCACAGGCCTTGACCCCCACTAGGTTTAAAATTCTAGCCAACAGGTCATTTGAGGGAAGTGACCGAAGGGGCTTGGCTTCCCTCTCTCCCCTAATGGGCTTTGCCCTACCAAGCTGCTTCAATGGGGAGTGGTCGTCTATGGGCTGCTTGCTGGCTTTCTTGGCAGTCCCCTTGGAAAGAAAAGGGGGGACTGCAGCTGGGAAGAGGGAGGTCCCCAAAAGCACCTCCAGAGAAGGGTGTGAGGGGAAGTCCCCTACACCCGTAGAGAAATTTGGAGGGTCCCCTGGGCAAGCAGTGGGGGGGGGGACCTCCATTTTTTCTGTGGAGCTGCCCGAGGGCAGTTCAGTCGATGAGTGAAGATTGTTGATTTTTATCATCATTGGGCATGGTGACCCTCTTTTTCTTATGGGATGCAATAGCTCATCACCCCTCTCAGTAGCCTGCTCTGCAAGGGGTGCTTATGGGCCTGGCAGAGCCAGGTGCTGCCATTTAAGGCCACCCCTCCCACCTGGTGACCTGGTAGCCCTTCAGCATGGCGGCTCCACCTTGGGCATGGCATAAAATTGATAGTGTGTGAAGAGAAAAGGAAATGGGATGCAAGGAAGTTATGGGTGGAGATGAAGCAGGTTGTTAAAAACCCACCATCCCAAACCTGAGCTCAGGGGTTAGGGAACATGGTTCCCTTCCCCCTCCTCAGCATCTACCCTGTGAAATTAGAGGCTGACCAGAGAAAGTTGTGGGAGAGGTTATAGGGGAAGTGAGGAAGTAAGGGAGAAATACAGGCTGTCTGAAAGAAGAGGCTAAGCTGGGGTCAGACGGGGTGCTGAGCCCTGTCAGTATGATGGCCAGGATGGCATATCGCTGCACCCCTTATGGGTTGAGATACAAAAGAAATCTACCACACTATATGGAAGGAGAAAGATAGTACATCCAAAAGTAACTTATGTAGAACATGTCAAACAAAGGTAAGACACATTGGAATTCAATGTGACATGTGTAATAGATGGTTCCATAAAAACTGGCAAACACTCACAAAATGCATTTGATGTTTAGCTAATGATGATGCAGACTTATTATGGTTCTGTTTAAGTTGCAAAAAAGGTTTTAGAGAATCTTATAATAGAAGAGAAGAAAATAATGGTATCCAGCCTAACTATAGTAAATAAAGACTTAGAAGATGCAATAACTGTAAACAAAACAGACCAGGAAAGGCTAATAAAATTAAATAATAAATTAAATCAAACAATAAAGATATGAATTGGAAAGCTTATAGTTGAAAAATAAAACAACCATCAATAACCTACCCAATATAAAACAAGATATTAAAAAATGCATGTGACATATATGTCATACAGGAAAGGATATTAATAATAATTGATATCGAAGTAGAAGAAAAAATAATGCAAGATATATCAAAAAGGAGTAATGACAAGATAAAACTAGATGAATCTAAATCAGATTATAATAAATTAAGCTATGTTAATGAATACACTTTACACAAAAAATGAAAAATTTGATTGGAGTTTTCCCCAAAAGACCTTCAAGCAAAATTCTAAAAGAATAAGAAGACCAGTTCTAGTTGAATTAACAAATAGGTACCATTCTTTTACAAATTGGACAGATGATTCATTACTTTTAATAGTAATAAGCCTAATAAAATGTCAGTAGATCAACCTAAGATTTCTAAAATAACTATTATTGGGACTTCCCAGGTAAGGAAAGGGCTTAGGTCCAAAAATACCAAATAGTCAATTTTTTTGCTATCCAGGTGCAGATATTGAAAGAGTACATTCCTATATAAAAGATAAAAATTCAAGTATTGAATTAGACACTTTAAAAGATGTCTTGTTATCTTGTGGGGGAAATGATATAAATAAAGCTAATACAGAAGAAATCATAAAGAAATCCAAGAACCTTCTCTCTAATTTAAAAGATAGGTGAAAAGGGCAAAATATATTTATCATTGGAATCCTTTCAAGAATGAGTTAATAATAGATGGTGGCATCAAGCAAAAAATTTAAATTATAAATTAAAAAAAATTATGCTCACAAATGAATTTAATATACATTGAACTATGGCATAAATTTGAAGTAGAACAGATTTGTATGCTCAAGATTGCACTCATTTGAATGAAAAAGAAAAAATAATTTAATAAATAATATAAAAAGCGCATCTAATGCATATAGTGACTAAACATTAGCAAGTTAATGAATAAAAGGAAGAAACAGTCTTTGAAGAAAACAAGAAATGACAAGAATAAATTTAGACATGAAATATTAATTCAAAAATTAATAAGGACATTGCAATCATGGCTTCAAACTTGAACTGAAGCGTTACAACCACAATCTGTGTGGAAACTTTTTCACCTACAGTATCTGCGGTAAGTGGAACGCACTTCCAGTGGAAGTTGTCAACGGTGAATCTGTTGACCAGTTCAAGTCAAGACTAGACAAAGTCTTGAAAAGTGGCTGTTTAGGGACGCAAAACAATTGAGCAGCCATGTGCCCACTCGATTGCTAGTCCAAAGGTACCCTCTTTGAATGGACCGTAAGGTCTCCTAGGGTACCTTCTTTCCTTGTAACCCCTTATAAGAAATTAATAAATATTCATGGTTTGACTAAACAAGTCTATGGAGATAGAACAAATTTTTAAAAAATAATGGGTTAATATGCTTGACTGAAACAATTAAGTTATGACAAAATTTTATTGACCCAAAATTATGCTAAAAGAATTTTCAGTTTGAAATAAAAAGGATAAAAAAGGTTGTGGCATAATGATTATACATAAGCTGTCAAATGGGCTAAATCCACAAAATAGGGATATACTAGATTTAGAACTGAATATAAGACAAAGGCTTGTAAGATTGATTATAATTTATATGTCGATTATAAGACCAAGTGAAGATAAAAGTAGCAATCAAAATATAAAAAAGGAAATTGAAAGAAAAATTGAAGAATCAAGTGATTAACCACTCATAATATTACCGACTAATGCACATGTTGGCTTTCTAGGATACCAACCATTAAACTATAGTGGGAGAATAGTAATGGAATTAATAGAGCATCATAATCTCATACTACTAAATGATGATATAAATTGTCAAGGAACATATACTTGGTCAAAAAAGTATTATAGATCTTGTACTGATAAATAATAAATTTTATGATATATATTCATGTATGGAAATAGATGAGAACCAAAATTTTTTTTATTTAAGTGACCATAACCTATTAAGAATATATATAAATTCAAAAAAGAATGGCAAAAACATTTACAGAAAATAGTTTGATAAATGAGTATTATAAAACAGATGAATTCTCTTTAAGAAAACTTATAAACAACTTAAAAAATAAATTAAAGCATGAGAAAATAAATAATGTAACAACAGATTTTGACAACACGCTTAGATATGTGGCAGACCAAACTATAAGAACTCAAAATAAAGAAAGATGAATAAAAAAGGTCAATCTGAACCACCATGGATTAATAATATAATCAGAAAAGGAATCAAAATTCTAAGACAATTAAATAAAGAAAAAAGAAAAATAAATTATCCCATAGAATTAAAAAGTTTAAATAAAAAATATTATAATCAGAAATATAAAGTTAAACATTTAGTTAAAGAGGCAATCACAAAATATGAAAATAATCTAAGTAGAGAAATAAAAGAATCTGGAAATATAAATAACAAATTTAAATATACAGTAAACCCTTGATATAGGTAACAAACTATATGGGGTGGGAGTCATTCGTTAAAGCCAAAAGTTTGTTAAACCAGATTGGCGTTAAAAGCAGTGGATATGTAATACATATGTAATTACTAATAAAGTTAAGTGGACTACACAACATAGTATTTTATAGGGACCTTGCGCTGTAGGAGATGCTGTGATACACCAACACTCACTCAGGCTGGTCATAACGCTTGCCTGTTAAACCCGGCCAGGAAGTTTGGTTTGTTATATTGAGGGTTTACTGTATTAGAAAGCTTCAAGGAAAAAGTCTTAGATTTTACAAAAAAGAGAAATTTATGAACATGGAAATAAACTAGAAAAGGATAAAGCCTTAAGTAAAATAACTGAATTTTGGAATAAAATGTATAAGAAACATGAAAATAACTTTGATACTTCTTGGAATAAAGAAATATTTAAACAATATAACACAAATACAATTAATGAGTATAATGAAAAGTCGCTAGTGGAATTAAACAAGGCTGCACGGGTCCCACAACTCTATTTTATGCAGATGATGGCCTAGTTTTAGCAATGTCTAGAGAGGATGCAATAAAGAATATAACAGTATTAATAAAAACCAGTAAAATATTAGGACTAGACATAAATAAAGGAAAGAGTATTAATGAAAGTGAACCTCCAGATGAACTGGTAGGAATCAAAGTAGGTAGTAAACAAGATCAAATATTTAGGTATATTAATAGACAATAAAAAGAAGTGCTTCAAAAGCCAAAAGGAGGAGATGCTAAAAAAAGCTCAAAAACTAGCAAAGGTAACTTATTCAATTATAGCAAAAAGCTGTAACAAGGTAATGATAGGGAAAACATTTTGGAAAAATATAGCATTACCAGCAGTATTGTATGGTACAAATATTATAAATCTAACAAACACATAAATAAGCTACAAAGATATGAAAATGCAGTATATAAAAAAATATTAGGAGCTTCCATGATGAAAAAAAATAAGTGGTCAAAATGTACGAATAATTATTTGAAGAATTAAAAATAGATCATGATTCACTACTCAAAATGAATAAAAATTAGTTAAAAATGAAATTAAGAGAATGGGATAAGGAAAAATCGATAAAAGACCTAGAAGAAAAAAGTAGCCTATGTATATATAGAAAGTATAAGAAAGATATAAAAGAAAAAATATATAATACAATAGCTTCAATATTACTCTTTAAAGCAAGAACAAATAAAATACTTTGATATTAATGGGCAGAAACAGGTTTAATAATCAGAAAACTAATTGTTGATTTTGCAACCATGAACTGGAGGACCTTTTACACTTTATTATATATTGCCCAGAGTTAGATTATGCAAGAATTATTAAAAAGTTAAAAAAAATGAAGAAAATGATAATGATAAAATAATGGATAAATTTTTATTTGAGGAGTATGACTAAGAAGCCAAAAAGAATGAATTATATAAACTGGAAGATGAGAGAAAAAATTAAAGAAATAACCCAACATTAGGAATAGCTTAAATACCCAATTATAATTTAAGTTTAAAAGAGAATGTGAACACAATAATACATTAGTTTACATGTCCAACTAAATTAATTTTTTTTATGATTGACAAGCTGAAAAGAATAATAATCTTAGCAGCTGATTTAAACATGTATAGTAGAAATATAAGATTTATATAGAATTAAGTTACATATTGAATAAAAAAGAAGAGATCTCTCTGGATCAATATCATTTCCAAATACGATACATTCAAGCTGGGTGGATGTCGAGATTATCTTCTGCTGGGTTCCTGGACATGTAGGAATTGCGGGGAATGAGCGTGCCAAATTGCGGACCAGCATTTCACTCTTCCTCGCACTGACTACATGGCAGGAATACAGGCAGCTATTCGGGCTGCTTGGCAAAGAAGTTGAGAGACGGTCAAAGGGAACTTGTGTGCCATTGCGCCACGACTTCCCATGAACCTACCGCCCCAATGTAGCGAAGGCTTCAGGTTGCTTTCTGTAGTCTCAGAATTGGGCACACTTGCCAGACACGCCGCCATTTGATGGAGCACTCGCCATCGCCCTACTATGAAAACTGTTTGGCACATTCTTATTGAATGTCCCAGTCTGGGCGATCTTCATGCACATTACCTGTCCCGGTACCAGGATGGGTGGGGTCGCTACTGCCTCTCCCTTGTACTCGGGATGAGTGCGTGCACATTGACTGGTGGATTTGTAGACTTTTGGGGGGAGGCCGGCCTTCTCCCATTTAACTTTTTTTTCCCCCTTATAGGCACGTTCCTGTGTCGGGGGACCTCCCCCTGCTCGTTGCCTTTTCCCTTTTTAAAATTTTTGGTGTTTTTTTTGTGTTTTTGAATTCAATTTTAAAGTAGCATAGTACTAGGCAAGTTTTTAATAGGGTGACTAATGCCCAAGTAGGCAGTCACCAGATGAGCTCTTAAAAAAAAATAAAAAATCCCCCTGATGCCGGAGCTTGCTTCCTACTTGTTGCCTTTTTCCTTTTTTTACTATTGTTTTGCATGTTATTTTAAAGTAGCCTAGTTCTAAGCAGTTGTGAGTGCGTCGACTTATGCCCAAGTAGGCAGTTGCCAGATGCCCCCCCCCCCCCCTCCCCAAAGATATCTTTCCCTGGCTAGTAGGAAAGAAATGCCATTCAGCAGAGGACTAGATGGAAAAGTATACAAGTCACACTGAATGGATCAAGAGAGATCTGAGAAGGGCAGGAAGAATATTGCTATAGGATAGCGTCATTCATGAAGGTGGGCATGAGTAAGCTGCAGCATTTATCTTATATGTAACGAGAACCTTAGGTGATTCTCTATTGAAAGTGCAGTTTATGAAGTAGGGTTGTTGCATGAGGGGATGATCCCTTGCAGAGAATAATTTCTCATACCTATATTATATGTGAAAGTCTGTGATATTAGAAGGAACACCCTTATTAATATTCCTGTACTTTATATGGACTTTCTTAATTGTGTTAGTAAAAACAGATTAATATTTTCTCAATTTTTCATTAATTCTGACTAAAAAAACATTTAAATTAAAATAATTTCAAGACTTTTGTAATATTGAAAATTTATGTTTAATATCTCCCTTTTTTGTTTCATTTTAGCTTATTAATTCTTTAAATTATGGCTATTAAGGGGGTTCGTAGAAATAAAAATCCCCCAATTTTCAGTCATGAGTTTTTTATACAAAATCATGCTGACATAGTTTCTTGTGTCCCAATGATTATTGCGCTTGGTTTGATGTTTCAGGTGAGTTTTATGCCATTAATTATTCTTTGATCTAAGAATTAAGAAAAGGGAGAACAGGATATAAAAGACCTGTAATAATGCTAATATAAAGTTAATACTAATTAGGACATTTTTAGCATGAACTGAATTTATTTTATTTCTCTAATCATTGTCCTATTAACCATTTTATCCTTAAATGTTTATCTTATTTTTGAAATTCAGAAGTGGGCAGAGTTAATTGTTAATTCATTATTATTTTGTCTTTTTTTTTTTCTAAAACCACCTCAAAACTATAATCTCTAAATTTGGCAATATTTTTTTAGAAATTAACTTTTCTGTGTCCACCTCTGCTAAGATTATTAACTAAATATTAAAATGTTATTATTAGCTTTGTATGAATACAATTTTAACTTTAATATATACTTATAACATTGTCTTTAGTAAATATGGGTGTCAAAATTGTCAACATTTAGGTAAATGTGGTAACATTCCAAGATAATTGTTGTTTAAATAGTTCCAATTATTTTGGTTTGTGTTAACAATCACCATCAAGTTGAGACCTTATATAAATAACAATTTTTTTTAGTTAAATGATCATTAATATTGAATGTATTTATTTCATTTGTTGTTTTTCATCAAGCTGTCTGGTTAAGCAGACCAGGTTTCCCCACAGAACTCTCAGGGAGTGGATATTTTATTTTTGGTGTGTGTAGTTATGTACAGTGCAGTCTTGCATTATGTGCTTATGTGTATGGGGATTCATTCTGGACAGGAATCTGCATTGGTTATATCTTGCCTCTTCTAGTTGCTCAAAAGAGTTAAAGAAAAGAAGCTTGTGTATCAAACACATTCTTTCATTACAAAGATGTGCATCAATACACATGGCTTGAGTAAAGGAGATGGGAAGAACTTAGGAATATGATTAATCTGTGCATAGAGAAAAAAAATGATGCTGCAAGACGTATTTGAGGTGAAAACTAAAAGTATGAGTATGAGAATATCTGATCACATTATTTGTGTTGTGCAAGGTTAAAATGTTTGGTTCATGGATGTGATGTGATGAAGAGAGAATTGGAAGTGAAGTGGTGTTGAAGAGAGAGAGCAGAGGAGGAAATAAGTGGACTCCTCACATGAGGTTCCAGTAAAATGGATATCAGGCAGGTATTGACTAAAATGGATGTAGATATGTTTTGGGTAGGAGAGTTGACAGCTTATCTATAATTTAATATATACATATATTGGGTGTTATTTTGATGTTCTTTTGTGGGAGTGGGTGTTTTACCATGATGTGTATTGGAGGTTGTAGCTAGTATTTGTGCCTTTCATATCAAGGTTATCCTGATCTTGAAGACTTTGGTTTGAGTGTAGGTGGTCTGTGGGTATGGTATATTTGCTGTGTAGTCTGATTATTTTTAGGGTTTTGTTTTGTATGGCCTCAAGACTGTTGAGGACTGTTTGAGAGGTTAGGGAGGCCATCACTGAACATATGATTGAATTGTTTGTATATTATGGTCTCTTTATTTTGTCTGTGAATGTTGTGCGTGTAAGTGATTTGAAGCTGCTAAGTCTTGGTGTAATTTGTTTTTTATATTTGTGACATGATTTTTTAATATTCTTGATGCATTGTATTTTACACAAAGTACTTTGGGTGTGTATTATGGGCTATTTTTTATGGTTAGCTAGATATGTATTGGTGTTCCCATGTATCCCTGGTGAAGAGGCTAGACAATGGGGGAGAATATGGTTTCATGTGGCTTGATTGTATTTTTGGTGTGTTTGGATAGTTTGCAATGCTATATTACTTGTGCTTTATATGTCAGAAAATAAGCAAGTAAATTTTTCATAGTTTGTCTAGTGTAGTCTTCTTGATGAATTGGGTAATGTTGGTAAGCAGAGTGTTTGTGTAATTGGTGGAAAGTATTGGGAGATATCTTTGGGTTTATTTTGTTCACTACTAGACATTCTATGATTTGGGAAGGGTGCCCAATAGGAAAATTCAGCAGTATAATGTAGTGATTTGTTTCGCTTGGTATTATTTGAGCAGATTCTGACATTTGGAATGGTCCGAGGTGTTAGTCTCTTAGACCAGGGTTGTCCGACCTTTTTCCGCAAAGGGCCAAATTAGAAATTTAAGTATATTCACTGGGCCACAGAGGTACTTCAATATAAATTTTAAAAAGTTCAAAGATATATGTATATAATTCAAACAAAATACTGTATATTAACAGGACAAAATTAAGTTAGACATATAAAATAAAATAAAATCAATGTGATTTGTGGGATTGCCTTCCTTTTATGCTATTCTCAATATCTGGTTTTCAAAGTAAATGAAAATATACCTAAAAAATACCCTGTAAAAATAAAATCTGAGTAAGCAGTGGGGCCGCAGGTTGGACGTCCCTGTCTTAGACCAAGGTGTTTTAGGTGAATGAAGTGTTGTCAGGTCCAGAAGGTGGAGAGGACTTTTCCTGCTTAGTAGCCTAGTATACAATTTATGTGGTGAATTGTCTCAGCATCTCATGGTCAATTGAAAGTGAGTGTAGGCATTTGTTTGTGATTCTTGTGAGAGGTCAGGGGTTCTGTTACTGATTTTTTTCATGTGTTGTGAAGGTGTTTGCCTGTCTGAAACTGGCCCTGTTTTGTATTTAAGTAGATTGCTTTATGGGTATTGTCTTACTATTTGAGTTGGCAAGTCCCCTAATACTTTACCTGTATATCAACTAAGATATTTTATATGAAAATAAAAAGGAGCTATTGAAGAGATTGCATAGAATACCCATAATTTTAATTGCAGAAGTTAAAATTATACGAGGGTTAATCAATTAAGTTTTAGTAAAATTTATTACTACTTTTTTTTTTGCAGGCCACAGCACCATTGGCAACTGTGTTTGTGACATTGTCGCATAATGCCACATCATTTGAAGATTTTCATAATGAAGTGGTCCCCAATATGCTGTATACAAACGGGTTGAAAGATCTATCAGCTATATTCTTTTATACCCTTATTTGTATTATAATTCATGCTGTGATTCAAGAATATTTACTTGATGTAAGTAAAGCTTTGTTTTTTGAGAGTTGGGAATGTTTATCTTTCAGGAAGAGAAAGGTTTTTAAAGTCAACCTTCGGTGAGTGAAGTAAGTTGAACCATTTAGTATATTTTAATGTGCAAATTAATTTGGACATTGATAAATAAAATAATTGTTGATTAAATTAATTTGGACAATCAACAAAATTTGAACACATTGGATAGTTTGTCAGTAATTAATTAGCTTCTGTGTAGTGAAACAATCTTCTTTCTCAATCCTTCATTTGATTATAGATTTTCATTTGGGATGATGTCAGTCAAATTTTGTTGGCAGAGTTAATTAATACAATTATCTACTCTGTTCAAAGATTTTTTTTTTTGTTGTTGCCCTGCTCCCCAGGAGCAAATGACTTCTCCCTGTGACTGCTTAGGAAGGGAGGAGGCCTTTGATCCTACAGCCAAGTTGTAGGCCCAATCAATGCTACTACAATTAAGCGGAGTTTTGCTCTCAGTGAGGCTGTTCTAAGGGACCAGGTTAGAGTGGAGGGAGACTGTTGCATGCTATGGTATTTTTATAGCACACTTTCATGCTAGCTCTGATTGCATCTAAGTGGGGTGGTCTCACACCAGGATTTCATCCAGTGGCATATTTGTCATATCCTTTTGGCTGACCACTCTAATGACTGTGTTTAAAAAACACAGCCTTGCCTGCTGAACAGTTCTCTCAAATAAATAGCTGCATTTTTCTGGAAGTAAGGCACAGTGTGAGGTCACGCTGGAAAATGCCTTCACCTTCAGGAAAGTCTGTATGTATTGTTGGAAGCAAATGATTCTAGGATTTCCTTCTAGTTATTACTTTTCATCATTTCTCAACAATAACAAGCCATCCACAGCACTTATTGAATATTGTGGACCACAGGGATGAACATTTGGCCATCTTACTATCAATTGTACCCTTCTGAAAATATAACTTTTCTTGATTGATCTGTTGTCCACCTTTCATATCACTTGCCCAATGCAGCTGTTTTTTTTCTTCATAGCAGCAGTCAATAATTGTTTACATAGTCATTCTGGCTGTTCTGCCAACTTTAAGATGTCTTTGTTGAACAGTTAAATTATCATTATTTGTGACAGCTCAAGTCAAATCTCTCTGGAGATCTTTGCTTGTTTTATTGCAACCCTTCATATTATTCCTTACCATAACCTCGTTATCATGGTATATTTATTGTTGCTTGTTTTCTTGCTCATTTTTCTTGACACAATGATTCATATTTACCAGTCATTAGCTCTTTTCACAATGTTACCAGGTTGACTTTGCTAGGTTTGAGTGTTCTGCATTCTGATACTCAAATAAGCATACTTTCTTTCAGCTACATTACTTGACATGGACAGCCTTGTAGGAAAACTGCTGACTAGCACTAACTGCATGCCAAAAGTGACAATTACATAATTTTTTGGAAAAAAATATAAACTAATAATTTGCCCCAAACTAAGATGTAATCTGAAATAATTACAAAACTTTCCTGTCTGATTAATTTGCACATTAGTATATACTCAAAAACAAGATGTTGGTATTTATAGGTTACATGTAATCAAGGGCACTTTGGTGCCTAGCTCGACACTAATAGAGCACATATGTGCTTAAAGTGTTGAAACAGTTAACTGTGACTCATTTGGTATATTTAAATCCAGGTTAAAGTAGTTTATGGAGAAGTTGGTTATGATTTGGCCATGTTTGGTCTAACAAATTTTGTGCCCCATAGAAAGTACTCGTGTAGACTGGCATCTTGAGCAGTGGCACATCATCGTGACCCCAGTGCCCTTGGTATGTCTTGAGACTAGAATGAGTACATTGTTTGTAATCTCTTAGACATTTTCCTTATTCCCTAAAGGAGGGTAGCAACAAGAGAGCTTTGGCTCTCCTACCCCTGCCTGAGACTGGAAAAGGCACTTTGGATGAGGCATACAATACTACCACCTCTGATTAGTAGAGGGGGCTTCCTACTCACTGCACCCTATTGGCTAAGGGGTTACACTTTTACCACTTCTGGATCCACCTTTGAAGAGCTCCATCTCTTTGAAGGACCCCCCTCCCCCATGCTTTCTCAGGGGCCACTCAATCTTCTCCCAGAGGAGAGGGGGGGGGGGTTGCTGTGCCTACCCTCCCCCCTTTCCCATTTTTTCCTGATGGAGGTTGCTTGCTGACCCCCATGATAGGCCACAGATCTAAGATCTAGTGATTACCCGCTCAAGATCCCTATAACCTTGGGGAGGGGGGGGGTCGCTGTCCCTGAGGTGAACAAGGACTCAAAGGTGCCCTCCACTCGGAATTAGCAATGTCTTCTCCAGGAGTGAACACTAAGTGGGAAATAGCCCAAACCACAGTACATTCCTGAGCAAAATCCTCCAGGGGGTAACACAGGCCCCCCAAAGACTCAAGAGGAGAGGAGAGCCCTATGAACAGCTAAGACTCTTCTGCATTTCACAGAAGGATCAAGCTCATGCTTCCCCACCTGGCCTTGTGGCCCCTTCTGAGAGGGAAGAGAAGGTGAATCTTCCCAAAAGATACAAAGAAGACTAGGGCTTCCTCTCCTTCCAGGGAGGGAGGGGCTCCAGGCAGGATGTGTTCCTTGCCAACTCAGCTTGACCTCAGAATTGCCTTTTAGTGGAGAGGGTAAGTCTCAAAGGGTTAAAGAAAGCGAGGGGAACAGGCTCAAACACTTCCTCATTATTAAATCTACTTGCTGTCCAAAGGACATATGCTTCATCAGCATCAGGCACTTGCCATGATTCTTGGTAGAGAACTTAAGGTCATTAATTCTTGGTACCATTCTGGTGAATGTAGTAGGCTGGCCATTGTGAGTGCTCTTTAGATACTTGATGGCTCCTCTACATGTGATACTGCACTCTACAATAAGTAGTACTCTATGTGAGGGAACTCATTTTAATTACTTATAAGACATAACATAAAAGTTTACTGACCAGGGAGTGATCAAGTTTGAGCATGTGATTGAGAATGATGGTGGAGATGGACTTCCTGAGTCAGTGTGAGCTGATTGGCTTCTCTACCTTGTCAAAATATATGTGCCATTGCCATAGAGGAGGTACCACTTCCATACCAATTGAACATGCAGATGCTAATTTGGGTCAACGCCAAATCTTTGCAAACTGTTTTGAGGCCTTCCATGATATATCTGCATTGTGTAAAGCCAAGTTTGTTGTGGAGAGTCGCAACCTGCTTCCTAGAAGCAATGTGACTTGTATCTCTTTTAGAAATAGGCTCTGGCCATTCAGAGTATGGATGGAATCTCTTTATTAGAGGCCAAGGGATTTATCATGTTGCAATCTGGGAGACTTCTTACACTTCTCATGTGAAAAAAAATCACCCTCTGATCTTGGTCCCTCCATGCCTGTGACTATGGTTCCCCTTGTGCTTTCTCACAGGCCCCTTCAAGAATTTATAGTGGAGAGGGTGATTCACCCTCCATTACTCCCAGGGTTGGCAAATAAAAAAAAAACCCAGCCCTAAAAAAATGGGTTTATTACCATATTTTTTTTTGGGGGGGGGCGCTTTTTCAAATTAAATTTGAAAAAATTACATTTTTTTTTTTCAAGAAATGAATGCTACTTATTATTTTATTCAAAATTCATATTTATGTTTATAATTTTGACAAATATGTATCAAATTAAGATTATTTCTCTGATACTGACTCATAATTCATCTCTCACAGGTTATGGCTATCATGGTTACCCACAATTCTCGATTAGTGATCTGTGACTGTGATCTTTTCTTACTATAATATAATTATTAATATTATATAAAAATAGAGATAGCTATTCTTTTTCTATGTTATTCTAATGCTTATAGCATTTGTTTTTAGAAAACCCCCAGAATAAAACCCGGGTATTATTGGGTTTTTCCCCAAAAATTTTGCCAACCCAGATTACTCGCATGTTTAGGAGTTTCACCTTCATCCCATTTTTTGTAATAACACCATGTACAGGTAGTACTCCTCTACCCCGAAGCAAAAGATGGAATACGAAAAAAGCAAACTGGCCTAAGTTCAGGCACCTCTCGAGCCATGATGGATCCTTCCCTCATGAAGATGTTCACGTGGCTATTGACAATTTTCTAACCCACATCAACCATGCAGCTAACTCTTCCATCCCACTCTCCGGCTCGGCTGCTCGTGGACCACAAGTACCCTGGTGGTCTGCTGAATGCTCATGCTCGAGAGCTGTCACGCAGGAGCTTGCTTCCTTTCCCCCATTTGGGGTGTTTTTTTTGTTTCTTTAATTTTATTTTAAAGTAGCCTAGAACTAGGCCAGTTTTAATAAGGCGACTAATGCCCATGTAGGCAGTCGTCAGATGAGCTCTTAAAAAAAAAAATCGAGAGCTGTCACTGAATGTAAACAGACTTGCCAACGTTACCACCGATGCCCCACAATGGTAAATAAAATTGCCCCTAACCAAGCAAGGGCAGCACGGCGACGCACCCTTCAACAAGCTCGAATGATCTCGTTGAATGGTTACATCGCGTCAATAAGCTGGCAAACCCCTGTAGACAAAATCTGGAAGAGGGTCAAAAAGCTATTGGGGAAATCCAATGGCTTTATAGCCCCCAACATTGTTCAACCCGGAGAACTCTTAGGAGACCTGTCCCATATTTCCAATGTCTTAGCCAGATCGTTTGCTAATATTTCAAGCCCAGATAACTATTCCATCCAATTCCAGTGCTTTAGACTACAACAAGAGCAGCATTGTATCAACTTTATGGAGCCTAACATGGATAATAAGCATTATAATCGGCTCTTTTCTCTCCATGAGCTCCATAATGCACTGAAGCACTGTGGATTGACTGCACCAGGATCGGATGGCATTTCCTATGATATGATTAGGAATATGCATCCATCCCTCCTCTCACATTTGCTGGACATGTATAATTTTATCTGGATTAGGGGCTGCTTCCCTTCTATGTGGAGGGAGGTTGTGGTCTTACCCTTCCAAAAACCAAGAAAGGATGGGACAGAACCCACCCATTACCGCCCCATTGCCCTTACTAGTTGTCCATGTAAATTATTTGAGAGGATGATCAATACAAGACTTGTATGGTTTTTGAAGACAAACTACCTCATATCTCCCTCTCAATCAGGGTTCAGAAAAAAGCAGAGTACCATCGACCTGCTTGTTAGAATGGAATCTCATAAGAGATCCTTTTTCAAAGAGACAGCATTCAGCTGCTGTCTTCTTTGATATTGAGAAAGCATATGATACCACCTGGAGGTGTGGCATCCTTAAGCAATTCCATGATTGGGGCCTGCAGGGTTTTCTCCCCAGGTTTGTCGAGCAATTCCTCATGCAGCGCACATTATGTGTAAAAGTTGGAAATGCCCTATCAGAGCCTGTAGAGCAAGTTGAGAGTGTGCCACAGGGAAGTGTCCTCAGTGTCACCTTCTTCTCTGTGGCCATCAACAGCATTATCACAAATGTCCCAGCTGAGATTTCCTCGACTCTATATGTGGATGATTTAGCACTTATTTGTTCATCGCCTAGACTTCCATTTGTCATCCGTAAGCTACAACAAGCTATAAATACTGTAGCTGATAATGCTTCTTCTAAGGGCTTCCGCTTTTCCACACTAAAGACCAAGGCTGTCCATTTTTACAATCATAGATTGGTGACATGGGACCCCCCCCTCATCTGTCACTCTATGGTATCCATGTCAAATTTGAGCCCCAATTCAGATTTCTAGGGGTGATACGTAGGTGAGTCAAAAAGTTCTCAGACAAATGGCATAAAATTTTTATTTGTAATAATACTGTAATCATTTTTCTACATAAGCTCCATTAACATCTATACACTTTCTTAATCTATGAATCCAACGGTAAAGACCATCTTTGTAGAATTCACGGGGTTGTCTCTGGCACCAAGTAATGACCTGCTTTTTTGCTTCATCTAATGATTGAAACCGGGTTCCTTTTAGGTGTCCCTTTAAATTTGGTTAGGTTAGGTTAGGTTAGGTTAGGTTAGGTTAGGTTAGGTTAGGTTAGGTTAGGTTAGGTTAGGTTAGGTTAGGTTAGGTTAGGTTACCTAACCTAACCAAATTTAAAGGGACACCTAAAAGGAACCCGGTTTCAATCATTAGATGAAGCAAAAAAGCAGGTCATTACTTGGTGCCAGAGACAACCCCGTGAATTCTACAAAGATGGTCTTTACCGTTGGATTCATAGATTAAGAAAGTGTATAGATGTTAATGGAGCTTATGTAGAAAAATAATTACAGTATTATTACAAATAAAAATTTTATGCCATTTATCTGAGAACTTTTTGACTCCCCCTCGTATTTGATTCAAGGCTTTCTTGGAGGCCTCACTTGGCCCTCCATATATATATTAACATCCTTTTTATTAATATTTGGTTTAATGTTTTGACCATTTATTTCACCTAGATAGGTACAAATAACTTTTATAGTGAACTAATTCTTATTTTTTCCACAGAAAATTACAAGGAAACTACATTTGAGCAAGACTAAAAATAATAGATTCAATGAATCTGGACAACTTCTTGTGTTTACTGCCATATGTGCTGCTTGGGGCATAAACATAATTATAAAGTAGGTTAGAGCAAAACTACACTTGAGATTTTCATTGCATTCAAAATGAATTTTTATATATTCTCATTGAAATATTACTTACAGGGATAATGTCCTAACAGAAATTTCATCTTTGTGGGTTGGCTATCCAAAAAATCATGTTGAGATGACCTTCATGATGAAGTTTTATTTCATTATTCAGCTTTCCTATTGGCTTCATTGGTTTCCTGAACTTTATTTCCAGAAGGTAGGTAATTCAGAAGCTGTAAATGAATACTTTAAGAGACCTTTACTGGGTTTATCATGTTTCCACCTTGTATTTTGCTCTATTCCTTCTCTTTCTTTATTTTATTTATTTTAAAGACCCCTACCAAATTATTCTTTATTTAATTTGCTTAAGTATTTTCTTGGTGCTTAATATATGCTTCCTTTGTCTCCTTTCATTCTCCTCATCTACGTTATTTGCTTTTTCATTTTGAGTGGGGGGGGGCATTAGTTCTCACTTTTCTTCTGTCCCTTATTCAATCTCCCTCTTCTCCTTTCTTTTGGGTTGACCTGTGATGATGACTTTGTATTTGTATTTTTTTTTTTTTTACCCCGTAAGGGGTGCGGCGATTTGCCATCCTGGCCGCCGTGCTGATGGGACTCAACACCCCGTCCGACCCCAGCTTAGCCTCTTCTCCTTCCTTCAAAACACTTGTTTCCTCGCTTTTCATACAACCTCTCTCACAACTTTCAATGGTCAGCCTCTAATTTCACAGGGTAGATGCTGACCTTCTTCTTAAGTCAACCGTCCCCGATCGGGGCTGAAGGGGGAGGGGACAATGTTCCCTAACCCCTGAGCTCCGGTCTGGGGTGGTTGGTTTTTAACAACCTGCTTTATCCCCACCCATACCTTCCTCACATCCCTTTTCCTCTCTTCACAATCTATATATTTTTTACGCCATGCTCAAGGTGGAGCTGCCATGCCGATGGACTGCCAGGCCACCAGACGGGAGGGGTGGTCTTAAATGGCGGCGCCGGGCTTGTAAGCACCTCTCGCAGTGCGGGCTACTGCGAGAGGTGATACGCGATTGCATCCCGTGTCAAAAAGAGGGTCACCATGCCCAATGATGTTTAAAAAAAAAAACCAACCCCCAACTTGCCTTATAACATCAACGGAGCCGCCCTTGGGCAGCTCCAGCCGAAAAATGGAGGTCCCCTCCCCTGTGCTTGCTCAGGGGACCCTCCATATATCTCTAACTGGAGAGGAGGCTTACTCCTCTCCTTCGCTTACGGGTGTAGGGGACTCCCCCTCACCCCCTTCTCTGGAGGTGCTTTTGGGCGCCTCCCTTTTACCAGCGGCAGTCCCCTCTGTTCTTTCCAAGGGGACTGCCAAGAAAGCCAGCTGCTCCACATCGAAGCGGCTCAGTAGGGCAAACCCCCTTAGGGGGGATAGGGAAACCAGGCCCCTTCAGTCGCTTCCCTGAAAAGACCTGCTGGCAAGAATACTGAACCTTGCCGGGGTCAAGGCCCATGCCTCCCCAAAGAAGACTAGTGACGATACTGCCAACGGGACCTGCGATGTCTTGGGGGGGGGGGGATGGCCAACTGGAGGCCCCCCCTGAAATAAACATGGTCCTTGAGGAAACCTAGCCTCAGATGGTAGGGCCTTCCATGGGGGGAATCCTGGCTCGGCGCCAAGCACCGAACCCGAATCCGCCCTGATGCAAGGTCCTCAAATGGCTGTGGTTTCCCAAAGCAGTACAAGGAGGGGAGGGATCTCCTCTGACACAGGACCTTCTCCATTTCAGAGAATGACCTGGCTGAGGCCGGTCCATCTGGCCTGGGAGCTTCTTCCGGTGGAGGTGAGAAGCAGGTTCATTCCCTGTCCTCCTCTCCAAAAAAGAAAAAGAAAATGACAAAAAAGACTCAAGGCTCCTCTCCATCCGCGGGGGCTGCGGGGATGGATGGGTCTGCTGCCACTCTGGCAAGCGACCAAGCCAAGATCGGCACATCCGCCCCCTCTGCCCTCCCGGTTGTGGAGCCCCTGACTAAGACTAATACCAAGAGTGCACAGGGCGGAGCCTCGATGACATCGGGGCCCCTCATTCAGAGGTTACCTGGCATTTTCGAGCCCGCTGGCTTCAAATGCTTCCTCGTTATTCACTCCACTGATGGCACCATGTTGTCCATGGGCAACATGATCCATCAGAGGAGAGGATTAGCTAGTGCAATTGGTAGAGAGCAGAAGGTAACCCGTTTCTCAGACAGGAAGCTTCTGGCAAATGCGGCGAATCCCGCCGAGGCGGCCAAGATAAGTGCTCTTCGGACACTTCATGGCACCCAGGTGAGTGTGACGCCGCACTCTACCATGAACTTTGTGAAAGGAGTAGTTTATGCAAGGGAACTCGTTGACTACTCCATTGAGGACGTCACCCTAGAGCTGGCTGACCATGGGGCGGTCAAGGTCGAACGTGTGATGAGAAAACAGGGAGGGGCCTCGAGACCCACCCCTACACTCTTCGTCACGTTCGACTGTGACAAGCTCCCTGAGGCGGAGCATGTCGGTTGGTACCGCTCCCACGTGAAGGCATTCGTGCCACTGCCCCGGCGGTGCTATTACTATCACCGCTTCGGCCATACGAATCACTCATGTAGATGTGCAAAGTCGGGGTCACCCGAAGTCTGTGTAAATTGCTCCAAGGTCGCACACGATAAGGCCAAGTGTGTCAATTGCGGAGTGCCGCACCCTGCTTTTTCCAAGCAATGTGGTGCATATCTCCTTGAGAAAGAAATCCTTGCCGTTCAGGCCCAGGAGTGACTCATTCTGCGAGGCAAAGGACTTGGTCCTGGCGTGCCTGGCTCTGCCTGGGACAACATATGCCTCAACAGTTAGAAAGGCACCCTTTGCTCCTGGCCCATCCAGGCCAATGAGCACGGTTGTTTCCGCGCCCATTCGGAGCCCTTCTGCGGGCTCTACCCAACCCGGGCGCTCCCCTGGTAAAGCTTGCGGCAAAAAGGGTTCATACCCTGCTCTGGCTAAAACCAGGGCTTCCCCCTCTTCCCCCAGCGTGACCGTTGCCCGTAAGGTGAAACGGCCATGCGCCTCTACCGAGTCGTTAGACTCACAGGAGGCAACACCCCTGAAGATGGTCGCTAGGCCATCTTCTGGGGTTCCTAAAGCTGTTCCCCGAAAGGAGGACAGCAACAAAGGAGCTTCGGCTCCTTCGCCCACACCCCAAGGTGGAGCGAGTGGCTCCTCGAAAAGAGGGCCCCCCGTCTCCGAAGCCGCAACACCCGCCTAAGTTTCGAGGCAGAGGGAGGAAAAGACTCGCATGGCGAACCCAACCTCCCCCAATAAGTCCTCGAAGGCGACAGCGCTTTGTCCGGCCAACAGCGCACGGGGTTCTGCCCCTGGGAAGCGTACGGCCATTCCCGTGAGGGTCTTCAATTCGAGGAGGGGCCCCCGCATCTCCTCCGAGCTAGGCCTGGAGGGCATATTCCTTCAATGGAATTGCCGTGGACTCCGGGCCAACTGGGAGGAGCTGCGGAGGCTCGTCTCGTCCCGTTCCCCATTAGCTATTTTTTTGCAGGAGACCATGCTAGGCACGTGCCCCCTGCCTGCCCTCCCGGGGTATAAGGATCTTGCGACCCCACCACCGCGGGATGGGGGATGCGCTGCTTACACCCGGCATGATGTCTCCATGCTTCCTTTCTCTTTAGATACCTCCTTTCATGCAGTGGCTGTGCAGCTGCACCTGGATAGGAGGTATACTATCATTTCTGCGTACATTCCACCGTCAGCTGACTTTGACGCGAGGGACTTCCGCCGCGTCGTGGCACGGCTTCCGAGGCCCTATCTCTTGCTTGGAGATCTGAACGGAGGCATCCTCTCTGGGGAGATTACTCCATAAATCCCAGGGGACAAGTCCCTTGCTGATCTGATCGAAGAGCTCGAGATAAGTGTCCTAAATGTGGAAGAGTTTATGCATCACTACCCGAGAACCGCTTCATTTTCTTGCCTTGACCTATCTTTGTGCTCTTCGGATGCACAGCCTGATTTTGATTGGGGGGTGGTCGATGACCTCCATGGTAGTGATCACTTTCCCATTCAAATATCATTTTCAGGGCAACTGCCGCCTGAGAGACCACCTCGGTGGTGCTTGGCGCGGGCGCGGTGGCCTGCATTTCAGGAAATGACTGAATTCTCTATCTCAGTCGAGGAGTTTAGTTCGGTAGATGAAGCCGTTGAGTTCTTCTCCGGCACCCTCATCGCCGTGGGCCTGACTACTATTCCCAGGACGTCTGGCCGTTTTGCACGCCGACCACTCCCATGGTGGTCAGCCGAGTGTGAGACGGCCCTCAAACAGAAGCGTTATGCCTACATGCGCTATAAGCGCCGCCCGAACGATTTAACTGTCGCTGAATTTCGTCGGGCTAGAGCTAGGTTCCGGTATATTTCGAAGCACGCCCGATGCTCTTCTTGGCGGGCATACGTGTCTTCACTTAACGGGAAGACCCCATTAGCTGAGGTGTGGAAGTGAGTCAAAAGGATTCAAGGCAAGTTCTCGCAGGTCCTCCCTCCCATTCTCCAGGAGAATGGGACTGCAATCTCGGACCCCGCGTCCGTGGCGGAATCCTTAGCGACCGCTTTTTCCGCATTCTCTAGCCGGGATGCTGCTCCGCCAGCATTCAATGCACGTCGTGATGTCGCGGAAGGCCGCCGGCTGGACTTTACCTCCAGAGGCGGAGAACCCTTCAACGACAAGTTTACTGTGAGTGAGTTGCCTTCCGCTCTCTCTGAGTGAGCGTGGCATGGCCTTTCTGTTAGATTTGTTCAACAGGATCTGGGTGGAAGGTCTTCTCCCAGACTCCTGGCGAATCGCTACTGTGCTCGCCTTTCGCAAACCGGGGAGATATCACTCTACTCCGACCGGTTTCCGCCCAATCTCTCTAACCTCTTGCGTGTGCAAGTTGATGGAGAGATTGGTAAATGTTAGATTAGCCTTTTTCCTGGACAGCGGAGGCCATCTGTCTTCTGCACAGTGCGGCTTCCGCAAGTTCCACTCCACGTCGGATGCTCTGCTCTGCTCTGACTGGAAAATGCCGTCTACGAGGCTTTCCTTCGTAGACAGCACTACGCCACGGTGTTTTTCGATCTGGAGAAGGCCTATGATACCGCATGGCGATACGGTATCATGGAGACTCTCCACACGATGGGGGCGAGGGGACGCCCCCCAATGTTTATATCTGAATTTTTGCGAGATCGTCGATTCCGCGTACGGGTGGGGGGAGCCCTCTCCGGCCCAAAGGAGCAGGAAGAGGGTGTCCCGCAGGGAAGTGTCCTCAGTGTCACACTCTTTGCCCTGAGCATCAAAGGCATCACCTCGGTGCTGCTGGAAGATGTTCTCGCTCCTCTGTACGTGGACAACCGTTCGATCTCTCCTGCGAGGCCCAGATGCCAACTCTGGAGCGTCGACGCCAACAGACATTGAACCGCTTCTCTCGCTATGCCGAAGCGCACAGGCTTCGGTTTTCCTTGGCCAAGTGGTGCACTTCTGCCGCGATCCACGGTTCCACCCTGACCAAGACTTGTTTCTCATTAAGGTGTGCCTGGAAGTGGTGGACTCATACCGTTTCCTTGGCCTTGTATTTGACCGACGCCTCACCTGGGAGGCTCATATTCGAGCCTTAGGGTCTCTTGTACCCATGCTATGGATATTCTTTTTTCCGTGACGTTCAGCGCATGGGGCGCTGATAGGGCCACTGCCTTACTTTTTTTTCGATCCATTGTTCGTTCGAAACTCGACTACGGATGCGAGTTTTATGCAACCGCAGCTGAGCGTGTATTGCGGAAGGTAGCCTCGATCCATCACACCTGCATTCGGCTGGCGACTGGTGCCTTACGCACTTCGCCCATTGAGAGCCTACCTGTCGATGCTTGGGAGATGCCACTCACTCTGCCCCGTGCACATTGCATTATTCGCTTGTACGCGTGAGCCCGGTGCCTCCCTCATTCGCTAACAGCTCTCACTGCATCCGCAGCTGATCTCGATTGTGCCTATGCCGCCGAGAGACGCCAGTCATACTCTAAGCCCTTTGGGTTTAGGGCCAGGAAACTCCTTTGAGAGGTAGATATAGCTCTCGGGCCGGTGGCTCCCCTGGTTTTGCCCAGGACGCCACCCTGGAGGGTACCACATTTGGCTATTTGTCGCCACGCCTCTGCTCCCAAAGCTTGTACTGCGCCGGGAGTATTGCGTTCGACCTTTTTGGAGCACACATCGTATCACGCTGGAACCGTGCCAGTGTATACGGATGGCTCCAAGTCCCAAGAGGGGGTCAGCTTCCACGCCGTATCCCCTCTGTTTGAAGTCAGTGGGGCTCTACCAGGCACTGCCTCTGTCTTCCCGGCCGAGCTGGTGGTAATACACCCCTCGGTACGGGAGATTACGCGAGGTGACGGGTCAGAGACCGGATTGTGATCTATAGTGACTCACTAAGCGCCCTGAGTGCTCTCGGGGCATTGGAATCTCCGCATCCCCTGGTTTGCGATATCCGTGATGCCACGGTTTTGGCGAGCCGGGGAGATGTCGAGATTATCTTCTGCTGGGTTCCTGAACATATAGGAATTTCGGGGAATGAGGGCGCCAAAGAGTCCGCGAGGACTCTGCGACCGGACCAGCGTTTCGCTCTTCCTCACACCAACTACATGTCAGGAATTCGGGCAGCTCTTCGGACTGCTTGGCAAAGAAGATGGGAGACGGTCCAAGGGAACTTAAAGTTGCGTGCCATTGCGCCGCGACTGTTTCCATCGACCTATTTCCCAATGCCGCGACGGCTTCAGGTCGCTTTCTGTCGTCTCCGAATCGGACACCCTCGTGTGACGCATCGCTATTTGATGGAGCGCTCGCCTGCGCCCTATTGCAACGACTGCGTCGTCCCCCATACTGTTCGGCACATTCTTGTTGAATGTCCCAGTCTCGGTGATCTTCGCGCACGATACCTGTCCCGGTACCGGGATGGGCGGGGTCGCTACCGCCTGTCCCTTGTACTCGGGACAGATTCGTGCACATTGACTTTTTGGGGGAGGCTGGGCTTCTTCCCCTTTATTTAAGGGGTTTTTTTGTTATTGTTTTGTTTGTAGGTTGCACTCTCCTGCACTGGGGTGAGGGGACCTCCCCCCGCTGCCGGAGATTGCTTCCTGATTAAGTTTTTCCAATTTATATCGATTGTTAAGTTTTCATATTTTTATTTTAAAGTAGCCTAGTTCTAGGCTGTCGTGTTTTTTGGCGACTTATGCCCAAGTGGGTAGTTGCCAGATGGGCTCTATAAAAAAAAAAGAAAAAAAAAGACTGTCATTCATGAGTTGGCTACTCACAGCAAATCTAAACAAGACTCCTTTCTGTGTGGGACTGTGCCAATTTTTTAAAGCGTTATACCTTTGTCCAAACCTCTTCTGCCTTCGCTCTCCAGTTTCACTCACTAATGGTCGTCTACTGTGTGTGATGTCTTTCTTTTCTATTACTATCTCCTTCAAGAGAGTGTCGGGTTTAAAATAAAAACCATGTAGCAGCTGACATCTGGCAGGATTGTGTACACTCCCAGTCCTAATGCCTGGAGGAGGATTGCAGCTATACATCTTCTACATATTTTACTACCTCTATCTTCACAAATTTCTTTTCCAGAGCTATTTCTATAAGAAATGTATCTGTTGGTTTTTTTATTTAAATTTTGAGGGTAAAAATGAGTAGAAGTTTCGAACTCAAATCATTAATTTTCATCTCTTATAAATAATATTTTTCTCCAACTTTTTTGTGCATTTCATAATTTTAGCTTCTAATTTTCAGGTAAAGCGTGAAGATATGGCCCATAAAATTCAGTACGCTGGTCTATATTTCATCTTTACAGCAGCCGCCTACTTTATGAAGTAAGCTTAAAGTTTAGTCAATGATTTTAAAGCTTTTTTTACATTGTATATCCTATTCAACAGTTTTGGTTTACTTGCGATCATTCTCCATGTGATATCCTAAATAATGACACTACCCAGTGAGGAGACCTGTTTTTGTTATAAAATTGTGCCAGGTTCATGGGAGGTGGATTATTATTGTCATCTGTACCACTCCTTTGGTGAGGTTCCTTCACTAGAGAATGAAACCAATATAATAATCAGAATGACTCACAATACAGGATGGTCCCTTTTTTAGGGGGCAGGAAGAATGGTAGTAGAACGTTTTTCTATTACCCAGGGATTATAGGAACTCTCCATGCCTTAAGGAAAAACCTGTTCCATGTTGGGATTGTAGATTGGCAATCCCTTTAGAGAGTTTCCTGTGTGCAAAGTGATTGGCTGTGTATAAGAATGTATGTGTATGTGATTGGCTGTGTATAAGAATGTATGTGTATGGAACTGCCTGTCTCTATGGACCAGGGTTACTGCTCCAGTTGGTGTGAGCTCCCTACCAACATTGAAAGTCTTTGTGCCTACTTTCCTGGGAATAGAACCCATTACACCTGTTGAAATATAGTGCTTATCAACTTGGCTATGAGGGGTGCATATCTATCCAAGCCCCAGTGTCTCTCTGTTCTTTGAAATTTCTAACTTTCTCACCCAATAAAGGGCACGGCAGCGACTCAGCGCCCCATCTGGCCCCAGCTTAGCCCTTATTCCTTCCTTTGCTAACTGCTAATTTCTGTCTCCTGTACCAACTCTCCCTCATTGTGCCATTTCTTTTCCATCAGCCCTTAAGAATCACCTTTTCTGTACCCCTTTTGTTGGCCCCCTTCTTCTCCTACTCATGGACCTCCTCGATCATGACTTGCGCTCATTTGGATCATGCAACCAAACACTCCACTGTAAAGATGTTAGGCTTGGTAACACTAACCACTCAGAAGCTGGTCACCGAGCTGGATCGGTCATCCTGACCTGCCTACCACGTCACATGTAGGATTTGGTCTGGCTTTCCCCAAGGGGGGGGGGGGGGCATACCACCCTGCCCAGTGAGATAGCGGCCAATCAAAGGCGCCCAGTACAAATGACAGGGCATAACATTTTTTTAAGGGATCACAAAAAAGGGTGCATTTAATAAGATAAAGTGGAAAGGCCTTAAGGAGAATGACATGTATGTATTTCTTGCATTATATTTTTGCGTGTGTGTAAGTTTAGTGAGTTGAATTTATTTGGGGCTAGGATGTCATGGCATCGTTTTCTTTGTTTTTTAGGCTTTTTCATGAGCAAAGGAGAGTATTTATTTATTATGAAATGTTTTATTGATGATCCTGACTCTGCTTGAACAACCCCCAAACCCTGAGGAAGGATATGGCTTGTACCTAATTTTCCATCTGAGTCCCACGTGAGTTAAATTATGGAAACCTTATCACTAGGTTTACTTAAACCCTCTGATAAGTCCTGGAAAAGTTGTTGGTTTGCTTTTTCCTCATCCACTTTCAGCACTACTTTATCATTTTGTTAGTATTATTATTAATATTACCATTAGCATTATTGTTATCATTCTTATTATTTTTATATTAGTATTTATGATTATATAATTATTAATAATTATTTATTATTAAGGTGTATTACTATTACTGGGTATTATGTATTATAATTATTATTTTTTATTTATTATTATGTCAACCCTGTAGATAGGTAATGTCAAAATATATGATTGCCAGCTGTAATCATCTATTTTGACATTGCCGGGGGCAGCATGCCTGCCCCCTGCCCTCTTTTCCCTGAGGCAAATCAGTTTGCTGGCCAGAGACTTGACTGTCATGGAGGATACCTTGAATGGGATCTGTGATACCATGGGGTGGGGGGCACATGGATACCCCCCTCCCCAGAGATGGACATGGTACCAGAGTTGACCCAGCCCCAGGTATCAGTATCTTCCATGTGGTCATTCCCAGGTTTGGTACCAAACACCGAACCTGAGTCCACCCTGTGCAAGCTTGCTTCTCCTCAGACAGCTTGGCACCTGGGGACTTGCAAGTAGAGGAGGGACCTCCTCTGACTGGTGCCCCTTTGATAACCAAGACCTGCACCATTTTGGAGAATGATCGTGCTGAGGCTTGTCCATCCAGCCAAGGAGCTCCTTCCAGTGAGGAGGGAAGTGTGTTTATTCCCCACCCTCCTATCCCCAAATGAAAACCAGTATGAAGAAGACTAAAAGTTCCTCTCCCTCTGGGGGGGGGCTGCGGGAAACGGGTCTACTGTTGTTTCGGTAAGCGACCAGTCAGGATCGGTATGTCAAGAACGGGGTTCCCCCAGGTGGGAGTTCCCAGACCAAGATCAGAGTTGTAAGTGTGCTGAGCGGTGCCTTGATTACATGGGGGGGGGGGGGCCCTCATTCAGAGATTAACTAGCAATTTCAAGCCTGCTGGCTTTAAATGCTTTCTGGTTATTTGGACTACTGATGGCTGCATTTTGGTAAAAGGCAACATGATCCATTAGAGGAGAGCATTAGCTAGCTTGATTGGTAGAAAGCTGAAGGTGTCCTGTTTCTCGGATGGGAGCCTTCTAGCAAATGCCTCAAATCCAATGGAGGTGGCCCTGATTAGTCTCTTTCTGACACTTAATGGCACACTGGTGAGTGTGATGCTGCACTCTACCATGAACTTTGTTAAAGAGTGGTCTATGCAGGGAACTCATGGCCTACACTCATAGATGACTTACCTGTAAGGGACGCGGCGATTTGCCTTCCTGGCCGCTTTGCTGACGGGGCTCAGCGCCCTATCCAGCCCCAGCTTAGCCTCTTCTCCTTATTTCAGAAAGCCTGCACTTCTACCCTACTTCCTCACTTTCCTTACAACCTCTCCCACAACTCTCTCTGATTGGCCTCTAATTTCACAGGGTAGATGCCGACCAGCTTCCTCTCACTGATCCATCCCGGATTGGGGCTGAGGGGGTAGCGGATGATGACCCCTCACTCCAGAGGTCAGGCTTGGGGTTGTGGGCTTATAACAACCTGCTTCATCCCCACCCACAACTTCCTCACATACCCCTTTCTTTCTCCTTTCAATTTCTATCAATTTTACTCCCAGCCCAAGGTGGAGCTGCCATGCTGAAGGGCTGCCTGGCCACTGGGTGGAAAGGTGTGGTCCTAAATTTCGGCAGCTGGTTCTGCTGGCCCTGTGTTCACCCCTCGCAGAGCGGGCTACTGCTGAGGGGAATTAGCGTTTCATTCCTGTATAACGAATAGGGTGACCATGCCCAATAATGAATAAAATAACTTTTCCCCTTCACCACCGACGAAGGTGCCTTCACGCAGCTCCTAAAAAAAAAAATGGAGGTCCTCTCCCCCCCTGACTCTCGCAGAGGACCCACCAAAACTCTCTAACTGGAGAGGAGGCTTACTCCTCTCCTTTGTCTATGGGTAAGTGACCAAGCCAAGATTGGCACATCCGAGACAAAGATGAGAACTGTGCCTTCACGCAGTTCCTAAAAAAAAAAATGGAGGTCCTCTCCCCCCCTGACTCTCGCAGAGGACCCACCAAAACTCTCTAACTGGAGAGGAGGCTTACTCCTCTCCTTTGTCTATGGGTAAGTGACCAAGC